>CM052549.1:72934451-72952004 GCA_028533065.1 Trachops cirrhosus
ATGGGTAAAGGGATAGACTGATGATGGAGTATTGTCTAGACAGGACGGAAATGAAGTTAGGTTACAAATTATGAACTGGAAGGAAGATAGAGTGCCTTGTAAGTGGTCTTCCTACAGCTAAGAAGAGTGTGTTGGAAGGAAGAACAGCAGCAAGCAAGAATATGAAGCTAGGGTCAGAGAGTAAAATAATAAAGTTTGGGATTTCAAAGGTGGAATAACTCTGAGTTATAAAAAGGCCAAACTTGTTCCAATGGGAGTGGACCACCAAAGTCAAGTAGAAGTGAGGGCAAGTGGAGTTGGAGAGACCAAGAAAATGTCAGTCGAAGGCATTCAATGGGTTCACCGTGTGGACACTGGAATCACCCACACAGTTAGTGGGATCAGAAGTCCAGAAAAATAGTATGAGTCCAGATCCAATTCTTTTGGGAAAGTGATTGGGGGAGCAGGGATTTGGCGAAGTGGCAGAGGACATAGGATTCAAGGGCAAGAATGTCAAGTTTTTACTTGGTTAAGAGAAGAAAGGTTGAACACTAAAACTAGGTGAGAAGATCCTCCCTCCACAGGCCCTGTGGTGCACGGACGGTGAGGAAATGAGCATCTCCAATGGCTAACCCGGGGAGGCAGCGTTCCTGGGCTGGGAAGGAAGGCAAGTCAGTTCACGGGGGATTCACGTAGATTGCAGGGCAGGGGAGGGAGGGCAGTCGAGCCGTGGAAGGAAACCGAGGTGGGATGAAGGAGGGCAGAAACCCGAGAGGCTATGATCTGGGGCACCAGTGAAGAACATTAAGAACAGTGGCAGGGTAGAATTAGCCAACCGGAACAATGATTTAAAGACACGTCTGTGCTTAGTCACACAGACTCTGGGTGGTGTCCCCAACAGGGTGGCATTTATTGTCTATGGCTCATTGCAAAATAGCCTGTATTAGAGAAAGTGAAGAAGTCAGAAACTAATATTTATGGTACTCTAAGTAAATTATTTCATTTAATCTTCATAAAATCTCCAGAATATAGACATAATTATCCTCATTTTTTTAAGAGATGAAGACACAGACACTCAGAGAGGTAAAATAATTCCTTCAAGGTTATTAATGCCAGCAAGCGCTTAGTATAAAAATACAAACCGAGGTCTGTCAGAACATTTTTTCTCTCGTACCAGTTTAGCAGAAGAAGCATCTAGCTCTGGATCCACACTTGCTCTAGGTAAGTCAGTTCCTTTCTAAGTCTGATTCTTTTTATCTTAAAGAATAGTGATACTGCCAACCTTGTGTAGCACTAGTTGACTTTTTAAATGATCAAGTGAGATGTTTGTCCAACCAATTCTGGAGAAACATAAAAATATACACACATATCTTATTCATTTTGAGTCTTTCTTTGTACCCTTAAATCCCTACAAATAAATTACTCACTTATTCATTAACTTTAAATATAATCATGTTTCTAGAGTATAAACCTGTACTATAAGGAATGACTGGAATAGAAATATTCACCTTTAAAGGAGAAGACCAAACTGTTTTCTCTAAGGGAAAATTTCTCCAGCAATGTGAAAGGGATCCCATGCATCACATTCTCTTTGTCACTTGCTACTATAGTATTTCTTTGTTTTTGCCAATCTAGTGCAAGAAATATGTATTTTGTGGTGGTCATCACTTGCATTTCTCTGATCACTAATGAGGTTGAGCATCTCTTTATTCATTTATTGGTCATTAATGCTTCCTCTTCCATGAAATGTCTGTTAATATTTTTTTGCTCTTTTTTCTTTTGGGGCTATTGCCCTTTTCTGTTGAGACCCTCTCGTTTTATAGAAATACTGAGTTTGCATCAAGAAAATGAAGCAAGGTGCACAAAGTCACACACTGAATTGGTAGAAGAGCCAGGACTAAGATTGAATTGGTCCAGTGCTTTTGACTGTGTCAGGCTCACTTTCCACAACACTCCTCCCTCCCCAACAGACGGGTCGGGGCCGCTGAGGGAGTCCATTGGCAGGGGACCATGTGGAGTATCCCGCTAGGATGGCTCTTGGTACTTAAGCTCCATTCTTCCAACAGAAGTGAAACAAAGTGTGCCAGACACATCAATGACACGGGAACCCTGTCGATTTTGATGATGCATGGAATCTGTTGGAAAGCAACCACCAGCACGGAACTCTCAGTCTGGAGAAAGGCGGGGGTCCGTGTGCCTACGGTGTGATGCCCTGTGTATGATATATGATAGACATTAGAAGAATGACAGCTGGAGCAGAAAATAGTAAAATGGGACTTGCTGAAGAGGCTGGCTGGCTGGTCCTACTCAGGAGGTTTTATTACTGCAGTTTATGTATTCTTTGTTTCATGGTATTTATAACACACTTGATAGTTCATCATTCTTCCCCCACCCCATGGCATATGAGCAAACAGGGGGTGGGACTGGCATATGAGAAGACAGAAGGAAGTGATTTGGTGTCATTTCCTAATGATATCCTCAAGCAATAACTTGAGACCTGAAGTGGAAGGATACTGTCCAAGTGCAGTAATCCAGCGAGTTTACGCATTTATTGATCCATTCATTCTCTCCATCCTTCCCATCCCGAATTCATCATTTTGAGCAGCAAGTCATTCTCTTTGAACAATATGCTGAGTCAGACTAGAGGGACTTCATGTTTTTCTACCGAAATGCCATCCTGTGGTCTACCTGCGTCCTTTGTCTCTCCCCCGTGGTCAGTTCCCAGGTCTTGCCTCCTCGTCTTTGCTTCTTGCTCTTTTCTTTCTCCCCCTTCTTTAGTGACTCTCAGACTGAGGAGGAAATAGAATCCCTAGAGCTGTTCGTGTGCAACTGAGATTTCTCCCTGTCAGACACACAGAATCTGGCTCCCTGGACCCTTAAACACTGGACTGAATTCGTAGATCTTCAGGGTGGATGGGAGCAGAACACGATCATTGGTTGGTCCCACCGTGTGGGATGAACCCTACGACAGGGGGGCTAACAAGGGCATGGTAGACAGGAGGGCTTGTGAAACGTGAAAAGGGCAGACAAGCCACGAGTGAACCTTTGAAGACATTCAACAATCTCTGATATTTGGTACAGGACAAATAGTTCTTTGTTTCTAATAGGACAATATAAAATATAATTGTAACTGCACCATGTTCTAGCACTACAGAGTGCAGCATATTCTTTTTGGAGCAATAATTTAATTCCCTCCTAGGTTAGTTATGAATATCGATGCACTGACGTTGCGGAATTCACAGATGAGCCCTGCAGAGTCCCCCTAGAGTCATTTTCCTCTACGACCGCTTACCCAAGTGCTATTCAATACAGAGCTGGCTTTTCTGGTGCACTTTTCTGGGGTTCTCCAAGATCACAAATATCTTGAGTGGCTCATTTTACCTATTAAACCCATATTTAATAAAAACCTTACATCAAATGGGACATTTCACTATGCCACACGAATGATGATTCATTCAACAAACATTTGCTGAGTGCCTGTCATGTGCATTCAGCTGACACGCAGTGAAAATAGGACAAATGTGATTCTTGCTTTGACTGACCTCATAGGCAGTGGCAGGAACAGACCTATAAAACCAAAATTTTACTTCTAGGAGAGAGCAGGCATTGCTTGCCCTAAAGAATGAACCATTTTTTTCCCAAGCAGACAAAACAAGCCAGGGGGTAGGCATGCAACAGCAGAGAGGCGGTGCCTGCAGGCTCAGGGCTGTACCCTTATTTCCCCCTCTGTGCGGATCTGTCAACACTGCCGACTGATATCGGAGGCAGGGACACTTATCTAAGCAGCAGGATACCGCCTCAGAGAGGCACATGCATTGTGTCCTTTTCCTCTCCAATGTCGCTTCCATCCCTCCACCAAGATGACGAGAGGGGAGCTTGGGCCAAAGCTGAACCAGTCCACCATGTAACGAGAAATGAATGTGAGCCATGCAATGGCCTTTTGAATGTGGGGAGAGCGTCCAGAGCTCAGCTAATTTTATCAGTCAAAACTTTGGGTTCTTCCTTTGCGGTGCCATAGCCTGTGAGTGGCACCTTGATAAGCTACCAAAATGGAAGAGGAAACGATCCAAGGCCAACCAGTTTGCCTCTCCTACTCTTCACTTTATTATACGCACATTTATATTTTAACCCCGCAAGATCATGGTTAAAGGTCGGCGACCTGTTGTCTGAGCAAATTACTGGGTACACATTGTTAGCTGTGTGCGAGGTCTCAAACTTCCAGCACTCTTTCTCTTGTTTATTGTTCATCATACTCCTAGAGTCAAAAGAATATGCATCAATCCAACATCCCACCAAGGTCTTCCTCCCTATGACCTGTCTTTCCATAAGGTCCCACAGATTTGTAGATTATCTTCTCCACTTCTTAATTCAACTTATTTTATTTCCTTTGACTAGCCCTCACACCTTCTCCTCTTCATTTTCAATGGATTCCTTTTCTCGTTATTTCTCCCCTGTGGAACAATGGATTTGTGGACCAGAATATAAGAAGATCAGGAAAGACTTTTGAAAAGGTGGGAGTGCTGGAGGTGTTTTATTCTCCCCTCTTTCATTTTGCTTAGTGCTGGGAAACTGACCATATGGACTACATCCATAGGTTCTCTTCCCCATTAGCTGCCAGTTGGGTTCAACCAATGGGAGGCACCAGAAGATGATCAGAGGATAAGAGGAGAGTTAGATTAGGGTAGTTCTTACTTTATGTCTCCTTCAGCCAGATCACTACAGATTGCTGCGCCCCTCTACCGAAGACCAGAGGTCTGTTAGGCGGCCTAGCCTTCACCACAAGGTTGCATCCTGGCTCCAGAAATCTCTCTCTTCTCCTCCCGCTTCAGGCCGAAGGGCATTAATGACCCAGGCTGGTACCGTATTCACACTAGGGACTACACTTTCCTTCTTAGTTCCTTTGAATCTTTCTCATAGATTGGTGTTGTAGGTGGTCAGATATAGGAACCTGTGGCTCAGAATAGAAGTTTCAGAATAAAAGTATAGATGGGTAGTTGAAGTTGGAAATAATGTGCAGAACAAGAAAGACAAATGGCTGAGGAGGGAAGCTGAGAGACTCCTCATATGGGCCCTAAGGGACTTTTGTCTTGGTGTCCTTGTCATGTTATCTCCTCCTCTCCTCCTCCTCCACGAGCCTGCCCTTCATTCAAGAATATATAGTGGTTAAGTTATGCCATGAAAAAAATAGGTTTCCTGCCTGTCAGATTTCTTTTTTTAATTGAATTTATTGGGGTGGCATTGATTAATAAAATGATATAAGCTTCAGGTTACAGTTCTATAATATATTTTCTGTATGTGGTATTGTGTGTTCACCACCCCAAGTCAGGTCTTTTTCTATCATCATTTATCTCCGCCTTTCCCAGTCAGTAGATCAACAAACACCAAGTGCTGGCGAGGATGTGGAGAAAAGGGAACCCTAGTGCACTCTTAGTGGGAATGCAGACTGGTGCAGCCGCTATGGAAAGCAGTATGGAATTTTCTCAAAAAATTAAAAATGGAACTGGTTTATGACCCAGCAATGCCACTGCTAGGAGTGATATCTTAATAGGCAAAATCATAAGTAAAAATTCAAAAAGTTCTAATGTGTCTCCGTCAGATAACAAGTTTTATTATGAAGATTTTAGCATGTGCTATGTGTTTGTAGAAAGGGACACTTCAGCTAGACTTCCTTCTCACTAATGACATTTCCCACCACAGCTTCTATTGTTTTGCCCTCTGCAGCAGATTAATTGAAATGGAACAGGTCCTGATCCCTATTATAATGTTCAGTTAGTTGGATGTTAATTCTTCTCTCAGGTAGAGGAACCCCAGGATAAACCATTTGTTTTAGTTCCCCATATTGCTCCGATAGTCCCAATTTCCACGGGGACTTAAAAGAATTTTAAACTCACATTATTTCTTTAACAGCCGAGCAACAACTTTTTGAGAAAAACATTCACTTTTCCTCTCCATTTCTCGTGACTGACTTCTAAAATATGTCCTGACTACTTCCTTCCCTAGCCGAGATATTTAGTACTCCAGTCACACAATGCATTAATTAATTCTGCTTTTATAAATTATGTTGCTATCCAAATAATAGCATGAGTGAAAATGGCTCTTTCAGTAATGATTCCTTTGATGTTACAACTCAGTACAGGTTTACTTCCTTGGAATATTCCTGTCCTCAGGCTCACACCTCCTGACCCCTTAGTATTTATCTCTCTGAGGGCAAAGGCGCAGTAGCAGAGTGCAATGGGGGGTGTTCTGCTGTGCGGAGTGTCAGCATCTTACTCATCAAATTCCACCTGGGAGTTGTGTGTCCCCAGCTGTGATGGATCACAGCTTAATTATACCCCTGCGTTCTCAGTTCTCATGGAGGCACATTTGGCCCGATCAGTGTTGGAGCCCTAGAAAGCATGGTCTTTGGTCTGAGCAGTTACTTTTACACAATTTTATTATTTTTATTTTTTTTTTTAGACAGAAGGGGAGGGAGGGAGAAAGAGAGGGAGAGAAACATCAATGTGTGGTTGCCTCTCACGCGCCCCCTACTGGGGACCTGGCCTGCAAACCAGGTATGTGTCCTGACTGGGAATTGAACTGGCAACCCTTGGGTTCACAGGCTGGCACTCAATCCACTGAGCCACACCAGCCACGGCCTTTTACACAATTTTAAATAAACTACTCCTCAAACAGTGACATTTGGGGAACTGACTATGCCCTTTGGTGCTAGTTTTTTAAATGCCGTCCTAAAACTAACTTGCAACGATTAATGGAGACTTGTTCTCTTGATTCCTGAATTTCAACTCTACATGTTCAGCATATATTATCCATGCAAGGTGTCATAAATCACCATCTGAATGCTAACGATGTTTGTGGTCTGCATAGCTAGAGTTTTTATTTCAGTTCTATGTTATAAATTTTCTTTTACTTGGATCAATGGGGACAATGCATCAGCTGATATTTATTTGAGAACACTCTCTCATCTTCATCCCATTCTTGGTGCTAGAAGTAACACCAAAGGAAAAATGTCTAGATTCTTTGTCCCCATTGGAAAAAGAGAGATGCTGTAGCTGCCATTATAGAGAGAGAATTGAAAGAGAATTTTGAACAGGGAGCGCGTAGACTGTAGCCTATGGTCTTACAAGAGGAGAAAGACAAAGTGGTGTTTTTGTTTTGATTGTTCCTTGGTTTTTATGCATTTTTTTCATGTATTATTTCTTTTCTCTTTTTGTACTCTTTTCTAGATGAGCCTTAATATAAATGTACTGTTTCTTAAGGGGAAACGCCAACTCTTAGTCATCTAGAAAAGCTGCTGTGCTCTGACCTACGATTAACGGGTATAGATAGTAACAGGGAGCCCAGATTGGAAATAGATCTGGCTTCTGAATTCTCTGCCACAGGATATAATATGTACAATGATGTACGTGCAGCTTATCAGTTGCCAAAGAAGGAGGACGGGAAGCCTATACCCACATTCCCAGGTTTGAAATTACTAGTGTATTTCTTTCTTCTCCACTGTTACAGCCTCTTCACATTATCCTTCATTACTGAATGAATACACATGGGCCTCAACTCTTACCCACTTGCCTGTGGCTATGTAGTCAGTTGCCAAGAGGGCTGTTTAATGTAAACCGAGGTAACAAATCAATGCAGACAGGGAACAGAGAGAGGGAATGGGGACGCAGAAAGCTTTTTTTTCTTTTGCTTTTGTTATTACAATATCCACTTTACCAGAGGCTGTGTGCCAGAGGTGCAAGGGTGACCTCTTTTTCCACTGACCCCTCAGCAAAGACGCAGCAAGCACTACTGGAGGATGCATTTCAGATAATGTGAGGTTAGTCCTGGGACCCCGAGCTCAGGAAAGCCCCAAACCCTCTCCCTCCTCCACATCTCCTTGGGCGCACCTAATGGACAGACTAGGTAATGTGGCCAGGATGGCAACCATCTTGGCAGGCCAAGTGCCAGAACCCCACTTCGATTTGCACTGGGCAGGCAGCTCCATAGGCCAGGAACCGAACTGGGGCAAGGAGCCAGGCTTTGCTATTTCTGTGCCTCGTCTAGCACAGCTTCTGGAGGCCGCCCACGGCTGTCAGCACAAAAGGAACCAGGTAGCTTCGTTATTGGCGAAGTATTCAGTGGGTTCTAATTTCCGAGTTGTTGACTGGCTGCTGGTGTACTGATTTGATGCTCCTGTAGAGGAATCAAAAGCGTTAGAGTTAAACAAGCTGACAACCCCGTAAGTCAGAGAAAGAAAATGAGTATATTTGTATGCTGTGCAAGGACATCCTTAATATTATGAAAATACCGTATTATTTTTTGACTTGCTTAGTCACACCTGAGAAGTGAGGTAAGAGCTCTAACAAATGAAGAGTGTGGGAAGATATCTGTAACTGAGAAAGCCACGAGGCAGGTGTACACCAGGGTGGAGCCCGTCTCTATTCTGTATTAAACGCCTGGTATCCAGTTATATTTCAGTCAGTGGGAAAGTTTTTTATTGAATATATGAGATGTTTTGTAAAGTTCTTGAACCAGTTTTTAAATAGGGTGACTGCCTAGTGACTTCGGTTGCCACATCTCTAATTAGTCAAAATATTTCCTCAGTTCAGAAATTTTTTTGTCACTTCAGTAGGAAAATCAAGTTAACTTCTTTTAAAAATCCTCACCCAAGGACATTGTTTCATTGCTGAGAGAGAGAGAAAGGATCATGGGTCTGAGAGAGCAACATGGATTGGTTGCCTCTCGTACATGCCCCGACTGGGGATCGAACCCGCAACCTGTTGCTCTACGGGAAGATGCTCCAACCAACTGAGCCACACCAGCCAGGGCAAATTAACTTTTGATCATTTTTTAAAACAAGCTAGAAGTGTAGTAACTAAATACTTGTCGCTTGATTACTTGATTTGGAAAAACGACAATCACTCCTTACGGCTGCCTGGTACTTTTCAGAATGTTCAACTTGGGGACACATTATAAAGCTGATTAGACTGGTGGCATTTTGAAAAATTCCTCCAATTTTCTAATGAGAATTTGGCAAGTGTTTAAGTAACAGCTAACGGGTAGGCAGATGGGAATGAGCCAGGTGAGAGGGCAGAGGGGACCCAGTAGGGAGGTGGAGTCTAGTGACTGAGGGAGGGGCTGTCCCTAGTTTGGGTAAAGAGGCTTCGTCCTCGGCGGCAGTAGGGCTGCCACAGTGTTCGGGCCCTGGTGCTTGTCGTCATATAAACGGCACAGGGGGAACATGCAGAGTTTTTCTTTCATTCACTTCATGTCCTCACTGTAAGAAGAAGGGACTAAGGCATCTGCTGGTGAGTGGAAATGGGTAAGGAAGTGCTGGGGACTGGGAGAGACATAAAGGACACGAAAGGGACCTGGAATGGAGAAAAGAAGGAAAGGGGCCCCCAGCCAGGTCCTCAACACCCCTTCAGTTGGCAGTGATATCCTTCAAGAGCTTTAGGAATTTGACTCTGCGTCTCTCGGTGTAGTCTGGCTGAAGCCTGCCTATTGTTTTGCCTTTGAGAGAGGCATGAAAAAGGTGGCCGAGAGACTGCTTTTATGTGTGTACCCTGGAGACTCAGCCTGTTCTGGGACACCTACTGATGTCCTAGGAACAATGGTGACCAAGTCTTCCTCCTGACCCGTCTTCCCCTCGTCTCTGTCCCCTCCTCAATGCTCCTCGTCTCTCTTCTCCGCCTGTGAATGAACTCGTCTTCCCCTCTGAGGTTCTTTTCCTCCTCCTTCTCTTCATACTCTCTTCCTTCTCTCTTTATCTTGCCATCTTTCCCCAGACTCCTTTCCCAGCTTCTAATCTCTAATAAAAAGTTCTGTTCTATACACGTCCTTCAGCTAAAAGAGAGACAGAGAGAATTTATCCACAATAAATTTATAACATAAGTAAATAAATATGCATCTGCTATTGGACAACTTTTTACATGAAATATATTCCAAAGTGTACATTTTTTAAAGTGGCCGTGTCCTCTGCCTAAGATAAGTGATTTAGGTGAGAGGAAAAAGAAAGTTTGTTTATTTAGACACGAGTGTCTGAGAGATGTGGGTACCAAATCTGGCTCCAGGCTGGCCAGTCCTCCAGGCCCAGGCTGGGATCCCTCAGAGTGCAAATGCGCACATTGGTGATGAGGTTATTATTAGGAGAACTTCACGATGTCCCCAGAATGTGGGGGATGTGATTAACTATGGAGGCAGAAACCAGGGCCCATATTTTCCCACTCTGGAACTTGCTCAAGTGCGTGATAAAGGACTAGAACATACATCAGGAAGCAAATGAAAGGTAGGGGGCCATCCTGACAGCCTAAGATACTACCCCAGGGACTCCCAAGCCTCCTGGGTGAGGAGCATAAATAGCAGAGGAAAGGAAGGAGCGGTGGCTGTCCTAGAACCTGGCCACCACGCAGCTGTGCCCCAGGCTGACATGAGGTTGAAGGAGTGAGCAGCTATTGCCAACGGCCAAACAAGTCAACTGCTCCTTTGTAATGGGTCTTAAGAGATAGAAAGGGCTGGAATAAAGCTGCTTCTTGCCCTGAAAACAACCCACATCGCACGCACACTGCCACGTTCACAGAGGTCACCAGAGGCAGGTGCGGTGCACCTGAACTTCGGACTGTCTCTGCACAGCCAAGTGTAAAAACAGCACAAAAGGGGCCCCTCCTTTCCTCTCCCTTCTCCTAACACCAGCAGAGAAACACCAGGGACATCCTCTCCCTCTTGTCAAGGACGTCCCATGACAAGGACATCCGACTCACTCATTCCAAGGGGCGGGAGTAGAAGCAGGAGTCAGACAGAAATCCTGAGCCCCTCTCAGGATGGAGGATTCGTCCCTGCTGGTGATGGGGGACATCTTAAAGTGGAGCGGACTGTTACAGGGAATAAAACCAGCTGGGTCTCCCCGAGACGGCAATACAGAGCTACGTGACCAAGCGTGGTTGAAGCCAACGGTTAACAAAATATTTACAAGTTCATGTTTCTAGTTCACTGTGTTAGACTCAATAAATCAATCTCACAAGCATAGAAACATACTGATCTTAGCACCAAACCTTCACATTACTGTATTTTAAAACGTTACTCCAAGATAACTTTTAAAATAATGTGTCTCCGACCAAATATATTTCTCCCACTAAAATTATTTTTAATTGTACATTTTTGATGAAGGCAAAAAAATCCTGTCTCATGAACAAAGAGTTAATATTTTAAGATAGTTTCTTTGCCTTTTTGTTCTCATTCTTTTACATTTCTACCCTGGGGTATGTTTTGGTGTAAAAGTTAAGACAGTAGTAAATGCTTGTTTATTGATTTATTTATGAGTTACAGAAATTTATTGTTGAGTAAGTTCTCAAACTTTTCTTTTTAACTCAGAGATATCTAGGTACACTCTGCCCGAGGAAAGGGGTGGGAGACAGCGTGCAGGGAAGGAGGAGGAGAGGAGAGCAGGAAAGGAACAGGGAGGGAAGGGAAGGGACGGGAGCGTGGAGAAGGGCTCGCCACTCGTACGTGGAGCCTCCGGAGAGGCAAGGAGAGGACGGCTGTGAAGAGGGAGGGAATGATGCAAAGACAGGCACCAAGGCTTGGGCCACCGTTGTGCTGGGGACATCAGTGCCCATCCCAGAAAATGTTCAGGGTCCAGGGCAAGAACATAAAAGTAGCTTCTCAGCAACCTTCCCCAAACATCCGTAAAAGGTCATGGAACAATCGGAGGGTCTCAGACAGACAACACGGAGGGGAATACAGCCAGATTTTTGCCACTCTGGATATTATCGTCCACTGACTGGGTTGTAGAGGGTGGAGTGGTGCAGGGAGGGGAGGAGAGGAAAACCATTAGTTTGGTAAACTCTGCATAAGAACTGAAAGGCACCACCTGCCCTCCAGGTCACCTGAGGCTTTTCATATTCAAATGTGAAAACGTCCTTTCCATCCCTTGTTAACAGAGAAGTACAATTTTTAGAAAGAATGGGAACTTTACTCACTTAGAATTGGTTTGCAAAAAAACAAAAACCCTCCACGCTCAAAAGACGTGCTTCCCCTGCTGGAGAACAGCATTGTGCTGGAGGTAAATGGCAGCGTCTCCCTGCAAGAGCCTGTAAAAGTCTAATGAATACATACATTTGTGCAAAGTACTTTCTGTACTAAACTGCCTCAAAGTGACTCAGAGCTCACTCACGGAAAAAGAAAGCCCTGAAAGTCAACAAATATTTATTCAGAGCTCAAAAATGTCCTCTCTAGTGTAGTAGGAATTACGGTGGGTAAAAGATCATAGTTCTTGCTTTCAAAGAACATATCTCCTTTCAGGTAAACCGAAGATAGAAATTGCAATATAGGTCTGATACAGTTATGACTGAGCACTTACGGTTATATTTACAAAGAGACAATGCTGTCCAAACTTAATAGAACTGGATTTGTGATGTTATATGGGAGAATGAGACAAGGGAGCAAAAGGGGGTGGTGGGGGGGACGACTTTTAAGGCAAAACATGGTCCCAAAGTTCAAGAGGAAAAGAACAAAAAATAAACAGCAGGGAAGATGATAAGAAGTTTAGACCAGAAGAAAAAAAATAAGAGATGAAATAAGAACAGCCAGAGTAATGGAGATGCTATCGTCTGAATGCTTACCCCTCCCTTTATATTTCCATTAATGGATCCATTCTTGAGCAGACCTTCTTCTCATTAGCAGCAGGCAAGGTGATAAGCGACGAAGAGACAGTGGAGGAAGACAAGATCCCTGCCCTGGCAGAACTGGCGCTTCAGGGGGAGCAAGTGGAAACGCGTCGATTCCCTGGCAGGGGGCGAGGGATGCTTTGCCACCGAAAGGTGTTGGTGGGAACTCAGGAGGACGTTAAATCACCTGCATGATCCGCCCACCCAGGATGTCAGATGTTTTGTTCTCAAAGATAAAAAGTCAAGGCAGTAGTGTGCTGAAATTAATGCGTGACATTGGTTTTTCTTTATTGGAGAAACACTTCCCCACTAATGTGGTCTAGAGAGATGAACTGTGCTTTGTCTGGCCCCACCGAGGGGCATGGTTGTCTAACCAGGAATCTCAGCCCTGGTTTCACAGTGGAATCACCTAGTACTTGTACCTGGGATACTTGGGAGGGGTCTGGGCAAAGGCACTCATTAAAAAACTTCCCCAGAGGATTCTAAGGTGCCTTTGGAGTTGAGAACCACCAGCCTGTAAACAGACTGGGACAAATTTCTGCTACAGCAGGAGTTTATCAAAGTTTACGGCTTGGTTCCAGACGTTGTAACAAACACAGTTTCTTCTCCTCCTGCACTTGCACCCCGTCACTGTGTCACTGTACTTCCCATTTCCAGGCCACACCATTTGGTTGAGTCCATGTGACATTTGGTCTTGCTGAAACAGATTTTATTGGTGCAGCATTTTTTTTTTTGAGAACTGCAATAGTTTAATTTTTTAGTAAAGACACGGTAAAACAATTAATATCCATCCTGATGTGATAAATATTAGACAAGCCTCTCTCTCACTGGGCATATTTTTGTTGTCTTAATCATACAGTTGATGATTTATTAGGAACCAAGTTCTGGGTTACAGATAGCACCTCATCAGCCATGCGTTTCATCTGCCACCATCCCATTATTTCCTGGTGACAGCACAATATCCACCTTTGGTAATTGCATGCTGGTAATTTATTTTCTATCTTTCAGCCGGAATTTTAAAATAGAAAATAACAGCACTGGGTCTTAAAACAATGTGATTTTTTTCCTTTTAATCAAATACAAAATGACTACCTTTTGTGAAATAGAGGAAAAGCAAAAACAGTTTTCTAAGAAAAGGCATTTAACAAATCATGAGCATTTAAGTACTAACTCTGTCATCTAATTGTTTCATGAATGTATTTTGTATTATTTCATCCTTCTGAGTAGAGTAGCATTGTAGTCTGTTTTTTCAAGTAAGTGAAATATTAAATCACATTAATTTTCTAGAAAACTAAAGTGAACCAATTTTAACTGTTGCCTATCTTTTGTTTTAACCAGTTGGCTGTCTTTCTAATACATGATGGCCAGTGCTGATCAGAGGAAACCACAGGAAAATGTTAGGTTAAACTATTAAGTGCGTTTGTAAGAGGCAGTCAGCATATGGCATTGTATTGGGGGATCTTTAATGTGTGCTATTAACAAAAATGAAACATTAAATTGAAAATATATAGATCAGTAAGATATATGAGAACTAGGCAAAATATGAAGATATTCCAGTGCTTTTGTGATTATACCTTATAAGAAGCAACACACATAATAGAAGCATAGCTGAGTATTGGCGCGCCATCACGAACTCCTTTGATCAATAAACTTCTACATTTAGTCAAGACCCTCTTTGGGTCTCCAGGACACACACGTGGTTGCTTGCCGATGTCCCCACTGAGAGGTGACAGAGGCACTTCCACTCTGTTTCGAAAGTCTGGTTATTTGCTGCCGGACCATATGTGGGTCAGAATGTAGGGGCCAAATAATCTTTCCCAGGTGCATCTAATGACAAAAAAGGTAAATTCTGACAGTTTACATTTTTTGTGAGAATATAATACTCGAATGATTTATTAATACTAGTTCATTGCAATCTCTAAGAAACAGGTCAATACACTTATACATCCGTATACCTTTTTTAAGAGAATTAGCAACAAATTAAGGACTTTTATAAGAAATATATTTATATGTTATCTCTCTTTAGCAGAAAACTTCTCCTTCAGCTGGTTCTAATGGAGATTTTAACTCTCGGTCTCCTATAGATTTTATAGGCAATGAAGACGAACACAGATCCTGACCTTCTATGACCTCTGTAAGCCTTTTGGATGCTGCCTACACCTCAGTTGAGCCTTTGCAGTTTAACGGCTGAGAGCAAAAGCTTTGAGTTATCTGCCTACAGAAAGGGGTGTGAGGCTAGTGAGCCTTGCCCAAGTGCTTTCTTCCTTTGTCCGATCTCCACAGGAAACATTGGATTCCTCCATTTTTTCCCTTCACAGTTAGATAGAAAGGAGCTGAAACATCCATTAAGACAGAATTGTCCCATAATTTTATAGCCTACATTTTGTTGGCAGTTATGATTTTTTAAGAAAATAGGGTTGTGCATGCGTATATGTGAAGGACAGGGGTGTGTGTGTGTGTGTGTGTGAAGGAGAGGTGTGTATGTGTGTGTCTGAAAGGGGGTAAGTGTAGAAAAAGACTAGAAAGACATGTCTTCAAAGTGTTTTGAGTAATTGTCTCCAGGTGGTGAAATGCATGTGACCTTCATTTTATTCTTTGTGCTTTCTGTTTTCCAAGTTCTTCACAGAGACATCATTTTACCTTTGTACTTAAAATGAATGTTACGCACACAAAGAGGCAGAATCGCCCTGCCTTCCTGGACTCCATCAGAGTACACTGTCCACAAGGGTCTAGGGCACAGGTAGCAACACACCTCGGCTGTCCTCTCCCTGTGACATCGATCCCGCTTTCTTGCCTCCCCTTTCTGAGTAATGGGCCTACACTCACAGCAACTCTCTACTTACCTGAAAAGGAGTTAACCCTCTTCCCTTTCTGAAATTCTTAAACATAACTTGAACACATTATTTTCTGGGTAGTAGAGTCTTCCAGACACCAGAAAACTTGTGGATGAGGACGCTTCGCTGACACAGTGCCATAGAAGTTATACTTTGTTTAAATGCAACAGATGTAACATAAATGGTGGCAATTCTGTGTTAAATGGTACATCAAAATGTATACAAATCACTATGTTGTACACCTGAAACTACTGTGTTTTATGACAGTTATATCTCCAAAAATTAAAATTTAGAAATCTATAAATTAATGCAGAGAAACATTGCAATGAGCTTTTCAATTATGACAAATTAATAGAGAAATAGAAGCAATGGTGTTTAGGGTGATTTATAACAGACTGCGTCATCAAAATGCTTTCTTAATTCAAGTATACAAGCTTGATACAGAAATAATGCATATTAAGGGTGAGGGAATTCAAGCGTCTACTTATTGTATACTTTTGCCAAAGAGAAACAATCTAAAAAGGAATGCCTTGTTTTATTGTCATTTCCATAATTAATTTTTCTCATACTTGCATTATTCACTAATTTGTTAATTACACCCACGTTGTCATCAGTGCTCAAGGAGGAAATAGCAAATGGAATTGCTACCGCGGATTCACTTCTCATTGACAAAAGCACATTGATAGCTGAAATTAAAGCAAGAAGAAATCGTCCGACAGAGTGGCCATGTCATGTCATTGTGCATAATAATAATTACATTTTGCAAAGGGAATTTCAAAACAGAACAGGAGGCATAAGTAAAAATGCCAGATACTCTAAAAGAAAAAAATAGCTCAAACTAGATGGAAGGGTCCAAAAACATAAGATGAGAACAATACAATTTAAACAGTGATGAAGAAGAAAGAGAAGCTCCTATAAATACAAAAAATGAAATAAGGCAAGCTTCCTTCTGAGCTGATACTGCAGTGCCTTCTGGGAAAACTGGCCTCTCAGAGGCCAGCTCCAGAAGCAGCCATTGTTACCACACATTCATGTATTGAAGGGTTACTTAGACAAGCTGGGATGCAAAGCACATAGACAAAAACAAGGACCAAATAAAAATGTTGGTAATGTAGGAATGACATTTGGAGAAAAAATACCAAGTTAAGATGGGTTAAAAAAAAAAAGAAGAAGCTAAAGTGAGTGTCAAAAATAACCTGAAGCCTTCATTTGGAGAACCAGCACCAGGGACAGCTGGGTCCCCTGCCTTTGCAATGTGGTGTCACTTTAACATTACCAAGGGGAAGTGCAGCTCAGAAAATATTGTTTTGCTTCTACACTTTTCTACAGAGAAGAATACACTGTAAACTAGAAAAGAGCAGAATAATAATCGATGCCAAAAAGGGAAAGCAAGCACAGAAGAGTCTGTGGTTTGAATCAGCAGCTCCTAAGTGTTCGTCTTCTGCCAAAGAAGAAACATAAAAACAATTTAGTTGAATTTTATTTCATAAAACTCTATTTAATTTAAAGAGAGTGTCCTTTATTCTGATATTATTTTTGTCATTTGTTTTTCAGGCTTGTAAGTTCGTGACAACGTCTTTATATAATAAAACAAAAAAATAAGTCATGCTATATGGGTTGTTACTTTTCAGTTTTATTGGTTCACAAAAATCTAAAAACCTGGGGGTTACTAGTTTATTTTCCACTTTTGGAATTCCTGTCAATCAGGAAGAGACACATGCTGGAAATTGAAAAGGTACTTACAGTCACTTGTCCTCCAGCCTCTTGTCCCCTTGGTCTCCCTCCAGAAAAGCAACCATTGTAATTAATTCTGTACATAATTCTGTACAAGTTATGAAATCTGCATAAAAGTTACCTTTGCTTTTTACACAAATAGCAGCATATACAACTGATACATTGCTTTTTTCACATAATGTATATCCCAGAACATGAAAACCACTGGGTTGAAACTGAATAGATATATTAAAATTACAATTGTAGAATCAGTGTTAAAAGTTCTTGAGAAATGCTGTGTCATACATGCACCAATCATGCACTATCAGAAAGGGAAGCTAAGAAGACGATCCCATTTACAACTGCATCAAAAAAATACCTAGGGC
>CM052549.1:72952504-73004691 GCA_028533065.1 Trachops cirrhosus
TTTTTTCACATAATGTATATCCCAGAACATGAAAACCACTGGGTTGAAACTGAATAGATATATTAAAATTACAATTGTAGAATCAGTGTTAAAAGTTCTTGAGAAATGCTGTGTCATACATGCACCAATCATGCACTATCAGAAAGGGAAGCTAAGAAGACGATCCCATTTACAACTGCATCAAAAAAATACCTAGGGCTCTGACCAGCATGTCTTATTTGGTCGAGCTTCCTCCTGCAAAGTGAGGTATCGCTGGTTTGATTCCCAGTCATGTTACAAGCGTGGGTTGTGGGCCGGTCCTCGGTTCTGGTGCATGCGAGAGGAGGCTGATTGATATTTCTCTCACACACTGATGTTTTGCTCCCTCTCTTTCTTCCTCCCTACCCCTCTCTCTAAAAACAAATTTAAAATATTTTTTAAATGTCTAGGGATAAATTTAACTAAGGACGTAAAAGATCTATACTTGGAAAATTATAAGACAGTGAAGAAAGAAATTGAAAAAGATACAAATAAGTGGAAGCATATACATTGTTCATGGATAGGAAGAATTAATACCATTAAAATGTCCATACTACCCAAAGCAATCATTAGATTCAATGCAATTTCTATCAAGATACCAATGGCATAATTCACAGAACTAGAACAAATGTTCCAAAAACTTATATGGAACTATAAAAGACCTAGAATAGACACAGCAATCTTGAAAAAAAAGAACATAGTTGAAGGACTCACACTACTTGTTATCAAACTATGCTACAAGGACATAGTAATCAAAACACATGGTACTAGCATAAAAATGGACATGTAGACCAATAGAACAGAATAGAGAGCCCAGAAATAAGCCCACCCCCTTTTAGTCAATTAATATGTGACAAAGGAGACAAGAACATACAATGGGGTAAAGACAGTATATTCAGTAAAGGATGTTGGGAAGTTAAACAGATGTGTGCAAAAAAAATTAAACTAGACCACCTCCTTACACCATACACAAAAATAAACTCAAAATGTATTGAACACTTTAAATGTTAGACTCAAAACCATAAAAATTCTAGAAGAAAACATAGGCAGTAAAATCCAGATGCTTCTCATAGCAATACTTTTCTGCTATATCTCCTTGAACAAGGGAAACAAAAGAAAAAAAATAAACAAATGGACTACATAAAACTAAAATACTTTTGCACAGCAAAGGAAACCATCAGCAAAATGAAAATACAACCACTGAATGGGAGAACGTATTCACCAGTCATACATCTGATGAGGGCTTAATATCCAAGATTTACAAAGAAATTATACAACTCAACACACACACACACACACCACACAATCCAATTAAAAAATAGGCAAAGGACCTGAGTAGACACTTCTTGAAAGAGGACATACAGATGGCCCATAGGCATATGAAAAGATGCTCAATGTCACTAATCATCAGAGAAATGCAAATTAAAACCACAATGAGATATCACCTCACACCTGTCAGAATGTCTATCATCAAGAAACAAACAACAAGTGTTGGTGAGGATGTAGAGAAGAGAGGACCCTTGTGCACTATTGGTGGGAATGCAAATTGGTGTAGTCACTGTGGGAAACAGTATGGAGTTTCTTCAGAAAATTAAAAATGGAACTGCCTTATGACCCAGTGATTCCACTTCTGGAAATATATCCAGAGAAACCTAAAACACTAATTCTAAAGAATAGAGGGTCTATCCAGAAGGCATCCAGCCATGTAATATCAAAAATAGAGACATTTACTGAAGAAGATACAAGATCCAGAAAACATTGTACATGGGACAGTAACGCCTCAGTCCCCTTCCAAGTAGGCACCTTCGGACCTCACACAGTTCTCCCAATCACCATCAGCTGCCCTGTCGTATTTCCCTGAATCTCATCTATAGTCTGAAATCTCTTCCCTTTCAAAGGTAATTTTAGTTTGGGGGAAAGCCAGAAGTCTCAGGGCACCAAATCTGGGCTGTAGGGGAGCTGAGTCACCTGGGTGATTTGATGTTTTGCCAAAAACTCTTCATGAGATGTGATGCACGAGCAGTTGTGTTGTATGATGAAGCTGCCAAACACCAAGTGCCCATAGCTGTGGCCTTCTGAATCATCCAGACAGTTTCCACAGAGGAATGTTCAAGCTTAATGCAAATGTAATGCAGATTCGTTGCTCTACTCGCTCAATCATTTTGAATGTACCGGCCACCCAACACTCATGGTCACTCAACAGTGTCTAGTGCCCCCACTAGTACAGTGAAGTCATCATAGTTCACACATGCTCATTCCAGTCCACTCTCCTTGGCTGCCAGGTTACATTGATGTTGAGCAAACCATTCTCATTATATTAACAATGGCTGCACGTCTTCTGGATAGACCTCGTATACGCACCCCTATGTTTCTTGTAGCATTATTTACAATACCCAAGATTTGGAAGCAGCCCAAGTGCCCATCAGTAGATGAATGGATAAAAAAATCTGTGGTACCTTTACAGAATGGAATACTACTCAATCATAAAGAAGGAAATTGTACCTTTTGCGACAGCATGGATGGACCTGGAGAGTATTATGCTAAGTGAAATAAGCCAGTCAGAGAAAAACAAGTACCATATGATTTCACTTGTATATGGAATCTAATGAACCAACTAAATTAACACAGAAGATAGAAACAGACCCATAGATACAGAGAACAGACTGACGTCAGGGGGTCGGGGGTTGGAAAAGGTGATGGGATTAAGCAAAAGAAAAAAAGAAACAAACCTCCCAGACGCAGACAACAGTAGGATGATTGCCAGGGGAAAGACAGGTGCGAGGAGGTAAAGAGGGTAAAGGTGGGAAGGTAGGATAAGTGGTGATGGAAGGAGACTTGGGGTGGTGAACACACAATACAGGATATAGATGATGTATTAGAGAATTATATACCTGAAACCTATATAATTTTGTTAACCAATTTCACCCCAACAAATTCAATTAAAATAAATAAAATAAGCAAAAAGAAAGAAAAATGTTGAGTCAACATTTCACAAAGCAGAAAAAGGGTAATTTAAGTACATAGGCATTGGTGGACTTGATATCAGTCATAAACAAACTGTGTTTAGACTGATTGATGTCTTAGGCACATATTGAAAATGAGAGTCTGGTGATGACTGGGAATCCATGAGACTGTATAGATAAAAACTTCATCAAGGCTTCTGAAGTTATATAAAGAAGAATGTCTTATGTCTTGTACATTTTGGTTGTAAGTAGCCATTTGACAATATTTTTCAGGATCTGTGAGCCAGACTATGTAGAGTAGGGGAGATGAAGTGTAGCTCAAAACTGATTGAACAGTTTTATCCAGAGAAGATTAATTAATTACTTCCTGGAGAGACTTAAAAGGTTAACTCGCCCAATCAGAGTATTGCAAGGTTTTGCCAATTAGCATTTGATCATTGCATCAATGACAAATTGGGCATGATTAGCAAATTTATACATAATGTCAAAATGGGAGGAAAAGTGGATTGGTGTCATATTGGAGTCAGAGTTCAAAAAGACCTGGGCATTATACAACCATAAACAAATTAAACTGAACTTCAGCTTTAAAGGGGCTCAAAATAACCGCTATCCAAGTAGAGGAAAGTAGTTCTGCCTTAATAATTCATGTAAAGAAAAGCTGAGCGTTTTATAACTTAACAGCAAATACGTGATTTTTAACACACAGCGGACCCTTCCATCTTGAAGATTGGAACTCTATTTAGACCTAGAAATCTTTTTTTTCTTTTATTATTTTCTGCCTTACATTATTTCTGTTCTCTGTTTCTATCATTTCTATTAGATTTCTGCCACTAACCACCTCCCCTGCTGTTCCTGGGTGCCTTTCTAATTCCTGCGTCCATGCTCCATGCTTCAAGTTCCCCGAAACCACAATTTCTGTGCTCTGAGTAGTCTTATCCTGGAGTTTCCAGTCTTTCAGACTGCAATTCCAAATATGTCTATCGCTTAAGAAAATGCTAGAACTACTGATAGCTTTCTAGTTCTGTTGTGGATTTCCTACACACACACACACACACACACACACACACACACATTTATGCCACATCGTGGGAGTCTGAGTGATAAGAAGAATAAACATTGTGTTGACTGCTTTGTCTTAATCTAATATCCATGAACATCAACCAACACCACCAAATGTGTTGTATGATCATATGAACATTAATGGAAACACGGTGCTCAGGGAAAGAACTGTCATAATTCCACCCATCAGAGCCTATTGTAATATTATATTCAGTTTATGTGTTATAATATAGAAACTAAGTTATACTAGGATTGTTTGAAGGAAGTGATTTTGCTCAGGAAGGGGCAAGGGTAATCAGTTTCGATTACTTAGGGGACATTGTGCAGAAGTTAAACATATTTTAAGTATCTGTAGATAACAGACCTACAATCAATTATTTTTAAAGGATGAGGTGGTGGACTTCATTTTAGAATAAAGAATAACTTCTGAATACTTAAGCATGTGCAAAAGTCGAATGAGCTGTTTTCACAGTTGCAAGTTTCCCAGCACTAGAAATGTTAAAACAAAGACAGGTATAACTTATCATGAATATTCTAAAGAATAAAAGTATTTATTTACCTAATTGTACTTCCCAAACTTCCAATCCCAAGCTGTTTGTTTCTTTGGGTTCCTGATACTCCATCTAGTCCTCGTTTGAAGTTTGTTTGGCTTCTCGGGATCCATCTGATTCCTAACTGTCAGCCTGGTTACTGCCTCGCCTTGAACTCTGTTACCATTGTGCCTCCACATTCTGGACTCCCTGCTTAACCAGCTTTAAGCCTGTGCCGTGCTCACCTCTAGACCCAGAAAGCATCAGCTCAGATTTTCTAGCTGATCCCCAAACTCCCTCCCCAAACCACCTATCAGGTTTGATGCATTCTTTTGACCCAGCCTTGCCCTCGTGCTTATCCTCTGCTCAGTGCCCTCTTTCACGCCCTGGTACCCACAAGTATCAATCACATCACGCTGCTTCGTTATTCCACGAGCCTTTTAACAGGGTACCACCACTGCTGTCTTCCTTCAGCTTTTTTCTCCTCATTTCCCACAAATTAGCATGCACCCTTCCAGCACATTAATCCTTCAAAACATGACTTTAATTATCCCATCTCTTCCCCCAAACCACTGTCTCAAAACCAAAGTTTCCCACTAGATACAAGATGAAGTGTACATTAGTCAACTCGGGCTGCCATAACAAAATACCGAGGCTGAGTGGCTTCAGTAATAAACATTTATTTTTTTTCTCACAGTGATGGAGGCTGGGAGATCCAAAATCAGGTTGCTAGCAGATTCAGTTACTGATGAGCATCCTCTTCCTAGCTTGCAGACAGCTGCCTTCTTACTTTCCTACCGTGTCTTCACATGGCAGAGAAAGACAGAGCAAGATACCTGTCGTCTCTGTGGATGAGGGCATCAATCCCACCACATGGGGCTCTACCCTCATGGCCTCATCTAACCCTAATTATCTCTGAGACCCCATCTTAAACACCATCACTAGGGCGTTAGGGCTGCGACCCAAATTTGGGGAGGGGGGTACAAACATTCAGTCCACAACAAAGGGTGTCTCTGTTGTCTGGTTCTAAATCATATTTCTCACTTTATTTTTTTCGTATTCCTTTGTATCACTCCAGCTAAATTTGCGTATTGACTCTTCATGACACTAATTTTGTTTCATGACTCACCCCCTTGCAGGATATCCACACCTGGTTTTTTCAATCCTACTCATCTTTAGCTTATTATATTTCTTCTATTATTCTCTTAAAAAGTTTCAGTTGTGTATTTTATTTAAACTTCACATGACTACACAGCAGGGGGAGGGCTGTCATTATTCCATAAATACACCGTAATTCTCGTAGAATGTAGAGACCAAGTTAGACGTCATTGGGGCAAGCATATAGGTCTTGAAAAAAATAACTTTTGGTTTGATTCGCCTTTAGTCCTTCAGTCAGTCAACAGCATTTAATGACCTGCCTTGTGCTGGCAGGGTAACTATAACTCCGTACCAGGTGGTCTTGTTCTCAAACTGTTTTACTCTCCCTAAAACTTCCGTGTCACTGCCTTTGAGGAGCAAGTCCGTTTCTCTTTTCACCGTTCCCTTTATAACTTTGCGCAGCGACACTGCCTCTCTTGCCTGCCTCCCTGGCGGCTCTCAGAGATCTGGGCTGTGCCATCAATTCAAAACCACCATTTTTCTCATTAGAAAAGGGAGAGACGGTCAAGACAATGTCCTTTTAGCTTCCTCAAGTTTCAAAACATCTGAGGAAAATAATGGGAATAAGTGAGGAAAGAAATTAATTACTCTTCTTCTCTATCCCCCTGGTTAATATTAAATTTAGTCCAGTGCCTGGCTATCTTAGGCACTGAAAAAAAATAGATAGAATGTTGAACAAAATAATTCTGAAGACAATTGTTGAAATCTGCCAGCATGAAACCAGAAATATTCAAATTAGGACGGGATCTCGGAGATCATCTAGATCAACTCGGTCATTTCCTACAGGATGGAATGGAAGTCCACAGAAGCTAAATGTTTGCACCGAAGTCACACACCGGGTTGCCAACCTGGAGGAGAACTCTGGTTGACCTAGCAGGGGTGTCCAGCCTTTGGCGTCTCTGGGCCACACTGGAAGAAGGGTTGTCTTGGGCCACACATTGAATATACAAACACTAAAGAAAACTGATGAGCTAAAAAAGAGGTTTTAAGTAAATTTATGATTCTGTGCTGGTTGGGCCACATGTATGTCCATCCTGGGTCGCGTGGTGCCCATGGACTGTGGGTTGGACGCCCCTTAGACTAACCTATGTCAGTGATTTGGGTGGAGAACTCAAAGATATGGTGAAGGACTTTGGAGAAAACATTACAAAAAAGAATAGTTTTAGAAAGACCCAGGAAGTAAAACATATAAGAGGGAAGAGGGCTGATTTACTTTTTTAATGATGATTTCTATTTTTTGTTCACAACTTTGGTAAAGTTCTTCATTAGAACCGAAAGACAAACTGAAAGAATTCTGTGTTCCTTACAAGCTAGAGGATGGTGTTTCCTTTCATTCTGCATTCACTCCTTGCACTTGTGTCTTTGACGTTACTCTCCAAAGGAAGGAGCGAGTGGTAAAATCGCTGAACTTCCTGTTTAACTATTGGAGAACCACTGGTTTTTTCACATGATTCTAAAAAGGGCAAACCGGTTTGTCTGTCTCGTTTCTGATTGATCTGGTATTTGGACATTATGCGTACCGAGCCGTAGAGGAGTAGAAATGCGGGCACTTTGGGGAATGTCAGCCTAACTCTTTTTTTCACCCTGGCTTCTCTCTTAAAGTTCAGTAAAGGCCATCTTTCAGAAGCAGAGAAATCCACTTACAGATAAAACAAAACCAAACGATTTATTTTCTTTATGTGAGAGTAAAATCATCATTTATTTCTTAAACGCCTCTTCTACCTTCCACCTCGGGGGAAGTTTTCTGTGTCCATTTGAAGCCTGTCTCATCTGCCCTCCATCTCTGAGTCTCTGTTGAGTTTGGTCCAACTTGGAGAATAACAGCGTCTATGACTTTATATATCTTGTTTCCAGAAACAATGCCCTGTGGCGCTTCCATTATTAATTCTCTCTCCTTCTGTCAGTGACAGAACGGTTTGCCGCTTGCCAAGAACTCAGCTTTTCCAGGCCAGTGATTCCATTCCCTCCAGATTTTCTCAGATTGTGTGTGTGTGAAGGACAAAACATGAAAATTATGGCTGATATTTCTATTAAGTGGGAACTCAGCTTTGAATGAATGAGGCTGGACTTGAACATATGCTCAAGACTTTAACATATGCTCATGACCAGCATCTGAATTGTTGATAAAAGTGTAGTGGTCATTGTTGTTACAGTGATAGTGATGGTTGTGATGATGGTGAAGGTGTGGTGGAGTTGGTGGTGATGGTAGAGGTGGTGGTGGTGGTGGAGGTGGAGATGGAGGTCATGGTGACGGCAGTGGTGATGGAGATGGAGGTGGTGGTGATGAAGGTGGAGGTGGTGGTGATGATGGAGGTGGAGGTAATGGTAATGATGGTGATGGAGGTAGAGGTGGTGGTAATGGAGGTGGAGGTGGTGGAGGTAGTGGTGATGGAGGTGGACGTGGTGGCAGTGAAGATATGGTGTTGGGGCTGATCATGGTGGTAAATGTGACGGTGGTGGTGGTGATGATTTTGGTGATGGTGGTGTTGGCAGTATTGATAATATTAGTGATGACGGTGGTGCCTATTTGATGGTCTGCCTTTTCTTCTAAAGACTCGAGTGCTTTGGGGGATGATTTTATCCCACTGTAGAATGACAGAGAAAAAATAAAACAATAACTTAATAGTCTAACATGACAGTACATAATTTATACTCAGTATTATATTATTTGTCTGATTCTCAGAATGGAAAATAAATTAGTTTTCTTTTTATATTGTCTCTCTGTCTCTGGCTGCAGTATCACATTTTTATTAATTTTTTATATGGGAGATCCCATTATAAATATAAGGAATAAAATAAAATTAATAATGAGTAATAGTGTTTATTATGTATTATGGTTATGTCACCTGAATAAATCAGTCCAGTTACCAGAATGTATTTAAGCTTCTCCCAGGCACTCAACACTGATTTCAGCACTGAGAGTGTTATCATGGTTTTTGTTTTCAGGTCAATAGCTTTTAAGTCAGAAGATGTGATATTAATTTTCCTATAAATAATTAAGGAATCACATCTTCTCTGTCCTAGGCCCTATGCTAAGAAGAAAAAAATACAATACTTGACCCTGTGCTTTAACTGAGAACATAGACCCACAGACACTGTTGTGTAGCAAGAATATTGTTAGAATGGAGATCCACAAAGTATACTAGAAATCAGAGAAAAAAAACAGATATCTAAGTTTCATGGAAAGTTCAAGGGAGGCTCAATTTGAGGAGGGAACATTTTAGCCAAGAGTCGGAGGGGAGATTTAAGCAGGGAGGCAGTCAATAGGAGGCAGGGAATGCATAAAAACACACGGGCCTGCGCGCACCTGTCTTACTGCGGTAACTGCCGTGAACCCGGTGCTCTGGGGTCTGTCTCTGGGGGGATGTGCCGTGGGAGACAAGAGCAGCACCGAGAGAGAGGAGGTGTGGCAGTCAGGCAGAAGCCTTGGCCGGAAAGGTCTTGCAGGCCATTCCACGGTGGGATTTTATTCTCCACGGAGTACTTTTTGGAGCAGATCAATCTATTTAAGTCTGTACATTAGAAGGACCATGGATAGATTGGAGTAGAGAACATATTTGGATAAACAAGCCTGAAGTCAGGAAGACCTGCCGGGTGGTGTTTGAGGGTGAGCACCGATGAGACTCAACTAATACAGAGATGGTAACAATCCAAAGGGGATGGACAATACACAGGATATGAAATTAATAGTACGTTAGGCATGTAAAAAATTTTAAATATGGAAAGGTTTAAGGACGGTTCCCAGGTTTCTGGCTTACAACATGGGACAGAACAATGCAAGACAATGTATTGTATAATTAGTTGCTAAACTATATAGTTTCAAAAATAAGTCCTTGAAGGCTCACAGGAGTGAGCGATACTTGAAGATCACGCCGCAGAAGCTGTCAGGACATAAGTGGAGATTCAGAGAAGTGATTCATACAGCACTCCACAAGAAAGCAATCTTCCTAAGTGACTTAGAACTCAATTGCTTGCTCCCTTCTTGTGTCCTAAAGAGTCACTTGACACCCACAGAAGAAACTCTCCCTACCACCTTTACTCTGAAAAAGAGGGTAAACGATTTTAGACGAGGTCCCCAACCCTTTCCCAAATATAAACATATTTTAGTCAGAGAAATGCGTAAATTCTTTATCACAGATCTCAGTAGAGAAGGGCAGAGGAGAGAGAAAGGAAGAAGAAAGGAGCTAATTAGTAGTAGTTTGCACAGAACACAGGGGAGGGATCAGAGAGTAAGATTTTACCGCTTAAGTTGGGAAAAACTAATCTACAATGCCCCAATAAAACAAAAGAAGATTCAACAATAAAATAATCACATTGGCATTCCCAGATATGGAAACGTCATTTTTCATTGCCATCGAGCAAGGTCTGTGACGTCAAAGGGCATGTGTTTGCTACTTTATCGGGAGTGCTATAAGGTCTCCACTTATTTGATCTTTTCCTATTGTCTTCATTTTTGTAATTCAGTACAGTATTTGGGAAAAAAAGCATGTAAGATTAATGTCCATAACACAAGAGCCAGCTGACAAAAACAAAAGAAGAAAATAGTGTAGGGAAGTTTATCACCATCTCCATCCACACTGTGGTTAGATCAGGAAACTCCATCACTCTTGAAAATAATGGTCGATATTTTCAAAATGAATGTACTGAGATATTTCTATGTGAAATAAACATCGGTGCCTCTGTGTGACACACTGTGGTTTTGTTTGCTTCAGAAAATAAAGTATCGTACTTACAGAGATGGGAGAATGACCTTTCCAATGAAATGCCATTGGAAATAGACCCAGAAGAATGGTTAGAAATTGACTTGCTAGAAAAAAGAAGAAAATATATTATGAAAAGAGAATCATATATACAACATGTCAAGATCAAACTAAGGGTTAAGCATGTTTGGGGTATACTGAGGAATCTCTAGGCTGAACTTCAGACTATCAAAAATAGTGGGATATAAAATACAATATGAGATTGAATATTTTCAAGGTGAGCAGTTTAGACTTAGGAACATCTTAGATGATTTTGAATAGAAGAGGAACTGATATTACCGTTTTATGAATGATAAAATCATAACATTATTAACTCTAAGAAAATAAATAGTAACACTTAGTGAGTGATGATTATGAGAGCCAGACAGTTAATAATTAATTTAATACTGATCATACTTGATGATGTGGAGCACAGGTGGCAAACACAAGGCCCACGGCCAAATCTGGCCCTCCACCTTGTTTTGTTTTTACAAGCGGCACCTTGTTTTTCCCCAGCAGCAGCGCCAAGCTCCTTGCCCCTAGTTAAGGAGTAGTGACATTTATACTGTCCTAAAATTACATTCGGCCCTTTGAAAACAACCGCAAGGTGGATGTGGCCCCTGGTGAAAATGAGTTTGACACCCCTGCCGTAGATAATATTATCATCCCTAATTTTCAGATTCATACACTGAGGAAGAGGCCAGGCAACTTGCACGAGAAACGCAGGTAGCACGTGAGCAAGCAGTCTGGCCTGTAAATCTCTGCATGGAGTCTGTTATTTTGAAGACAAAAGTGAAGCGGCAAAGAAAAGCTGAGCAACGACTTCGGGCTCTGTTTTCACGCACAGATCTGAGACCGTGAGGGACCGCCCATTAGTGACGACAGAGGAGGTCCACACGTGAGCCATTGGTTTTATGGTCACCCAGAGCAGGCTGCCTGTTCGGGTCCAACTCCAGCTCAGTTAAAGAGAGGGGCTCTTCTCCCTGCTGCAGAGGTGGGTCTCGCAACCCGGCCTGAATCAGCGAGGTCCCTGGAACGATGGCTCTGGTTCTCTCACGGCAGCCGCTAGCAATAGTGCCTTTCCCTCAAGGACAGTCATTGTCTCAACTCCATTCATAGAGCTTTGTTTCTGGAAATGTTGCAGTCTGTTGACTGTGTAAATGGTGCTGTTGCTTTCCCAGGAAAATTTATGAAATTCCTATTATACTACGTGTACAACTATTGGCTCTTAAGTTTAAAAAAATGTAAGTAGCTCAGCACCATGGTGGGAGACAGAGCATCTGTTTGCTTTGGAATCGGAGAGACACTCTCCACATGGCTTCCCTCTGAAGCAGATTAGTAAGCAATTTATGAAGAAATTATCCCAAGAGCTTTTTTGTCCACATGACTAAGAGTTTCATGTCTCCTAGAATAAATGTTATTATTTTAATGGTTCCATGACATCCATTCTTTCTGGGATAGATTTCTATTGGTAAAGGGAAGCTGTGGTTTCCTCTGATTCCATAAATCTCTCTTGTTAGATCTTATTATGTCTCTTCCTGATCGGCCAAACCTCCCTGGGGACATGCTTCCCCAGACCTTTTTTGCTTTTCCCACTCATTGGTTTAGCAAACATTTGTTTACTATTTCCCATAGACAGGGTCTGAGCAGAGGCACTAGGTTTACAATAGGGAACAAGGCACGGCCAGTTCCTTCAAATAAAAAAAAAAGAAGTGAAACAGTTGTAAGTGCTCGTATAGAGCTAGTTCACAGCGCCGAGGAGGATCAGAGGAGGGGCACCCTAGGCAGGCTGGAGGTATCAGGAAAGGCTTCTCACAGGAAACGACTTTTAAGCTGGGACTTGAAAGTCCTCATCCAACACGGGGACAAGGCAGGGCAGTGGGGGGGTTGCTAATGATAGATTGTCATTCCAGGGAGAAGGAACAGTATGTGCCCCTATAAGAAGGTAAAATAATTACGGACTGCCCAGGACTGCGGTTACTTCAACTCTACGTGCACATCCATTTATTGACTCGTGTAGAACAATGGCCCCAAAGTGTGTTCCGTGACACACTTTTATACCGTATTAGTACATATCCTGTGAGAAGAAATGTTCTCTGTTCAAATAGTTGAAATATTGAAATAATCTAAGCTAATGATCTCCTTACTGCAGCATTTTTTATATACCGGTGTAAACAGTGACTCAGCAAAAGAAGAATTGAGGGGACAACTTCGTCCAAACTTATCTGACAATGAAAGGGTTTACTCCACCGAACAGCTTTTAACAACTCATGGCAGTAGCGTCCTATCGAACAAACTTTGTAAATGCTGGACTGGCGGTGTCCAAACTGTTGGCATCTCAGGGTCACACTGGAAGAAGAAGAGTTGTCTTGGGCCACACATTAAATACTTTGAGATATGTAATCATAAAAAAAAGTCTCGTAACTTTTTAAGTAAATTTACAATTTTGTGCTGGGCCGCATTCACCGCCATCCTGAGCCACACGTGGCCCACGGGATGCAGGTGGGACACCCCTGTGACTGGCATCGAGGTAAAGCGCAGGAAACCCCGATTCCAGGTTTTCAGCAGGCGGCACGGAGAAGGAATGGGCAGGTGTCAGGACATGTCCATTTCAACCATATTATCTTTGACCAGCCGCTAGGATTTTAGAGATTCCCAGAATTAAGTGTGAAAGCCTCTTCTCATGTCTGCAATGTCCTGAGTCATGACATTGAAGAAACCAGTAGAGTTTATATCATCCTAAGACAAGATGACATCTTAGTCTTCCGAGGATATTTGCAAGAAAGGACCTAGATCAGCATCTTAGGGAGAGTTCCAGTGTAGCCTCATCTTGTTTATCTTATATTCTGGCCATATCGTAGTGTGAGTATTTCCTTCAGTTAGTTCTCCAATATCCCACTGGAGAGGACCAATGTTAAGGTAGATTTGCTGAGTTATATGAAACTCAATTTCCCTGCAAACTTCTTTAAATGAAGGACATGTATGGTTGCATTGATATCTTCCATATTCATCTGGCAAAGACCAGCTTTCACACCGAGGTAATTTTTTAACTAGTGAGTGAGGCAAAAAAAAATATGTTCTAATAGCTTTCCATTACTATTAGATAACGTTATAGAACATACATATCACATAGCTGTTATGTAACAAAAGGTTTGAAGGGGGCATTTTGAGGACAGATGACACCTCTTATTTTTATTCTTTGACATAAATGGATTGATCCTTAATAACTACACCAAGTGGCCCGTCCCCCCGACACCATTCTAAAAATACATGGAACTATAATCAACCCATTTAACCTACATTTAGATAGTGATGGAAATGGAGAGGATCATTCTTTTAGGCAAGCCCTGAATCAATGTCATAACTATTTCTTAGGTTGAACCTATGTTTTTGGAAGTATCAAACACTTCCTTATTCCAAAAGAATCTGGCAGTTTCTTTTTAAATAACTAACTATGAATTATCCTACTCGTTAAATTGTTCTAGGCACTCCATTTTCCCTCAAAGACTAAATTATTTATATTGATAATTTTCTACCTCCTAAGTTATTTTATAAAAAAGTCTAAGCAATGTGCATATAGGCTCCATCCAATTGTCAATAGATGCTAAGCCACAAGCTCCCACTTTTATATGGAGCAAAGGAAAGCACAGTGTATTTACCCATTTTGCAAAGTCCTTATGACAGATAGTTCAATTAATTGTAAACTGTTCAACTCCTGCCAGACACAGGCCCCCTGTTTTCTCATGTCTTTGGCTAAGACATTGACATACTTTTGGCTGAGTAGAATCAGCTATTTCTGCCCTTCCATGATTTGCCTGATTATAATTTTGATGCTGTTTATCTTGTTAAAAATTTGTGTGAGTGTCCAGGGATATTCGGCTCAGAAAATGCCAAATAATGCTTCCCGTCATCCCAGCAGCAGGTCTGCTCTCAAACAGTTTCAATAAGGAGAACTTGCCTAATAACACAAAACGTATCTGGTCCCCCTGTACCCGGAGGAGCCCTTTCTAGTTGCAGGGTGAGTAGAGGTTTTTTGGTTATTCAAAGTCACTCTCATTGTATATGAAATATACCCATTCTATGTTGAATTTAGTTTATCTGTTAGTACATTCATTCATTCATTCATCTGCTAACTTAAGTTCTACCTGTTATTTTACACAAAGTATCTCACACCTTTGTATTGAGCAAAACCAAAACCAGAACAAATCAAACAAAAATGGTTTGCTTTTCTGCTTAAGAAAATGTACCTTGGACGTCCTTGACACAATTTCTTACTGCCTACAGGCATTTTTTCTCTTCCTTTCTCCTTTGCTTCTTTCCCTGAAGCCCAGCTTCATGGTCCCCTCCGGAGCAGCATCATGGGGCTGTGTTAGAACAGCAGCACCCACACTGAGAACTTCTCCCTTTTGTCACAGATGGCCGTTTAGAGGGCCCTCCACTGCTTCAGACACATCCCAGCCCCATCATCCCCAGGCCTCCGGTTCTTCCTTCACGGCCAGGGGCTGCGCTGTGGCTTACCCATTGTGCCCTTTGCACACCCACAGACGAGAGACTCCCCTTGCCATTCAGAAGAAGAGGACAAAAGATGGGTCTGGAGAAAACTCCTCTCAAAACTCTGCCCAGCCTCCCTTTTAGTCATTTGAATAGCTTCGCACCATTTATTGCACACCCAAAGTTTACCTACCACGGTCTTGGCCGTTGAAGATGCAAACCCTCTGGGCTCCCAGGTGATTACATTTGCCACTGCACTCCACAGTGAGCACCGCTGTGCCCGTGGACTGGGGTGGGCAAATGGATAAACTGCACAAAAGCAAGGGCACGTGGGTTAGCGCTGGGATGGCTATTTCCAGATCGGCCTCTAAAATTTGTATCCCTCTTTTTTCAGTCACATAACTTAACTGCCTCTCTGAGGCCACTTATGTATTCTCTTAAACATATTCAGACTTCAGTTAAGCCCTTCTCTCCTTCACACTGTGTATAACACCCTATTGATCCCAAGAGATCAAATATCTTTATTTTATTATATATTTTATAAGCAAATAGGGGAAAACAACAAGGGCACATAGGTCAGTATTGTATTAGTATCTTTCCCTTCTAGAATGAGAGGGGATATTGTATATAGAAGTCCTCTTTACACAGATATCTCCCCCAAAGTTAAAAAAAAATATGTATATACAACAATGTATTATCTTCTAGGACAGGTTCTTTAATATACAGATATATCAAAAAATCATATGTAGTCTGTCAAAGTGTTTCTCATGGGGAAGGAAAGGAAATTGAAGGGACAGGAAAATAGGGAAGGAGACAGAAGAGAAGGAAGGTGAGGTCAGGGGAGGAAGTGGAGGGAAGAGAAGGCAAGGAAATGTCACAGGACAATATATAATGGGATCATCCGTATAAATGGAATTTAAGTGAATAATTTGTGTACTAATAACTGACATTTTATCTTTATTATATTGTATTTTTTCCATTATCATTTATCCCCCATCCCCTCCTCTACCTCCACCCACCCCCTACCCCCCAAAATAACCAAACCGTTATGGAGTCCATGAGTCCTTTTTTATTTTTGCTCAATCCCTCCACCTCTTAACACCTCCTCCAAAGTTGTCAGCCTGCTCTCTGTCTGAGTCTGTCTCTATTTTGCTTGTTAGTTCAGTCTGTTTGGTAGATTCTACATGTCATATGGTATTTGTCTTTCTCTGACTGGCTTATTTCACTGAGTATAATGTTCTCCAGGTCCATCCACACTGTTGCAAAGTGTAAAATTTTCTTCTTTTTTATAGCTGAGTAATATTCCATTGTGTAAAGGTACCCTAGTTGTTTTATCCACTCATCTACTGAGTGCTCACCCTCTGCTAGACTGTATGGTATATAGTCTACATATATTATCTCATTTAACACTTACAACAATTTTATAGTTTCTTCGTTTTGTAAAAGAGGTGACTGAGATTTAGAAAGGTTAAATAACTTGTCCAGGGTAACATAGGTGTGAGTTAGAACCCAATGGTATCATTTGCCCCAAGTCAACTCTGACCTGAAGCCATTGTTTGCCTGAGAAGGCCAGCGAAGAGAGATAATAAAGTAACTAAATAAGTATATATATGTATATTAGGTCAAATATTATTGAATATTATATATAAGATCAAACTATATGTCATTGCCATTTGTCTCTCAAAATGGTTCAATATTGGCAATTCCATATGTTTGAGCCAAATATATGTCCATGTACGTACATGTTTTATATATGGAGACACAAATTCATATATTCATAATAATACTACTTATTCAGTATATATGAAGTTTAAGGGATTTAAAGAGTTTGGTACCATTTTTCCCACTTTATAAAAGGGACGATTAAGACATGGAGAGGTTATGTAACTTAACGAAAGTCACGCAGTTAGAAAGTTATAGAAAACCAGGATCTGGTTTTCCTTAGTCTGACATGAGACCTGATTCTCTTGGCCACTACACTGACTTCATACTTTATGCCTTGATTTCTATACATGTTAGGGAAAAATCCATTCTGGAGTAAATTAATTATTAAGAACTCAATGATGTTTAAGTTTTTAGTTTTTCCTTTTTGCATCTTGCACTCACGCATCTCCTCCCATGTAATCAACCTTTATTTTTATTGAATAGTTAAAGAGTGGGGAGGTTCAAGTAGTTACTTAGCTTATTGGAGGGCACACAATGATGAATGAGGGAAGTGGAATTCAAACTTCGGCCATCAGGACCTCAGGGCTCTTCCTATCTCAGTGCAATACGTGGTGAAAGCACGCCTATACAAAGCCAGATATCTAATAGAGAAGCAATTGATTTAGCGGCAATAAAATCTATCTTGTCTTGCAAGCTCCCAGCAAAAGATGTGCATCAGTGATATCCACTGTGGTCCCATTAGCCTTTTGTAAGGAGTTCAAGTGTGTCTGCATTTAGAGTTCACACTAAAAGTAGAGATGTGTGTTATCTTTGACTCCTCTTTCATCCATCACATTCAATCGCACGTTTAACAGCCCAGCAGCTTTTCCCCAACCGTATCATTCCCGCCCTGGTCCTGTTACTTGCTATGGAGCACTGTGACCTGGGTACTGATCTCCCTGCTCCCTGCTCTTCATATGGAAGGTCTAGTCCCTTCAAATCCATCCCCTGTGCAACGGTCTCAGAGATCTACTTAAAATACAAATTATTCATTGTACTTTCTTTTGTAGAAACTTTATTGGGTCTCTATCCATTACAGGATAAAGTCGGAATTTCTTAAGCAAGGCACATGAATATTTCACCATTTAACTTCCTTCTGACTCTCAGCCACCTCCTTCCACCTTTCCCAGACTCGATTTTGCATTTCCAGCACCGTGGAACTTATATACACTGTAATATCTTAGCACTAAATTTGTAGACTGCTCCCTACCACATTATTATGGTCGTATTTCATTTTTACAACAAACTATTGAAGTGAGTACCATAATCATTCCATTTCAGGACATTGCCAGACGGGGGTTGGCTTTCTAAAGCTCCCATCTAGAGGTCAAGAAGGGGAGAAGTGTGCTTTTTCAGAGATATTTACACAGATTAACAGTCTTCTCTTGGTTTTCTTATTCTTTGATGGAAATTCTTCCACTGCCACATCTATCTGATAGAATTATATACATAATCAATTGTCAATGATGCCACTGATATTTTTCACAAGACTTTAGTTTCCTTTTGTGTCTGGACTTGCTTATTCATAATTAATAAAAAAATGTCATTTTATTCAGAGTTGTATTGATGTGGTCATTATATTAATCAGGATTCTCCAGAGAAACAGAACTGAGAGGATATACGGATATGTATGTATTGTTGATACTCATTATTTGTGGATTTCATGTTTGTGAATTTGCCTACTTGCTAAAATGTGTTTGTAACTCGCATATGAATACTTGTGTTTTCCTGGTCATTGCTAGGTATGCATAGAGCGGTGACAAGTGTGAGCCACCTGGCATACCTGTTCCCAGGTCAGACGAAGTGATGCTCTGCCTTCTTGTGTCCTTTCTGTGGTCATTTGGAGCCATGTTTTTTCATAGTTTTGTCCTTTTTGTTGGTGTCTTTTATGTTTGAAATGGCCCCCAAGCATAGTGCTGAAGTGCTGTCTCATGTTCGTAAGCACAAGAAAGCTGTGAAGTTTCATATGGAAAACATATGGGTCATAGGTGTCATTCAGGCGTGAGTTCTAGTGCTGTGGCGGTGAGTTCAACGTTAATGACTCAACAATGCATGTTAAATAAGATGTCTTTAAACAGAAGCACACACATAAAACAAAGTTCTGTGTTGATTAGTTGAAAAAGGTGTTGGGACCACAGACTTTCAGGAACCTAACATTGTATGTCAGCTAGGAACAGTGGTTCAGTATCACTAATTTAGTGTTCACGTGGCTTTATAGAACATACCACAAATAACAGGAATTGACAGTATGCATTTCCGTCTATCCATCATCTGTCTATCCATCCAACTGCCTAAAGAGATTAATTTGAAAGACTTGGCTCATGCAGTTGTGGGCATTGGCCAGCCCAAAGTCTGTAGAGCAGGCCAGCAGGCTGGAAACTCCGACAGAAGTTAATGCTGCAGTTTTCAATGCTTTCTTCTCCAGGAAACCCACGTTGCTCTTCAGCTAATGGCATGGGCACTCATGCATATTTTAGAGAACACTCCTTTGCTTAAATTCAACTGATCATAGCTGTTAACCCCATCTATTGTACAAAATACCTTCAGAGCAACATCTCCATTTGTATTTCATTAAATAACTGGGTATTATGGCCTAACCAAGTTGACACATAAAATTAACCATCACGGTTATGAGAGATATTGATGAGCTTATAGTGAGCCTAGTTTACTGTGTGGTATTTTTATTTATGGATGTAAGTTATAGTTGTATTGAGAGAAAGAGACAGAGAGAGAGAGGCAAACCATGCTCCAACAAGTGGGAAGTTGAAATAATCAGGAACAGAAGCTTTGCTGTTAGAGTCCCTTGGTTTCGAGTTTGAACACCACCACTAGCTGGCACTGAAAAACTTACGTAACCTTTATGTGCCTTAGTTTTCTCATCTCTAAAAAAATGATAACAATAGTACCACCCATGACAGTGGGCCTATTCTTTGTATATATTAAAAATGTTAGCTCCTCTCAGCCCTAGCCCCCTGAGGGGAGTGGAGAGTAATGGAGGGCCACGAATGTGCACAAACTCCCGGGAAGATGAAGCCAAAACCCCTTGGAGACATATGGAGAAGTGCTAGGGATGACCGTCCGTGGGAGAGCAGCCAACTCCAGCCCAAAGTCTTTCTGTTTGTCACCTAACTAAACCCACTCTAAGAAAAACAAGGAAATGAGGTGGTTGCAAGGTGTTGATCCTATTTCATCAGTGAAGAAAACGTTTCACATGTATCATGCATAGTATTCTTATTTTAAAGTTCTAGGATGAAGGAAGTACAACCCCAGAGCAGAGGGCAGTAAGTCTGAAGGAGAAAAATGCAGATCCCAGAGGCTTTCCACACCTGATTTTTTTCTTCCAAATGAAGAAAGCACTCACAAGGAGTCACAGCCACCAACTGAAAAGCAAAAAATTCATTCAGTTAGCACATATACAGAGTGCTAAAAAACAGTGTGACCACCCCTTGCTGGGTACCTCAGTTTGTTGGAGCATTGTCCCATCTACCAAAAGGTTGCGGGTTCGATTCTCAGTCAGGGTACATACTTAGCTTGTGGGTTCGATCCCCAGTTGGGGCACATACAGGAAGTAACCTGTCTCTCACATGTCTCTCGATGTTTCTCTCTCTCTCTCTCCCTCTTCCTCTCTCTCTAAGATCAATAGATATATCCTCAGGTGAAGATTAAATTTAGGATCATGTTTCCACTGTTTTGTTTAAAGGTTGCTTCCTTCTGTGTGGCCATGGCAATGCCCCACAGGAGGCTCAATAATGAAAGGGGAAATCAGGACCTTGCTATTCCAAATGCTCTCTCTGCCCCCCCGGTGTACCTGCTGCAGGCGCCAACCCCTTCCCTGACCTCCCCATCACAGAGTGACAGACCTTGGGCAGAATGAAGAGACATTCTAAAACAAAAATAAACCTGTCATTTTTATAGTCAAAGTGTCAGAGCTCAAACATCAATGGTGATTCAGAAGAGTCAGTAATGTATTTCATGTCTGCGCTTACTGACCTTTACTGGTTATTTTATGTAACAAAGTTATTTTCAAATTGTTATTGCATTTTAATCTTATCAGTATGACATCTTTGGCTTAAAAATACTAGTTCAACCTGTCTGGGCCACACTAGATAAGGTGCATCAATTCCTTATTTAGTACAGAGGTATTTATGTGGTTCTACAATATTTGCCAAAGTGCCTTCGGCTCCTTTGCAACAAACAGACACATTTAGCTTTCTTGTCTTTATTCAAATCATTGTCATAAGCAGTAGGTTATTTTACAAGTTATAGTGATTAAACAAATACTGTATTTTGCAAGTATAATGCACAGTTTTGGCCCAAATTTTTGAGAGAAAAATAAAGATGCACATTATACATGAGTCTAATGATTACAAACCATGGTTATAATAATGGGTATAATAATCCCATGTAGGATGCACACAGACCGTGAGTTATATGAAATATTTTAGATATGAATTTTTTATTTATAAGTATCTTAAATTAAGTGATAAGAAAACAACTTATGAGTGGGACCAGATCCCGTATAATCTCAGCTAATTTATACAGAGAGATAGTTGTTTTAATTGGGAAGGAGGGCTTCGTGGATTTATGTGCTGTCTTCATTACTTTGGAAAACTTTCAGTTCTACACAGGATACATTTGGAGCATAATTTAGACTAAATCAATAAGAGTAATTTTAACTAATATATTAATTATTTGTACATGGAAAGCGGCCAGATGTTAAATAATAGCTTTCATATATGATTACATCTTATATACATTATATAGAGGTGGCCAAATGCAAATTAATAATTTTATTTTATTAACATTTCCTTTATAGTCTCTATGCATTATGGATATAGGCAAACATCATAATTAGAAACACAGTGACAGATTCTATTCATTGTGCAACTAGAAATAAGTAAGGTCAATCTCGTGAGATATATACAAACATATATACACAAACACAGGTCTATAAAATCTGATATTAGCTAGGTATGAAGAAAACTACAAAACATCATAGCAGGACAAGAGAGAAAGTCTGAATGAGTGGAAAGCACTTCTGTATGGGCAGACTTGTTACTAGACAGTTATTCATTTTTCCTGAATTAATTTATAACAGTTGAAGAAAAGTTCCATGAGGATAAAGGGGCTCACAAAATATTCTGAAGTTTATATTAAAAGAGGATGAAATAAATTAAAGGTCATTAAAAACAGCACAGTAATAAATGGGATATATAATTAGAGCTTCTGAATATATCATAAATCACAATAGGGAAAATAATGTTACTGGTACAAGGATAAAACAATAAAATAGAATGGAAAGCCCAAAATAGACCTATGTTAATGGAAATATTTATTTAATAGATGATAGAATTAGATTTCCAAATCTGTAAGAAAAGTGTAAATATTGTTCAATAAATGTTCTTGAGGTTTTTTTTAACTAGTTGGAAAAATAACTATTGAATTTCTTTATACATTATTCTAAAATATACTCCATATAAATTACAGTTTCACATATGGAAGGACAGTCATTGTACCGTTGTTTGTTAGCGTGAATAACTGGAAATGACCTGTGTCACAAATGCAGGCCTGTTTGATGAAATTACAGTATGGCCACAAAACGAAATCTAAAGTCCCGTTAAAATGATGCATTAGAAGATTACCTAATGTCATAGAAAAATGTCCATGTTTATCTTTATTTGAAAATGTTTTAAGAGAGTAAATGCCAAAAGTCGTAAAAGCGGGGGCCCACCGGCCAAATCCGCCCATAGACAAATGTGTTCCGCTCACTTGTCAGCGTAGTATCACGTTGCGCCAAGATTTAGAAGTTGGGAGAATACACGTAAAACTCCGGATTTCCAATGTGCCTTTACAATTCCAGCTATCTGACAGCTCTGCGTCCACATTCCCCTCAGCTGGAGCTGAGCAGTGGAGCAGCTGCGCGCGGCCCCAGGTCTCCGCCGGTGCAAGGCTCCCCAGCCACAGCGTGCACCCACGCACTAACACCCGGCCCACTTCCCCCGCCCTCTCATCCCTGGTCTGGCCCCAGGGAGACAATGACTCGATGTGTGCCACGTGACCTAAAACATTTAAAGTCTGTATGTCTACATAGGTGAGAGTATTTATGGCATGCTCCTGTATGTATGCAGGAAGATGCACAACAAAAGTTCAATGCCAGCAAAGTTCCCAGGTGCTTCCCCCTGTACTGCAGGGTCTTTGACAACAGGAAGAAAGTTAATATTGTGCACCACTTTGAAGGCAACTAAAAGAAAAGTATCTGTCGAAGGGTCAAGTGAAGAGGATAGCAGCTCTCGTTGGACAGGCATAAATGATCCAAAATCTTGGTGTTTTTTCCCAGCTTGCTTTCTAATGTTCTAATTGGAAAATCAGAAAGAAAATTCACAATGAACTTTACTTTTTTAATATCCAAAGGCAGAGGGAACTCTGTAAACAGAGCAAAATATATCATAAATAAATCTCACATACTTTTTAAATAAAAAAAAGAAAAACACACCGTGCTTAATTGAGACTTCATACAAAACCCCTGGCATAGAATTCTGCTCTATAACAACAACAAAAAAAAACAACAACAAAAAACACCTAATACAAGAGCCAATTTATTCTCATCTGATTTTGTAATTGTGTTTAGGTTCTGGCACTCCAATGGAAATCATCAAAATACCCTTCCTTGTACCCTTTGCAAATTGCTACACCTCTCAAACACACCCTCTCCAGAAATTCCTTCTTGCAATTCTTCCTTCTTCACTGGAACCAGCAAGGCCCAAAGAGCATAAATTCAAAAGAGAGGGAGCAGTTAGGAAAATAGAGATCTAAGGCCGAAGTCAATGAGGGCATCTTAATCAGCATTACGTGGGGCCTAAGAGAATTAAAATTAGAATCCTGGAACGTTTTTAGAGCTAAAAGAGACGTTGGAGTCACATGCTCTCACTGCCAGAGGACAGCAATCAGACTCAGGGAGGTTAAATACCATCTCCTGGATGAGAATGCAGATCACTGAACATCGCAGACCCCGCTCTTGCACGACTGCCGACCCACACCGTTGTTTCACAGCAAACAGATCTGCATGGGCGATGGAGCGGGGAGAGTGGGATGCACCTCCCGTTCAGACAGCTCGAACTCCCGAGGAAGACACCATTTTGTTTGTGAGATGAAACAAAGTCAAAATAAAAACCCCTCCCAGAAAGCGACCCCAAGTTCCTAAACTAAACAAAGAAGACACGTGTCCTGGCCGGTGTGGCTCAGCTGGCTGGAGCATCGTTCTGTAACTGAAAGGTTGCAGGTTCAATTCCCAGTCAGGGCACCTATGTAGGTTGCTGGTTTGATCCCTGGTTGGGGCGTGTACCAATTTCTATTTCTCTCTCACATCAGTGTTTCTCTCTTTCTCTCTCTCCTTTCCCCTCTCTAAAAATTAATGAATATATCCTCTAATGAGAATTAAAAATTTAAAAACACACACACATACAGTGGCTCAGGAGAAAGAACAATAGGGCCAGCCATTGGCCAGCTCAAGGAGATTAATTAGGTGATTTGCATGACTCATTCAGCTGCTGATGTCACGCCATATCATATCCTAATATTAGAGGGAAACCCTCACTTCGATAAATTGATCATTTAAAGGCTGAGGCTTATTTCATATGGTAGGGTTGTTTCATTTAGTCGCGAAATTGTCCCATGAACAGTATTTTATATTCATAAGCTCCTTTCTTTTCCATTTATTTGTTTTTCACCAAATAGACTAGACGTGCAAAGCATTTGAGTCATCATTTATAATGCCACTTACCATTCCTCATCCTTCCAAAATGTATTAGCAGTTAAACAGAAGTCATACGAGGATGCATTTTGCTCTGGATACTTAGAGTCTGATGCTGTTTTATGTAACAGGATATGTAAAAAGAACACCTAGCGTGCGCTCCCTTCCCAATATGCGCACTGCCTCTGTCTGGCTACTTGGGATTGATTCATTTGAGATTAACGTCAGTGAACAGGAAACACTTATTAGGAAATTTATTATAAACGTGTACTGAGTCCAGTAATAAATGGTGATTATTTGAATGTAAGAGGTTTTGACTTCATGACAATTGTTGATGAGACAAAAAGAAGAAATCTGTGTGATTCCCATGAGCCTGAGAAATTTAAGAATGTCCGTTCTAAATAATAGAAAGTAGTCAAACAACAGTTCAAACAGAGCTATTGTACCTTTGACAATTTTACAAACTGTGAAAGTAATTTTCTTTCCACTTCTGCTCTCACCCTAGCCAGAGATAACTTTACACTTTAACTTAAGTTCATGAATAATTGCTGAGGAGCCTGGCCTGGGAGGCTTGGTTTAAATCCCTCTGTGAGTATTGTCTCATTTTAATTCTTGAAATAGATCTGCTGGGCAGGTGTTATCGCTACAGCGAGAAAACTTATTCTTGGAGAATTTAGAAACTCACTAAAAATTTGGAGTGATGTTATGTACCCAGACTGGAGATTGGGGCTGTCAAAGGGAAGATACTCAAACAGCTAATGGTTGGAACATCGGGTCAAGCCAGGACTGAATCCAGACAGGGACAATGATTCAGGCAATGAGGATGGTTGATTTGAATTGAGATCAAGTTAAAGATCCTGGTCTATGAGCCCTGGCTGGCTGGCTGGCTGGCTGAGTTGGTTGGAGCATCATCCTGTACACCAAGAGGTCTCGGGTTCAATCCCCAGTTGGGTCCCATACAGGAGGCAACCAATCTGTGTTTCTCTCTCACATCAATGTTTCTCTCTCTCCCTTCTTCTCTCTCTAAATTCAATGAATACGTTCTTGGGTGAGGATTTTTAAAAATCCTAGCCTACGAAATGACTCTTGAGACCTGCTTGGTTGGCGATGTCGATAGTTTATTACGGTTCCTTCACTGCCGTGGAGTTCTTCATCTCCATCCCTCCTTCAGCCCTTTGCCACACCCTGCCTTCCTCATACTCAGCAGATGACATTAGGAAGTTCCCTAAACATCCTGCTCCTTCACATCTTCAGAACTAACTGAATCTCATCCTTAGCCCCTTCCCTTCTGTTTGCAAGATTACCTCTGGGGCCATAGCACCCCCACGCCCCTGAGATACCACTTTTTTCTGCTTCCTTAAGCTCTTGCCTCACCAAGGATGTTTATTGCTTTTAAATATTTAGGTCACTCACCAGGGTTTTTGCCTCTTCAGCTTAACGAGCTCTTATTAACCTACATATTTTTAAAGGCTTTCTGTAAACTATTTACCTATTTTTCCTTCAAATTATCTTTTTCCCTACTTTGTTTTACCCTCAAGTTACAAAACAGGGGACTGTCTACCTTGTTGCTCATTTTCCATCCTATCTCTGAGCACGTACAAAACCACACTTCGTGATTTCATAGTCGTGGGCTTTTATATTAGAAAACTTCCAATAAAATTTCCATCTTGTTTCTGTTTATGGAAAGTAATTTATAACTTTCTAATTCATTTAACCTCGATGGGTGAAAATATTGTTTGGGTTCTGTAAATCCACTGTGTCTTTTTAGCCATTTAAAAGTTTGTTTTCATTGAAGAAGGAATGTGCAGATAACACTAGCTATAGTTTGGGTGTTAAAAACTTGATTATAAAGCTTGGAATTATATCTAAACAGAAATGAAACTGTATTGAGCTTACTCCTTATCTTTATTTTTAAAACACAGCTTTGGAAATTTGAGGCTATACTGGGCATTGGGCCAAACGTAATGAAAAATCGCCCCACCCACTTCTCCATCCGCGCCCCTACCAGGCCTCTCGTCCGTACTTCTAGCCGTAGTCTAGCCTCTCTCTCCCGAATCAGGGCTGCACCACTGCGGCTTACCGCTGTGTGCACACCCTCGTTTGTTATTTTAATGCCAGTACCAGAAAGAAAACATGACATGGAACGAAGGAAGTCAAGCTGTCACTTCCCAGCTTTACAGTAGGTTTTGAAGGCAACCAAACAAGGGAAGAGTCAGAAGCAGGCAGCTCCCAAGTTCCATTCCTCAGCACAGACTCGGAGCTGAGGATGTCTTATCAAGAACAGAGCCTAATACTGGCCTCAGAAGCTACTGAGGTGGTTCATTCTGTCCTGGGACAGTGTTTAAAAAAAAAGAACAGAGGCTAAGAGGCAGCCTACAAAGAAGTTCGTCCTGGGAACACTTGGGCCAAGTGTTCCCATCCCAGCAGCCACACATGAGCCAGAGTGAAGACTGACTGAGAGATGCATAGACCTCCTATTCAGGCTGAGGATGAGACTTGGAGAAAGCCTGCTCAGCAGATTGTGGGGTCCATCTGACCCCCAAAGGTCTGTCAGTGCAGGAGGTCCAAATCCCTTTTCTTACGGCTGGAGGTCAGCTCTACCCCGGTCCTGACCCCGAGATTCTCAGACGGCAAGGCTCTGCCTGCTGTCTGTGGAACTGTATTTCCAGGCAAGTGTGTTGTAGTCCAGCCATGTCATAAAGTTCAGTTCCTTCCCTCTAGCCAGTCATGGCCAAAGAGTAACATGACATCAGAGACTGAGAAATCGGCCTCTTGTCCCGGTTCCCCAGACCACCTATGTCACCTCCTGTATACTACCCTCACTGAAAATAGGATGAGTGAGAAAGAGAGTGAATAAATACGCAGAAGACAGGGATTTGCATACATAGATCGGAGAGGTCAAGAGAAACAAGCGTGGGCGAGCAAGAAAAACTCACTGGACGAAACCGGAGTTTGGCGTCATGAGTACTCCATGTTTTCTGTTGTTGTTATAAGGTATTCAATTCAATTCGCAGAACTGCTAAGGCAAAGTTTTAAAAATAGTTGTTTCTTTGAGAACTTCACTTGGAGTGACATGGTAAAAGTAAATCACATTAACTTCGTAGACGATGGATGGGACCATGTTGCTCTGAGCGTTCACAATTTTACATGGAATGGGGTTTGCTATATCTGTGTTTATTAACAACTAAGTCTCTCAGTTTCATTATTTGTTCTAAGTTTATGTAAGGCAGAAATTTTTCTTAGTCCCTCTAAAAATTTATATACTCCTCCAAAATAAACTGATATTTCAGCTAAAATATAAGAATAGAATCACTAAATAATCTTTCTTGGATGTACAGCAAGAATTTTAAATAGAAGTTTACTTGTCTGTAACCTTTTGACCTTTTGGTTAGGAAGGAAATTACTTACTAATTTTTGACTTGAAGTTTTCTTGAGGTTTAGATTGAAAATTCTTAGCATCTCAGTTTCAGAATCAGGCTGTCATAGAATATTGTGGGATGTTCTGAATCCTTAAGATGAATGGAAGCAAATAAGAACAGTGGCATAGAACAAGCCCATACCAAATAAAAATTGCTTCACATTTCTTCCTTGTTTTCTTGGGAGAAATACAGAGTGTGTGCTTCATTCCCTTTTCTTTCTTCCTTTTTTGAACTTTAATCATCTACTTATTGGTTAAAACCATTTGTCAAACGATGATGAAGTTAATAATAGTGACTACTTAACGAGCACCTGTGACGAGGGGCCTTGTGTATTGTGTATATTTAAAACATTTATTTTCCACAATTTTTTAGATGTAGAAAATGGGCCAACCGATTTAACTTCACACAAACAGAAAGTAGCAGAGGGTTTCAGTCTTAGGTTTAACTCCAAAGCTTTATCTATTACATCCAGAGACCCGTCAGAGTTATCTGTGTAGAAGGATTACAGAAAGTAGACCTAGATCATCCTTGTGGAGCAAGGCGGCCGGTCTGCTGGTAGGTCCCATGGACGGCTCTGAAGCCCACTGGGCCTTCGCTGTTCTCTCCGTCCAGGGGAAGGGATACTTCACCAGAAATTTTCTTCAGACCGCTATCTTCGTAAGAGCAGTGACATTCTTTCTTCTCTCATTCAGTGTATTATCATCCCTCCTTCCTCATCTAACACAGTTGGCACGTACTTGCACACACAAACGATTAGGTGAAGGAATCCAGGGCGAATTCTCTCAGCTTCCTATTTCTTTTCATTTCTCATTGTTTGGGAGATTACTTAATTATTTATAGAATCCTACCCTAACGAGTTCTCAGAGGTCTCGCTGTGCACATTCCTGTCCCTGTAGATAACACAAACCAAAGCTGATTTGCTGACGGCACAGCTGCGCTCCAAGGAAAAAACATCCTGCCTAGCAAATCTGTGCTCGACTCCCAACCCACTTGCAGTCTAAGTGTTTGAAGAGCTTCCCTTATCATGCTTTCTTTAAGTAAAGACATTGTATTTAAATACATCTATAATGCGAACTACTCAAAGTCTAGCTACTTTTTACTAGATGGCATGGTGGAGCATCTAAACTGTGCTGGGGATATTTAGTAGCCACCAGGGGATAATTCAGGAACAGAAGCGTCATTTTTGCCATGGCTTTCACATTGGGATCAGTCAAGGTGGAACCTCCCTCCTAAGGAAAGAGGAAGATTAGCGGTTGTAATTCTTGCTCAGTCTGCATCAGAGATCTGATTTCCGACATGTTTGGAGAGTCTGAAGGTGAGGAGGAGGTGGACTGTTTAAAGATTTAACTAGGTTTGGACCATGGTGTTGGGATAGGAAAGGGGAGGGGTGGAGGAAGAGAGGGTTGGGGTAGCATGGGATGGCATATATTACATATATTAAATGACGTTGTGATTCCCCGGTGGTTATCACCGAGAAAGTTGTTATATCTCGAGCAGGTACGAGAATGACTTTCCAAATTTACCACGTAAAGCTCATCATTCTCTCCAACCAACTTGCTTCATTTTAACTCTAAATTAGTGCTTTAGATACAAAAATCTTTGCTGAGTTGATGCAGCTTTTTATGTTCCCTCATCTCAACTGCCATTAGATCATTTAGTAAAGACTTTAATCTTCTCTGTGCTCTCATGTTTCGAGTTTTAGTGGGATAATGCTGTGGTCATTTTGCACAGTTCTAGAAATAGGCTGCAATCAGGCACCGAGGAAACAATCATTTTGTCTTTCGATTGGAGACAATAAAAATAGTTGCTGCCTATTACTCGCTACACTTCATCACTATTTTATTTTTACAGTCTCATTGGATCTGGTATGAATCATAAGTACATGAGGCCTGTGTCGTTTCTGTCATTGAAGAGCCAAAGAACCCAGGATTTAGCCTCATGCCAGGGAAGGCCTTTCTCTACCTACATTCTAGGAATAGTTCCCGGAAGAATGATGGCGTCTGTCCAGCTTATACTTACGGGTGTATTTGTTTTAGGAAGTGATAACCCAGAACATTATGTCTATAAAATACAGTCCACTTACCTTTACTTTTCATATGTGTGTGTTATGAAAAGAGCAACACAGGCATTGATGAATGTGTCCTTTCCATAAGCCATTCAACTTTAAGTGGAGACATGCTTAAAATAAATACAGATTCTTAAGTACAACTAAGTGTCCTTTACTTATCCGTTATAAATGTGTTCTCTGAACTTGTATTTTCTTTATACTCAAAAGCAGGAATTTCACTTTCATGGGTACTTCCTAATCTCTTTACAACTTCTGGTCCCATATATTCTTAACTACTCTCTGGAGGAAAAATATTAACTTACTCTTTTTGGCTTACTCTGGGCCTAAAACGAAGTTCATTCCTCTCGTCAAAAGTGTCCTGGACCTACTCTCCAAAGTTCCATGTGGCCTTGCGCTCTGTCTCAGCTTCCAATGGAAGGCACGTGCACCATTGAAGGATCCGTAAAGGGATGCATTGTTTGCAATGGCTCAGTTTCTCTAGAACAACAGCTTTTATTCTAGAATTTTCTATAAGAGTCATAACAAGCCTCAATCTCTCTGCAAATTTGATTCACATGTTTAATTCAAAGCAATGAATTAACTAATTTAGAGTTATTAAACCAGCAGCCTGCTGGCTTGAGGAAGAAATAAAACAAAATATATTTTAAAAAAAGCCGACTATTCAAATTTCCAGCTTCTCAAGACAGTAAGAAAGACACAGACATTTAACTCAAATACAGCTGCCTAATCACACACAGCTTTCAGCAGTTCTCCAAGCTCGGCTTTCATTTTCCTTTCATGCCTCTTCCCTGTGAAGACATAACAATCTTTTTTAAAAAATATTTTATTGTTTATGCTATTGCAGTTATTCCAATTTTCCACCCTTTGCGCCCTCCACCAGACTGCCCCCCACTCCCTCAGGCGATCCGCCATCTTTAGACAGAGGGCTTGCTCTGCCTTTGCTCTGTTTGGTCAGAGCGCCCTAGTCAGTCAGCACCGTGGGGCAGATTACATTCATCATTAACGTCAGAGCTCCGTCAGAATTCCGATACAGAAGAAAAGGAAGCACCCTGTAATGCTCGCTCAGATGCATTTCACTCTTAGACATCAAAAGCATGGTTTATTCCAGACTGTGCTGTGTTTGTAATTGTCCAGACCTCTTCTCCTCCTGGGCGGGAGATGTAGTGTATGGAAAAGGAGTGACTGAAATGTGCCACGGACGTGGAGAAAAAGACAAAAATGCCAGTTAAATCATCTTGAGGTCTCTTTCCCTCTTAGTCATAAATTTTTTTCTAGAGGAAGTGGTGTTTAGGACATGTTTCAGAGAAGGGGAGAGATAGTTTGGCGGGCATGGGGGGGAAGTTTGTCGGGGGTCACAGAGAATAGTTCCATAATGATGGGTAGCTGATATTGCAAACATGTTTACATCGTAATAAGGGCTTAGTTTCATTAAGGTTTTCACATGGAAAATGCATGAATTTTCTCTTTCTCTTTTTATAATCTTCACCATGTTTATTGATTTTAGAGAGAGAGAAGTGGGGAGAGAGAAACATTGATGTGAGAGAAAAACATTGATCGAGAAACATCCATCAGTTGCCTCTACACACACCCCGACTGGGGATCGAACCTGCCACCTAGCCACGGGCCCTGACCAGGAATCAAACCCGCAACCTTTTGGTGCCCTGGATGATGCTCCAACTAACTGAGCAACCCGACCAGGGCATAAATTCTCTTTTATCTGTACTAACGTGGGGGACAAATCACTTTTTCAGCTACTTATGGGGGCAGCGTGATCGATGTGATATGCTGTTATGGTGACTTTCTTGTCTCAGACACTTTACATGCGTATCTGGTAACGCCTGCAGTACTGTGGTTCCGTTTCCTAGATGAGAAAAACTACCCGTTGCCTCCACAGTGCTTTTGCCACATCTTTTCAGATAATTAAGGACTCAGTGGAGCTGAGTCAGTGGCTGTCTCACTCTGTGTTTCTACACCTACAGGTTGTCAGGCTCAATGTACTAGAGTAAGACGCCCACCATCAGCATATGAGACTTTCCTGAGAACAAATTATAATTCAGAACCTTGAAAAGAGAGTATACAGAGAGAGGGAGACCCCCCAGACCAGAATTTGTTTATAAAAATTGTGTATTTGTCCTTAGATATTTAAACTTCAGTTACCTTAAAGTACTCCCCATTTGATGCAGTACACCTATTGAGACTTTTTTTTCACTGCTCAAAACAGTTTTTGAACTTGTCACTTTTAATGACTTTTAGTTCTTCTGCCTTTTTCTGTTTCGATTCTTCCACATCAGCAAAACATTTCCCTTTGAGGACATTTTTAATCTGGGGAAACACAAAAAAAGTCGCTTGGGGCAAGATCGGGTAAATAGGGAGGATGGGGCACAGGATTCACGCCATTTTTGATCAAAAACTGCTGAACACTCAGTGCAGTGAGGGCAGGCAAACCATTTCATGATGATCACCCATCATGAAATGGGCAAACGCATTGAAAGAATCTTAAAAAAATTCACTGAAGCCAAACACAGCCTCTCACAACAACGCCAGGTGGTATGCTAATACAGATGGGTTCCTAGAACACTCACCTACTGGGGGAAGTCTGTACTACAAGGGGCCTCCCCTCCAGAAGATAATTACATTTGGGGGGATATATCTATATCTATATCTAATCTATATTTATATCTACAGATGGATATACAGATATACAAATACACACACATATGTCACATGCAAGAAAATGTTGACAGGAAGGAGAAAAAGAGAAAGAGAAGGGAGATAGATGTATTCAGGAAGCCTTCTGTATCTATTCCACCCCAATCTGACCAGCCTTCCTCTCTGGATTCTTATTCTTGGCACTTGGCATCATATTGGTCCAGCGCTGTTTTGAGTAGCCGGGAATTTTCTAGCAACATGTGTCTCCCCTAGATTATAAGGTTCCTGAGGGCAAGATTGTATTCTGTTTTATTTGGTCAGTCATTCCTCCTTTACTTCCATCCTCCACAGCCCTTGAAGGCATATACAGAAGTCCAAAAGGATGTTTTAGAAGGAAGGAAGGAACAGAAAAAGCCCTGATTTCCAAGCAGCATCTCTCCTGCTCCTTGTGCCCCCGCCCCCACCCACCACAGCTGCCCTTGGATGAGATTCAGGAGTTCATGGAAAAGGTCCCCATACGTCCGGTGGTTCATAAGGGGTTTTTTGTGGAAATTGACTCCATTTCTATCTGAAGTTGTCAAAGCGTCAGGATGGACTCACTCACACAGCTATCACAGCTGCACTCTCTTCCAAGCCCCAGGCCAGAAGTTGCTCTGATTTGTGAGTAAAATTGGAAGTCACTCACATGGGTCATCAAAATACAAGCAAACCGTGTTATGATCTGCAACAATATCGAAACTGTATGCTGAAACCTTTCTTCAGAGAAGGGGCCTTGGTTCCCCAAGACTTCCTTAAACTGTTTCTCCCAAAGCCTCTTTGCTTTCTTTCCTCTTCTCTCCAGCATCACTGGCGGCAGGAGTGACTCATCCTTGGTGTAAGAACACTCTCAAAGCCTATTAAATACTGGTAGCAGAGCTGTTTGTAAGTTAGAGGGATGATGTGAATGTTTAGGAAATCTAAACCAGAATAAGGACCGTATCCCTCAGTGGTCATCTCCTCCGTGGTGTAAAATTAAAAATAAATCAGCTTCATTTACTCTGTAATTGGTGATGGCACCGTGCACAATGACCACAGCTCACTCTTGAGGTGGAGAAGAGAGGAAGGGTTAGGCTCCTAGACTATCGACCTGCTAGTTCCTCAGTAGGGATCATCTCATGCCCAACGACAGCCTGATATTTTACTGTATCATCCTCATTTCACGTGCTCTCTAATAGTTGTAGTTTGTACTGAAAGCTAGACAGCTAGACATAATATTGTTGAAGTGAACTTTTCAGTATCTCAGGACAGAGTGTGGTGCTCAGCCCTTATATATACAGTTTGAAAAGCTCACATGGGCCTTATTCTATCAGCTGGAATTTCAGGCAACTCTGGCAAGGCTGATAATTTGATCCTTCATGTTTGGGCTGCTTCTTAAAGATCAAGGTCTGAGAGAGGCAGACGGAGAACACCCAGAACACCCTGCCATCTTTGGTATTGTGTACAAGGAACAGCAGAAATACAAAAGCTGTGAAAAGTATACACACCAAGACTACCTTTTAAAAACAAAAGGTAAATAAATAAAACAATCATAAATCCAACTTCATGAGAATCCCTCTTGATTTCTTGTTCTGAGATTTTGTTGTGCAATTACGTATCTTCTCTCTGTGGATTCCAGGGGTTATCAACCGTAGATTCCTTCCCCCCCCCCGCCCGACTTTTCTTATTCTCAAAAAAACCAGTTTTAAAATGGACCAAATTTTGTGTCATGGTTTGCTGTACTGAAAGGAACCTGGTCCTGGGAGTTAGATGCTACCTGCAACTTGCCAGCTCTTTGATCACTGTCACCTGTAAACCCAGAAAAGACACTTCTTTTCAGGGTTATTGTGTGACTTCAGTGAATTAGTGTGCAGAAAGATTCTATCACTTAGGTTATTCATGTATGGATAAGTGTTTACGAGCTTATGACATTGTGGGTGCACCTCTGAAGTGATCATTATATACCAGGCATCCCGCGTCAGAGAAAATCCCATTTATTTTATTTCATTTCCACTGTTGTATCTAAATGCATATCCAAATTAATTTTTTAATTATTTTAATTAAAGTCTCCTTTGTGTAACTTCATGAAAATGTTACTATAAATGTTTAGAACTTCTATGTAATTGATATGAATACTTCTGTGAGAGGTTATCTATTATTTCATATGGTGATATATTTTTTATTATTTTTCTTTAATTATTTTATTTTAGTTTATTCGTAACAGTTTCTATCCTTCATTCCCCTTCCAGCCTGCCCACCCATTCCTCCCCTCCTCCCTCCCCTTTCCAACCCCCCTAGTTTTGTCCATGTGTCCTCTATATTTGTTCCTGTAAACCCTTGCCCTTCTCCCCTGAAATTCCCTCCCGTCTCCACTCTGGTCACTGTCAGCCTGTCCTCTATTTCAGTGATATATTTTTATGATGATTCCTTTAGAGAAATGTTTATATTAAGTGTCATGTACTTTCACATGTAGAACACCGCTTACTAACTCTGTATCTTATTGTGAATATCTGCTGCCTAAAGTCACAATTTTAGCTTGGACACAACAATCCTGTGTTGTCCAAACCACAGACCCAACTTGACTCAGAGCAAAGGGCTTAGTTACGGCAAGTCAGGGGGGTGAATATTTGAGGCACACGTTTGCTGCTAGGTCACACTGCCCCTCGGACAAACAATACCTGTTTGTAGCAGCATCTGGAGTCAGGCACACGGGCTTTGAATCTCAAATAACTTAATTCTTAGGTTTTCAGTTCAAAGTTTGCAAAAAAAAGTATACAGCAATAATGTAAATCACCTCAGGAGTTGTTGTGAAGGGTAGTCACGGTCAGTACATTCATTACTATCAATATTATTATCATTCACAAGTCAATATCATTGATAACGATAATTTACAATAGTATTGCCTCTGCCATTACACCCCACACCTCCTTACTCTGAATCTACTTCATACACACACATGCACACAGAATTTTCTGTGAACTGTTAAGAAAGGTGATCTATTGATATACATTTAACAAGTGCGAATATTAATAACATTTATTCAGTGCTTAACATTTACAAATCATGGCTCCGAGACGTTATCTCACTTTGATCCTTACCTCTAGAAGAAAAAATAGAGTTATTATTATTCCTATTTGAGAAAAAAGAAAATTAAGGTTAATGGAAGTTAAGCAACATGATCAGACTCTCACAGCTGATAATTTAGAATAGAGATTAGGACCCAGAACTTTTCAAGGATAATACTAAACCATGATACAGTCCTCGCTGCTACATATAGGAACTCAGGTAGTGGAAAGTTAAGGGCAGAGAATTTTTTTCTCATAAGTTTCCATGGTACTTTCAGGACTTAGTCATAAACGAACATTGTAAAATACCAAACTGATAATTACACACTTGCCACAGTAAGATGTTGAGTCTTCTGAAGGTCTTCTTCATTGTTTAGTCTGTTGTGACTATGTTATTTCATCAATGATGTCACAGTTACTGTTTTAATGAGGCCCTGTGGTGCCACACCAGAGGTAAGAACTTTCAGAGAAATGTAAACAGCAGAGGTGGCAAGGGGTTGGCAGTAGGAAACTTGTTTTTTTTTTTAACTAGAAGAGGAACAGTCAGTCCTTACATAGCTTGTGCATCACATGGGGAGAAAGGAACGCCATCGCTCTCGCTCTGTGCTTGCCTCTAAGGGAAATGCTTTCCATTTTTACAGATAGCGTTAATAGAAACAAGTGAATATTATAACCAGAAATTTAGAGGATATGATAGCAGCTATGTTAACATTATAAACATGTACTATGTTCTACCAGGGTAAGAATTCCAGGTCCCTCAAAAGGAATCTGTCTCTGGGTATAGTCCATTATTATACAGATGCCTAACAAGTTTCCATGTTACTGGATAAAACACAATTCTCAGAGTGGGAAAGGACAGAGTATCCTGCTGAACGGGGAGGGTGTTGGTTGCAGTTGCAGATACTTACTCACGAGCCTTGAAACCAAGGACAATGTGCCTAATCTCTTCTTATAGCCTCAGCTTCCTGCGTCAGAACAAAAAGGGGAACAGGTACATTTACACAATGGAATTCTATGCAGCAGAAAGACAGAAGGAGCTCCTACCCTTTGCGACAGCGTGGATGGAGCTGGAAAGCATTATGCTAAGCGAAATAAGCCAGGCGGTGAAAGACAAATACCATATGATCTCGCCTTTAACAGGAACCTAAACAACGAAACAAAGAAATAAGCAAAATGTAACCAAAGACACTGAAATAGAGAACAGGCTGACAGTGTCCAGAAGGGAGAGGGGAGGGAATTTCAGGGGAATTTCAGGGGGAAAGGGGAAGAGTTTACAGGAACAAGTATAAGGGACACGTGGACAAAAACTAGGGGCGGGTGGAAATGGGAGGGAGGGAGGAGGGTTGGGTGGGTGGGCTGGGATGGGAGTAAAAGATAGAAAATTGTACTTGAACAACAATTAAAATAAAATTTTAAAAAAGTGGGGACAGGACCTGTCCTGTGTATTTCAAAGAGTGGTCAACTTTAAGTGAGTTAACACGAGTTTGAGAGTCCTCGGCTTGTGTTTTCTTTCAGATGTGTGTTTTTTTTGTTGTCATTGGAAATGTAATGCACGCTCATGGGAAACAAGAAAAAGGAAGAGGAGGAAGAGATAACAAACTCACAAATAAACACTATAACAGGGGTAGAGGGAGAATCATGCAGCTCTGTGTTATGTTCAAGTTTAATAAACATCAAATTTATCTTCAATAATAATCATCATTAGTACCCGTGATGGCAGGAGCCAGAAGACCATGGGAAAATCATAGTTTCTTAATCTATAAAATAAGAGATCAAACTGGTTGTATTTTTTAACATGAATGTGATATCTACACATTCGTCTTCAGAGGAAGTCACCAGAAAGCTTTATAAAACTAAAATATGTTTTAGTTCTGTGTTTTATTAAAATGAATGTGGAGAATAAATTTATTAAAGTGACAAACAGAACACTGAGAAAATAAATGTTTGGTATTTTTCAATCAAAGTTTATTAAAATTAACATGTTGTGAAATAGACATACATATAATTCAATTCCAAAAACTGTCCATGAGTTTATCCAATGAAGAAGACAAGCAAGCTTATAAGCAAGTCATCATTTTGATCTTAAGTTACCTTAGCTAAAGAGGAATCATTGGAATAATGATTGAATTAGCAAAATGATTCTATTCAAATAAATTGCATGAAAAAACAATTGTATGACTAACAACCACAGAAGAGTGTTGTTACAGAAAAGTGCTTTTGAATCAGTTCCAGTAATCAGGCAAATAGGGGTCGAATTAATAATATTAAGGAACATTTCTGTGCACCAGTTATATTTCAGCCTATGAGCTGGGTGGTAGATCTACAAAGACCAAGGCATCAAAATTCAGTTTTCTAGTGAAGGATGAAAATATATAAACGGGTGTATCAGCCAGTGTCCTGTGGGTCAAAGGTATAAATAGGGGAGCTACAACAGCGGAAGCCTGAAAGGCTACTAACTATATGGAAAAAGTGCTCAGCCTGTCTAGCAATCAGAACAATACACATTAAAACCAAAAGCTACACTTGACTTCTCTGGGATTGGCAAATACCGGGAAGATGCATAACAACTGTTTGAAGGTTATTGAGAAACAGGACTGAGCTGACCAGGGCAGGATCTGCTGCCGCCCTCCGGGAAAACAGCATGGCAGTGGTCAGAAGAAAGCTGACAGCTACACCTGGATCCGGTGGTCTCACTCCTGGGCGTATACGATAAGGAAATTCATGGCTATACAATTCATATATGATAGGGCAAGGCCATGACATGATGTGAAAATTTTCATCCCAGCACCATTTCAACCAGTTTGAAACAATCTACATGCCCATTACTAGAGAAATGGATAAGAACAACGTCATGATTTGTTCACTATGGACTTAGAAGCATTACGTTTGAAATGGATAGAGCAACAGAAAAACATGGTACTAAGTGAAAGCTAAAAAAGAAATGCTAGAGCACAGTATTGTTTAGTAGATTAAGCTCATAAGAAAACAAGAACCTTATATTTTCCAGAGTTGCATATCTAACCAAAGAAAATAATCCAAGCAATTCAAGCAAGTTCTAAAGGAGAGAAGGAACAATGAGATGTGAAAATTGAAAAGGAAAGGAACATATTGATAAAATAATAAAAATGGAAAAAACCTTGTAGAAACTGATGAGGATGTTGGTTACAGTCTAAGAAGAATGATTAACTTGGCTTTACACTTGACATTCACATAACCGTAACCCAAACAAACAAGTGACTAAGAGCAGCAGAACAGAATAAAATGATAACAGTTGTGCAATGCAAGCAGAAGTGGGAAAGATAACAGCTAGCCAAGAGCAAACAAACGGGTTTCACAGAGGTGACGCAGCCTGGGGAATGCTTATGTGATGGACGAGGAACAGGCCAACAGATGGGTTGTGGTTTATGAGGGTGGGACAATTCGGAATGGACCAAATTTTAAAAGAGGTGGGAGAAGAGGGGCTTCAGAAGTGTATCCTAGCATGACTTACGGATTCTGTCTCCGGGAGTCTAGGGACACTAGGTGACTTTCTATCGTGCACCTTACAAATATTGTTTCCCAATTTTTGTTTTTATATTTTCTAGGCAAAAATTTTCAATAATTATGCAGCACTTCCTGTGGGGATCTTATTTGTTAAGACCAAACCATTCTAAGGTATTAAGAGTTTTTTTGAAAATTTTTTATTTATTGTAGAGTGAAAAGGGGGAAGGAGGGGGAGAGAGAGAGAGAGATCTTGTATGTGCCCTGACCGGAGATCCAATCTGAAACCTTGGCATATCAGGACAATGCTCTAACCAGTTCAGCTACCTGGGCAAGTTGCTTTTTGGTAAACGTTTGAAGATCACTTGATTTCTAAGCAGAATAAACCTTTTGCTTAAATGCTATTTGTGCTATGAAGGTGCTTAGTAAATTATTTTCTGCATGGATTTCAAGAGAAAACCACTGCACCAGCTGTATTTTATATCATTTTGTGGTTAGTGGAATGTGAATTAAGAGAGATTTCTGAATGTTGAAATACTAATGACTTCTCAACAATACTTACTTTCTGGTACTCACAACTCACATCGATTTTGTCAACTTGGGCTAGTTTTTCTTCCAGATGCTGTGTCTCCAGAACTATGTCAAAGTTCATTTGAGGAATCGTAGCTTCCTTTCTTATGTCTCCAACATGTATTTTCCTCTATAAAAGATCACCCAATTGTCACCAGACTTTGGTGGGACTATCTAAAAATGGCGATTATGTGTTTACTTAAACACAACAAGGTTGGACAGCAGGAAGCACACTCGGGTTTCATAATTGCTTCTTTTTGAGGGGAAGGATTACTAATTCTTTTTATTGGTCTGGCAGAGAGGGAGAGAACAAAGCTTTAACAACCTCAAAATTCTGACAAAAAAAAGAGGCAGAATTGGAGATCATCTTATACTCTGCCTCTTTATTCGACCAATACTTACTAAATGCCATTACCGCAGTTAAGAGTTTGACAGCATTTTTTTCCTCTAGTCTGTAGGAAAGTGACACCATTCATGTTGCCTTCCTATTTTAAGATTTCTGTCACAAACTACGAAACACAGCCCTGTATATCCTCACTCAGAACACTTAATAGTCTCGGACTGATTGGTATTATACCTCCTTTAAATACCAATATTTTAAGGCAGCTTTGACACTTGGTAGGGTTTGATGTAATTTTTCCCCACTTAGTAGAAGAAAGGTAGAATTTACTCAGAGTTAAGCTACAGACACAAAGTAAATAGTAATTCATAAAAAAGTAGGTCATTATATCACACAGAAAAAGAAATCTACTGTGTCTCAACTCCATACTTCTGGTACTAAAATAAAAAATGAATTTCCAGGCTTTACCATTTATCAAAACTAATGAGCCCTTTCTTATTTTAGTAGACTTTGTAGGCACTTTTGGGGAAAATATTATGTGCGGCTAGAACAACCTATATCTGGAGGCGACTCCTCACTCTGGAATGACTTCCAATGTGAATAAACCACAATATCCGTTTTCCCAAAGATCAGCCAAACACAAGCATCAAGCCAAAGTAGAAATTAAATTGTCAGGCAGCATATTGTCCGAAGTTTGCTAGAATATGTTTTGGAAGCATGGGTATATTCCTGAAATAGGAATAATAAATAAAATTCTTACATATATGTGTGTTTAATCTTTCTTTACCATCCTAGAGGTATGAGTTAAGAGAGAGTTGCTAGATGAATTATGACTTATTTTAGGGCCAGATTTTTTGCTGTAAAATGTGTGTAAAAATAGTCTTGATGGTCTACTTAGTTTTAAAAAAATTAAGTAAGAACAAATACCAGTGTTTTTGTACATGTGTCAAGAAGTGTAATTTTTGACATATGAGGTAGTCTTTTGAACGTCCTATAGTTATGTAAAAATCCCACTTGTTATTGTTTGCCAACTATTGTTCTCGTATAATTACCTGCATTATGTTTATGAAAATAATCTGGATTTTGCCCTGGCTGGTGTAGCTCAGTAGATTGAGCGTGAGCCTGCGAACCAAAAGGTCATCGGTTTGATTCCCAGTCAGGGCACATGCCTGGGTTGTGGCAGGTCCCCAGTAGGGGGCATGAGGCAACCACACATTGATGTTTCTCTCCCTTTCTCCTTCTCTAAAAATAAATAAATAAAATCTTTTTTAAAAAGGAAAGAAAATACTTTAAGAAAATAATCTGGGTTTTATATCTGAACATGTTTCATGGACAGCATGGAGCAGTAAAAATACTCAGTGAAATCATATCGAATGACAATATTGGAATATTTAGCCTTCTGCCTCAAGACCCGTTTTCTAACTAAGCTATCATAGAGGAAAACTTTTATAAACATAATTATAATGTTGCTGTTTTTTCTTGCATGATGGCTTCTTTGCTTTGGTTTTTTCTTTTTTATTGAATAATTGCTGCTCAACCAATCAATCACTGCCACCAGCACATATGCCTCTCCCAGGCAGGGACTTTGTCTTACAATCACCACAGGACACCCAGCATATATCACAATGCCTGATACGGAGAAGATGCTCAATAGATAGGGGAAGATAAGATGAATGAAAGAATCATTGAACAAACTAAGGGTCACAGTCTTATCTCCATCATTGATTTCATATGTGTGAAAATTACTTAACCTTTTTAGGCTTCAGTTCCTTCTTCTGCTAAACAAATATAAATCCTAGCCTGATTACCAATAGGAATAACAGTAAAACGATAGCTTGATAGTGATTTGAAAATAAAACATTAAAAAAAGTGATACAAAAATTGATACAAGCGCGGGCCTGTGAAACAAGAGATCGCGGTTCGATTCCCAGTCAGGGCACATGCCTGGGTTGCAGGCCAGTTCCCAGCAGGGAATGCACAGGAAGCAACCATACATTGATATTTCTCTCCCTCTCTCCTTCCCTTCCCCTCTAAAGATAAATAAATAAAATCTTTAAAAAAAAACTACAAATATTTTTAAAAAATTTAAAAAAATTGATACAATCATATCAATATACATTTAATAAATAATTTCCTTTGCAAGATATGGAATATTGGAACTTTAGGGACTTCAGGCCAAGATGGAGGCATAGGTAGATACACTTTGCCTCCTTGCACAACCCAAAGAAGGATGCCAAATTAAAAAAAAATAACCAGAACTGCCAGAAAATCAAATTGTATGGAAGTCCAACAACCAAGAAGTTAAAGAAGAAGCATTCATCCAGACCAGTAGGAGGGGCAGAGATGGGCAGCCAGGGCAGAGAAGACTGGCGGCAAGGCAGCAGCTGCAGGACTCAGCGGTCCCACATTTGTGTGTGGATAAACTGGGAGGAACAACTGGGGAGCGAGACAGGCTGCATAACCCAGGGTTCTGGCACAGAGAAATAAAGCCTCAAAACCTCTGACTGAAAAAAACCTGTGGGGGTTGTGGTAGCGGGAGAAACTCTGAGCCTCACAGGAGAGTTTGTTGGAGAGACCGACAGTGTCCTAGAATGTACACAAAACCACCCACCTGGGAATCAGCACCAGAAGGGCCCAATTTGCTCGTGAGTAGTGGGGAAAGTCACTGAAAACTGGCAGAGAGAGGAGCAAGTGCCACTGTTCCCTCTCAGACCCCTCCCCCACACGCAGCATCACAGCGCAGCCATGTGGGTTGCCCCACCCTGGCGAATGCCTAAGGCTCTGACACTTACTACATAGCAGGCATGCTGAGATGAAAAAATATGGCCCAAATGAAAGAATAGATCAAAGCTTCAGAAAAAATACAACTAAGCAGTGAAGAGATAGCCAAACTGTCAGATGCACAGTTCAAAACACTGGTAATCAGGATGCTCACAGAAATGGTCAAGTATGGTCACAAAATAGAGGAGGAAGTGAAGGCTATGCGAAGTGAAATAAGGAAAATGCATAGGGAACCAATAGTGATGGGAAGGAAACCGGGACTCAAATCAATGGCTTGGACCAGAAGGAAGAAAGAAACATTCAACCAGAACAGATTGAAGAAACAAGAATTCAAATAAATAAGGAGAGGCTTAGGAACCTCTGGGACAACTTTAAACGTTCTAATATCTAAATCACAGTAGTGCCAGAAGGAAAAGAGGAAGAGCAAGAAATTGAAAACTTATTTGAACAAATAATGAAAGAGAACTTCCTCAATCTGGCAAGGGAACTAGACTTCCAGGAAGTCCAGGAAGCTCAGTCTCAAAGAAGCTGGACCCAAGAAAGAACACACGAAAGCACATCATAATTACATTACTGAAGATTAAAGATAAGGAGAGAATCTTAAAAGCAGCAAGAGAAAAAGAGACAGTTACCTACAAAGGAGTCCCCATAAGACCATCAGCTGATTTCTACAAAGAAACCTTACAGGCAAGAAGGGGCTGAAAGGCAAGGACCTACATCCAAGATCACTCTATCCAGCAAAGCTATCATTTAGAATGGAAAGGTAGATAAAGTACTTCTCAGACGAAGTGCATTTAAAGGAGTTCATCATCACCAAGCCCTTATTATATGAAATGTTAAAGGAGCTCATCTAAGAAAAAGAAGATCAAACATATGAACAGTAAAATGACAACAAAATCACAACTATCAACAAATGAACCTAAAAAAAAAAAACGAGCCAAGCAAACAACTAGAACGGGAACAGAATCACAAAAATGGAGATCACATGGAGGGTTATCCATGGAGAGGGGGTGAGATGAGAATGGAGGAAAAGGAACAGGGAATAAGAAGCATAAATGGTAGGTACAAAACATACAGGGGGAGGTGAAAAAGTATAGGAAATGGAGAAGGCAAAGAACTTATATGTACGGCCCATGGACATGAACTAAAGTGGGAAAATGATGGTGGGAGGGGGATATAGGATGGAGGGGTACAAAGGGATTAAAAAAATGGGAGAACTGCAATAGCATGATCAATAAAATATATTTTAAAAACATGTGGAATATTGGAAATGCTCATATGCGATACTGGCTACAAGTGTAAAACAGAGGTCAGGCAAAATAATACTCATTGTGTGAAGTGTATTGGCTAATAAAGTGTTATTATATCATTTTATTATTATTATCATTATTATTATTATGAAAAAGACTTAGAGCTACCAGGTCAAAAGGTGTTACTGACTATAAAAGTCACAACTCAGTACTATGTCTTAGGATTTTTTCCATAATTCTGTCCTCACGTTGGTTTACTTATTTGTTTGTATCAGAAACTTCTTGATGCTTTGGAAAGTTTTATGTATAATTTTGGTTCAAAATCATCAAGGTTCAAATCATCAAAATTATGCTCAGTACTTGATAGATAATAGATTGTAGATAGATAGATATTAGGCTGACAGATATTCTTATCGAGACGGAGTCACATTCAAAATGTTCTCAGACTTAAACAGATTACCAGCCTGAAAGGATCTTTCGAATCATCCTTATCAGCCTTTTCATTGGGGCAGGTAGGTACCGTAAACACGTAGGAGAAAGAAGGAAGGTTTTGGGTCAATGTGGTTCCAAAGGAAGAAGTCTGACATGTTTTAAAGCACTGTTTTAATTACACGTGTTAATTTTGTTCTCCTTCCCTGCAGGTTTCGATGTTTATTTGGCTCCTTGGCTACTGATTACGGAACACAAAATGAATAACTCGACAAACTCCTCTAACAGTGGCCTGGCTCTGACCAGCCCATATAAGACACTTGAAGTGGTGTTTATTGTCCTTGTGGCTGGATCCCTCAGTCTGGTGACCATCATTGGGAACATCCTGGTCATGGTCTCCATCAAAGTCAACCGCCACCTGCAGACTGTCAACAATTACTTTTTGTTCAGCTTGGCCTGTGCTGACCTCATCATTGGTGTTTTCTCCATGAACTTGTATACCCTCTACACTGTGATTGGCTACTGGCCTTTGGGACCTGTGGTGTGTGACCTTTGGCTCGCCCTGGACTACGTGGTCAGCAACGCCTCGGTGATGAATCTGCTCATTATCAGCTTTGACAGGTACTTCTGTGTCACAAAACCGCTCACCTACCCTGTCAAGCGGACCACGAAAATGGCAGGTATGATGATTGCAGCGGCCTGGGTGCTCTCCTTCATCCTCTGGGCTCCGGCCATTCTCTTCTGGCAGTTCATTGTGGGGGTGAGAACGGTGGAGGACGGGGAATGCTACATTCAGTTTTTTTCCAACGCTGCTGTCACCTTTGGCACTGCCATTGCAGCCTTCTACTTGCCAGTGATCATCATGACTGTCTTATACTGGCACATTTCCCGAGCCAGCAAGAGCAGGATCAAGAAGGACAAGAAGGAGCCTGCGGCCAACCAAGACCCAGTGTCTCCAAGTCTGGTCCAAGGGCGGATAGTGAAGCCAAACAACAACAACACGCCGGGCAGCAATGACGGCCTGGGACACAACAAGATCCAGAATGGCAAGGCCCTCAGAGATGCTGGGACCGAGAACTGTGTCCAGGGGGAGGAGAAAGAAAGCTCTAACGACTCCACCTCCGTCAGCGCTGTGGCCTCTAACCTGAGAGATGATGAAATAACCCAGGATGAAAACACGGTCTCCACTTCCCTGGGCCATTCCAAAGAGGAGAACTCAAAGCAAACATGCATCAAAATTGTCACCAAGACCCAAAAAGGGGACTCAGGTACCCCAACCAACACCACCGTGGAGCTAGTTGGTCCTTCAGGTCAGAATGGAGATGAGAAACAGAACATTGTCGCTCGCAAGATTGTGAAGATGACCAAGCAGCCTGCAAAAAAGAAGCCTCCTCCCTCCCGGGAAAAGAAAGTGACCAGGACGATCTTGGCTATTCTGTTGGCTTTCATCATCACGTGGGCCCCATACAACGTCATGGTGCTTATTAACACCTTCTGTGCACCCTGCATCCCCAACACAGTGTGGACCATTGGCTACTGGCTTTGTTACATCAACAGCACCATCAACCCTGCCTGCTATGCACTTTGCAATGCCACCTTCAAGAAGACCTTTAAACACCTTCTCATGTGTCATTACAAGAACATTGGCGCGACAAGGTAAAACCTCTTCGGGACGAAGGAAGGTGGTCAAGGGGAGAGTGGGAAGTAGAAAAGGGATTAAAGAGCTCATTGCAAAATCTCTGCCATTGCACTTTATAGTCTTATCATGGACGTGCAATTAAGAAGCCCAACAGCAACACTCGAATCGTGCCTATGCTCCAGTCTGAGAAACTGGCACCTTAGAAACCCCGTCAGTGCAGGAGCAGGCGACCAGGAGGGCAACACGTTGGAATTGTGGATTTCAGGAATGATCTGCATTTTCTCCATCTCTTGAGAAGGGCTTCTGAATCTACGATTTTATCCGTCTCTGCACAAGAAGAAGAATAACCTCGCTCCTTTTTGTTGTTGTTCTGTGTTTACGTGAGGAGGAAAGGCCACGGTTAGAAGCTCACATGGACTCTTAAAGAAACAGACGCATAGTACAATGGGGAAGGAAAAAAGAAAAATGGGTGTAGGGACAATCTGCAGAGTGCTAAGCATATATTATTTTTTGTTATGGTTTTCCTTGGAGGATTGCAATGTAATAAATGCTTATTTTTTTACCTTATGCCTTTCCCCCTTCAAAAGCAAGCAAACAAACAAAACCCCAACTAGATCACATCATTATTTTTCTCGTCACGGTATTTGCTTTTATATTGTTCTACACTGTGTAAGGACAGATCATAGGGGACTTTCACTAAATCCAACCAGAGACAGCCAAGAACAGGGGCAGTTCTCCCCTGTCTATTGCGTGCTTTGCATTTTTTGGGGGTATACAAGCCTATAAAGATGTAGTTTACTTATGATCCTTAATGGGAAATGGTTTCCCCAACGTGGTTTTCTCCCAAACTACCCTCTTATTTTAATAGACTAATAGACTAGCCTCCCTAATACATAAACATACTTGAGAAGCCAAAGTGATTTTATTAAATTGAGGTTTCATCAAGTTCAATAATGGTCATTCCACTTGGAGAAAGTTTACCGAGGCCAGATGAATTTTGAGCTAAGAAAATGGAAGGTTGAAAGGGCATTCTGCTTCAACATGAATCTGCCTGACCCACTTATGAAATGCTAACTTGTAAAGCATGAACTCCTGGCCTCTGTCAGCAGGAAGAAGATGTTGCTTTTTTCATTTGGAATTCTGAATAGGATTAACATACTCACCTGACCCCAGGGACTTCTGGGTCAGTGTCAAGAGATTAAGACTTTCTCCTCAATGCCTTCTGAAAGCCAGTCTTCAATTCATAGTCACGTGAGGCTGTTGATAACCATCCTATGACCCAATAAAGAAAAAAGAAGTAACTCAAAAACATTTACTGAAACCACATGTTCCATATTCCTCAATTGTCAATTCTCCCTAAAATTTTTTAACTGCAAAACTCTATCAGGAGAAGCATAGTAACCCTTGAGATGGACATGTAGAAGACAACTTAGAGTCCAGGGGAGCCCAGAAGATTCTGAGCCAAGAATGTAGGTGGGCGCACCTGTGGCACTTCTCACATTTCTCTAATTCTAGACCATAACAAGGTCATGTCAGGAACAAATACCCAAACAGTGGCTTTAAGGAATCTTATTCACGTAGAGACTTTTTATTTCATACCCCAAATACATCTATGATTCTGCTGTTCACCTTTAACTAGCTATTGTTATTCCTCTCTTGTTTTATTATAGTTGCTGTCGTCTTCCAATTAGATTTTCTAAAAGATGATCCAGTCAATAGAAATAAAAGTTCTAAGAGCCTTTTCAAATTTCATATTTTGCCTTTTAGACTTAGGAACTTTATCTTGACCCGTAATGCCTATGTGAGTTGGATGATGAACCTGTCAGTGTTAGACCTCAGCACTTTAGTTATTTTTTGTGACTGGCCTCACTGGTGGCAGGTCAACAATTCTGAGAGTTCAACAAAAGCACAATGTAAACAGTCGGGAAGAAGCAAATTGCCAACAGCGTTTGTACTTAACTTACCCGTTAGAACACTAACTTCCTCCTTGAATAACTTCAGTTGTTTTCCCCCCAAAATCTTTCTTATATAATAAACAGATAGCCTCCGTCCAGACAGGTTCCTTCACACGACAATTACATCAATGTAAACTTTTACATTTTAAACTCATGTTTATTTTTATTTTCTTTCTTCAAATCGACAAATAAATTGAGTGGAAGGAACCTCAAAATAATGGAGTGTTTGGTTCCCTATAAACAAAACAATTGATTGGCTCAATACTTCACTTACTGACTTGTACTATGATGGTGTGGCTTCAGCTTCAGTCAAGTGAACTCTTTGGAGTCAAGGCTTGTGGCTTCTGGATTTGAGTCTCCTCTGCATAACAATCCCACTCACTTTGAATTAACCTGCCTGTTACTCTCCGTTACCATTGCACCCTTACTTTTGTTTCTTTTACGTCTGCCCTTTGGCATAGCAACCACAACCTTATTGAGAGAGAAACCATCAAGGATTAAAGGAAGGAACTGAAGATAGACTGACACGTGGTGGAAGCTTTGTCAACCCGAATCAAAAAACGGAAAACTGCTGAATATGGTAGAGGATTAGGAAGATACGGAGAATGTAGTCCAAGGTTTGCATTAACTACTGCTGGATTTGTCTATGTCAGTGGCTCTCAGCCAGGGATGATTTTGCCCCCCAGGGGACGTTTAACAATGTGAGGAGACATTTTTGGTCATCATAACCAGTGGGGAGAGCTATTGGCATCTGGTGGATAGAGGCCAGAGATGCTGCTAAAAATCTTGCAATGCACAGGGTACCCACCCCCCACCAAAACGAAAAATTATTTGGCTCAAAATGTCAGTAGTGTTGAAGTTGAGAAACCCTGGTCTACTTCAAGGGATTCTAGAGCTTGCTTTGTATGAGTGAGAAAATAATCCTGTATCACTATTGGAATATCAATGTGAATTGCTCACCTGTTTGAAAGAGGTAATTGCTCGCCAGTCAGGTATGAGACACACCGTGATCCATCGAGTCTGGCGTGTTTGTGCTTCACAGACTGGGAACACGGGCCACGTCTACACACCCAGAATCACCAGAACAGACACATTGCACATTGTTTCCAGTACCTTGCTGTCCAATCACGATTTTCACAGAGTCTGGTCAGTTGAGATTTCAGTCGTTGGCCTTTAAAATGGTTGCACTGATGTGATTGGTTTCTATTGGAGCTGACCTTTGTCCTTTCAAAACCATGAAGAGCCTCTTTCAGAAACCATATCATTCATCTCCTTTGTTTTCACTGGAAAGGGGAATATCTGTCAAGAACTTCTTCTCATAGCAATAATGTAAATATCACAGAATGGTCTTGAAGAGGAAGCGATTCAAAACGTGAAAAGGCCAGGTCATTCCGTAAAAAAAAAAAGCAATGGTTACCCTTTTACCAGTTCACCATTAATTCAATGGCCAACCCCAAGTGTGAGGACACTATGTAGCAAGTCATTTTACATTTGGCAAAATGCATAGAATGCACAACACCATGAATGAACCCTAATGTCAACTACGGATGTTGGGTGAAAAACGATGTGTCAAAGGAGATGCATCCACTAGAACAAACGTTCCCCTCGGAAGTGGGGTGTTGACAGAAGGGGGCGGCCGTGCTTGTGTTGGGGACCGGGGGGTATACGGCAACTCTCCATACCATTCGCTCCATTTTGCTGTGAACCTAAAACCACTCTAAAAAATAAAGTCTTTGAAAAAGTAATAACAAAAAGTAAAATCCAAGTCATAAACAAGTCATGTGACATAAGCTTTCTAGTGTGGACGCGGAAGCTGGAAGTCCCACCTGCTCCCGCTCTTTGCCCACTCACTGCTTTCTTGATCACGCAGATCTGACACAGGGGGGAGATGGGAATTCAAACTGATGACAACATACAGGTGGAGATACGATCTACTTTTATTTTCTCCTCCTTAATTCATTGATAGTTGCTCTTCCATAGTTGCCTTTTCAAGTTGCCCAGTTTGATAACACCCCTTCCAACAACCACAGCAATGGTGTCACAAGTAGAGGAAGCACCCAAAGCTGGATGGGTTGTGAAAAGTGTATTTTCAGCATGTATGTACAATACCATGCCTCTCCAATATGCTTCTCTTAAAAGGGTGCACGCTGCAGCATGAACTGTGTGCATACTTAATGTATCTCCCTGGAATATGCTGTATGCTTACTATACATACTCTATAAATAAAGTAATGAAATGTACAATAGAAATACATATTTCTGTATGCAAATAAATATATTATACACAAAATCTTCGTATGCAATATGGTATATGTTGCTTCAGAGTACACAATAAGATGTTACGTGTCCACTTTTCAAAGAAAAGGGAATTGGTTTTTGTAGGAAGAGGTGTGAGAATGACCAAAATCCTACCCACATTACCACTAAACTGTTTTATCCTCTTTGAAAACATGGCATTTGATTTCAAGTATCTCCTGAAAGAATATATTCATAGATCTTTGCTGACATCACCCCATGGGACAACCATGCTTTTTGCTCCTGCCCTTCTGCCTGGCCTCTGACTAGAACCTTCCCGGATGTTCCGGTTCCAACAGCTGTGTTGATCTCACGTCTGATTGCCTGATGAGATTGCGACCGATTCATTGGCATTCAGCTCCGCTCGCTCGGCTCCCAATTAACTGATTTTTGTCAAATAAAAAATAATCATTCTGGAAGGAAAGAATGACCTTCAGAAGCTTTTTCATTCTGAAAACCAAAGTAAAAATTGTGCCAGCACTGTAGTTTATAAACTGCCCTTTTCGGTTTGGGTCCAATACAGCTTCCCGCACATTAAATATAGGTGACTCTCAGTGTTATATGAGGTTGCAAGCTTCCCCAAGAAATCACAAAGGAGATGGGCCGTTTCGGAGTGCCCTACCTTTCCTCCACAGCAGTCGCCTTTCCGTCTTTGATGCCCACTCAACTGCCCACGTTCCCCAGAACATTCTCTTCAGCCTCCATTAGCCTAACTTCTTAGCGAGCAAACATCGTTACATTTGTTGATACTGGGCTTGCAATCCTAAGAGGTGGTTATGTCTTAACAGAAAAATCATAAACACTGAACATTTGAAAGATTTCTATTACTCTTTAGATACCCAATGCACGCAGCGGGAGAGACTTTTTTCCAGTAAATTCTGTTTTTTCCCCAATTTTGTGACATATTTCAATGTTTATTCACTTCCTAAAATTTCTCCTTTCATGCCACAATCCACCCTAGTGAATTGCTGACCTTTATCTGAACCAAAATCATTTCTGGGGGAAAAAAACGAAGGAAAAAATGGAGTTTTCTATCAATTCTCATTAGTTTCTTATTGTTCCAGTGAGATGTTCTCATTTCATTTTTTAGAATTTGAATTGAATCTTGCGCTGATGAATTGTCAAATGCTATTTCTGACTAGGTGGTTGCAAATAATGGGACAGGAAAACATCTGCTCATCATAAAGGAAGAATTTTCCACTTTTTAACATGTATCACTCTTTCTCAACCAAAAAAAAATGGAAGGAGCAGAATGTGGCAAGTTGTGTCACATAGATATTTATTAAATAGGTGACAGTGGAGAAAATCAGCTCTTTGGCTTCCTAAACACGCACTCATACAAAATAAGTCATGAAAACCTGCAAAAACAAACAAAAAAGACACCACCTTCTATATTTGAACAGTATGCCCAGTAGTTATCTGAATCCTTAAACTATATCTTTACTGGAATTGTGAACAGCTTTGAAGGTTTTGTCAAATTAAAAATGAATATCCTATTTTTATTTTTTGAGATAACTCCATACTGTTTTCCACAGTGGCTGCACCAGTCTGCATTCCCACCAACAATGCACCACAGTCCCCTTCTCTCCACATCCTCACCAGCACTTGTTGTTTGTTGATTTATTGATGGTGGCCATTCTGACAGGTGTGAGGTGATATCTCATTGTGGTTTTAATTTGCATTTTCCTGATGATTAGCTATGATAAATATCTTTTTATATGTCTATTGCCCATCCATATATCCTCTTTGGGAAAATGTCTATTGAGGTCCTCTGCCATTTTTAATTGGATTATTTTAATCAATTTATTTTTTTGCTGTTAA
>CM052549.1:73005191-73028956 GCA_028533065.1 Trachops cirrhosus
CGATGAATCTCTCCCTCTCCTTCTCCCTCCCTTCCCCTCTCTCTAAAAATAAATAAATAAAATATTTAAAAAATTAATTGTAAATGGCTGTACTGTTTAAGGAACCAAACCAGGGCAATGATACTGTAATTTAAAATTGTGCTAAATGTTGCTTTCCTTTACCTCTTCATCAAAGGCCAAAGACAATATTCCTCATCTTTAAATTCTGAAAAAAAAAGCCAGTCATTAAAATGGTAACTTCTTATACTACAGGGTGTTTCATATTTTATTTATTTTATTTCTGCACATACATGTAAGAAATATTAATTTCAACCCAGATGAAAAAATGATTTTTAATAAAATCTCAGGAAAATAACAATGACAATAATAAACAAATCAAAACACATCATAAATATATTATTAGACTATAAAATATAAACTAGAAGTTGATTTATTAAATTTCCAGTAAAACAATTTCAATGCTTTTCATAATTCACAGGATTGAGGCAAATTCCTTAGAAGGGTATTTGGAGATACTGCTGCAGAAAAAATATATATAATTGAAGGGAAATATGACTACCCATGAAAAATATGAGACAGAAAAAATTCAAACAACTGTTAAAAACAAGACAAAAAATAATTAGCTAAGACAAGAAACCCAAACATGTAATAGAGACTGGGGCCCTGACTTCAAATTTGTTAACCCAGCATTTATTAAACATTCAATCTGGTGATGAAAGAACATCCAAAACTATAGAATAGTTTTATGAGTTTCTTCAAGCCAAGTTTTTGAGGACATGCCCAGAAGGAGATCTCGGAGGTTTGAGAAAAGGCTCCAGAGAATGACTATTGCATAGCTCCTTTTATGGACTTAGAATCAAAGGAGAAAATGTAAGGGAGGGTCCTGAAATCCACCGATGGCAGTTTAAGGAGGCAGGTGGGAGAAAGCAAAGCAGGAAAATCTCTAAAAAGCAAACTGGAGAAACACATACTCCTTTTACATTGGTGGGTACAGGATAGCTAATAATGAACGATTACAGCATGTACAGGTAGTATGCGGCGGACAAGACAACAACCAGGGCCTCTGTGGTCTGGCGCTCTGCTCCCCTGGTTGTGTCTTCGAGGGGTCTGGAAAAGAGAATTACTCTGACATTTCAAAGGTATGTTATCCTAGATGCATAAGGACAATGGACAGGGCTCACTTAAGGTTGAGTTTGACCTTTGCCAAGGAAGATGTAAGCTTGGGACATCACTATATGCTATGACCTGCCCAGCTAGAAATTTGTGATCAGACCATGTTTGTGGTTGCTTCAGGTCACGGAGCATTTCAGGCCTGCCATGTGCCCGACCCCCACCCCAGGTTTGTCGGGTTTATTGTATAGCCCCCTTTTTCTGTTCACAAATACCTTCATGTTTGCTCAGCATCATGTAATATATAGGACATTTTGACAAGCACTGGGATAGAAAGAAAAATATACCATACTCCATGCTCTCCCAAAGCTTTCATTCAGCTGGTAGCAGCTCCATAAATATTTGATAAACACAAATTATCCATAAAGGAATGAATGAATTAATTAATGAGCAAATTGATCAACATTCTATAAGAAATTCTTTATACAGAAATATCGTTGGAACAGTCACCCTATAGCAAAAGTTTCAACAGTATCTCTGAAATTATTGATAACTGTTGTGTGAATTAAATATCGCATTTTTTATTTGGTTTATAAATGGAAATAACTACTGATTATCAGAACCCATGATAACAAATAATTTGTCTATCAGTGCATTGCTAAACCCCATAAACTTAGAATAGGGCCTGGCACATAGCAGGCGCTCAAAAATACTCATTGGATAGTTATAAAATGCATGCAGGACAGTAAATCAAAATACATTAAAACATACTCTACCATCACGTTCTAATATCAAGTCATCAAATCAGTGGTAGAAGCCAAAGTACTTCATGCACTGTAAGGATTTCCAGTCCCTGTTGACCAATGAATAAATTCTGAATTGTAACATACAGGGAAAACGCAGTTGTCTCTCTTGTCCTTGGTATTCAGAGTTGCCCTCATGTCTGCTGGAAATAGCAAGAACTCAAGTGCAAATTCTTTCTGACACGAACACTTTTCCATCACTCTAAATTAGTATTCATAGCAGCTAATATTCTATGAAAGTCACTTACCAATAACAATGCAATCTTTGAATACTAATTGAAAGGACACCAGCCATAAGGAAAAACTGCTGCTTTGATCCAATAAGGCTAATAAGGGATCCTTGGGCAAAATAAGGGACAGATTCTTATTTTCGTGCATCTCCCCTACTCTGCTTTGATTCACCTCTCCCACTTTCTTTATATGCCATTCAAGTAGAAAATCAGCATCTGTCTATGAAGACAATTGTATATTTAATTCTGATATTCCTGATACTTCACATATCTATCCTGTAATTGGTATATGAATAATTAGTCTATTAGTAGGACAACTGTACTTGGCTTTTTTTTCTCCTGGAAATTAACTAATAGCTTTCTTAGGGATTTAAGCTATCATTTATCTTTTTTATTCATTCACTTTTTGGGGAACCCAATACCTAAATGCCTCAGTAGATCATATACATTATGTCTCAAGATTTTACTTAATAAAATCTCCTATGAGGATCTTAAAATATTTATGACTTGGTTTCACCTCAGAACAATAGAATCTGAACCTCTGAGGATATGGCCCCAGTCTCACTGTTTTTTTAAAGCACCCTGGGTGCTTAATGAACAGCAAGAACTGAGAACCATTGGCTGTGGTTATTGGTTCAGCCCTGGTAGCCCTAATTACATTTGCGAACTTTTTCAAGACCATAAGCATCAGTCTTGTCCTTGGAATACACATCTTTCAGCACATGGGGCAAGTAGGAATAAAAGTGACTGCATGAAGCAAACACTTGCCCACTTTATAGGGAAAGCACTTATACCATCTTAAGCCTTTAAAAACATTTTATTTTGAAATAATTTTATTTAACAGAACGTTACAAAGATAACACAGAGAATTCCGTTATATGCTTCACCCAGCTTATTCTATTGTTAACATTCATCAAAACTCAAATCTTAACATTGTTCCAATACTTTTAAACCACAGAACTAACTGGGTTTCCCCAACCTTTCCACTAGTGTCCCCTTACTGTTCCTGGATGGAATCTGGAATACCACTTTGCATTTATTCAACATGTCTCCGAGTCTCCTCTGTGCAAATTTGTCTTTTCTTGTTTAGCATGACTTTGACACTTTCTTGTTTAGTATGACTTTGACACTAGGAGATTCCTCCTAGCATTTGGTAGAAAAGCCTCAATTTCGATCTGCTTGATGCTCCCTCGTGATTAGACCAGGGTTGTGGACTTGAAGGAAGAAAACCGCAGAGGCAAGGTGTCCTTTCCCTGCTTGAAATCAGAGGGTGTGAGACAGCACCGGGCTTAACCGCTGATTGTGTTAACTCAATTGCTTGGTGAAGGTGACCGATATCTGTCAGCTTTCTCCACTATAAAGTTACTGCTTTTAACTTGGGCAAAATAAGTGACAGATTTCATACACTATTCTTTGTAAGCGAGTCACTGAGATCAGTCCACACTCAGGGGTAGATAAATTAAGTATTATTTAGAATTCTTCTTAAGGATAAGTAGTTCCTTCTCTGCTCCTCATTCATTCATTTATTCATTCATTCATTCCGTTGTTTATTTATGTCAGTCTGGACTCATGAGTATTTATTTTGTTCTTTGGGATAAAATGCAGTACTCACTTATTCTGTCACTCAAATCATTTGGGCTTGGGCCGTTGGAAACACTTCGAGGCCGGCTGCCGTGTCAATTTGACACGGCCCATGTTTGTTTGTTCTGTTTAAGCCTTGTCTTACTTTCTGGCATTACAAGAATCTCTGGGCTCATCTTGCATTTTCCTTACCCCAGTCCTAAAATCACCCATTACTCTAAGAAACTCTGGTGTCTTTGACCGGAATATATTGCTTAGAAGCCAAAACCTGAGCGCTAGGGGTGTTCATTGTGACTGGAGTGTCACTACTATGGTGAGTTTTTTTAAAACTTGGTTTCATTTTTACACAGCATTCATATCTAAATCCTGCCTTGAGAAGAACTCTAAAAATTCTAAGAATCTACACATTTAGGTAAAAATAAAATCCACTGTAACTGTGAGACATGAATTCTGTTTCTTAAACTGATGCTAGGTATCTGGACAGTTTCATATTCTTGGCTTTCTTTTTCTAGATATTTTTGTTACTGGTTTAATAAAGATATCATGACCTCTGTGGTTTTTGCCAGACACATCATGGATGCTGCCTAATAGCTTGCTTGAAATGATGCTCAATATTATAGCCCAAGTAAACTATAGTACATGTGAATGATCTTATTTGGTTCTTTCCGAGGTTCTCAAAGTTGAGCAACCTCAAATTTCTGATGCATCTAACAGCTGACGGCTGAAATACCCCACCTCTTACATCTGTTAAGAGCACCACATTTTAGTGGTTAGGTTTTTTTTAATCCTGTATTCTTTTTTTTGTTTGTTTGTTTCAAAAGCCTAAAGCATTCAACAAACAGCAGCTGTTTCTAGTTAAGGTTTTTATAGGAGACGTGACAGATTTGGATATGGATTAGCTTACATGCCAACAGTGAGTAGGGCTCAATAGCAGGAATTGGTATTAAATCCTGGTCATTACATTTCACCGCAGTAATAAGGATAGAAGTGCTTCAGAGAAAAGGGAAGCAAGATGAGGGAGAAGCATTCAGGTGCAGTGTGGTTGTGCTGTTGGGGAACCTCATTCAATATTCATAGCAACTTAAATGTAAAAGTCATGCAAAATAGGGGAGAGCGATGAGCCCCCTGCTCTGCAGCCACTGTGCCCACTTCCCCTCTTCCCAGTGATACCACAGGGAAAACAGATTGGGGAGGAGTGTGGCGTCCAAACTTTCAGGAAGACAAGATGTCTGAAGATAAAGGGCCTCTTTTCTTGGTATGTGACATACAGTAACTGCGTGAATCTACACACGTGAAAGCCGGGCATGTGGAGGGCTGATGTAACCCATTGAAAAAAATCAGTCTATAAGTGGGCTTGAGCCATTCAAACCCATGTCGGTCCAGGGTCAATTGTATACTCTAATAATCCTCAAAAAAAGTTATTCAATGATCTTTGGTTTGGTTGTTCAGGGAAAGCCAAACTATTACAATATGATGTGGAATGCTCTGTTGGAAGCATTTACAGATCTGTGCCCCTGGGAGACAGAGCTGCACGAGTCTGCCTAGAAAGTTCGAAAAGGACTGCACGCAATCAAACTGAGTCTTCAGAAATGAGTGGACGTGGGAAAAGTGCAAACAAAATGAGTGGAATAGAACACCAATGTTCAATCATGTCATCAGAAGAGAACTTCAATCTTGGAAATATAAAACCCTGAAAACAAGAAAAAAGTTTGGTAAAACCTCAGATTTTAAAAAAGCTAAATTTATCAGGGTAACATCGATGTGAGAGAGGAACATCAGTCGGGTCCCCTGACTGGGGACTGAACCCACAACCTAGGCATGTGCCCTGACCAGGGGTGACCGAGGGATGATGACCAAACAACCGAGCCACACCGGCCGGGCGGATTTCAGATTTTTAGTTCATCTTCACGTGCAGTCTTTAGGTGCTCTGGAAAAACCTGTTCCTTGCAGGGCAAGCAGAGGCTCTTTCTAATTATTTACTGGAATTGCTTTCAGGACTTTATTTGTGGTTTTTAGTCTTTACTGTGACGTGACAGTCAGGAACAATTACACACATACACACACACACACTTATGAAAGTAATTCATCTTCTCATGCTGAGGAGACAATTACTGTCACAAAGAATCTTTTCATCCAGAATCAAAATGCCCTCATTTAAAACAAAACAAAAAGAAAATCACTAATCTCATTACACTATTACCAAAAAGAGTAGTCCATTGCTAGTCCTTTTTTTTGTTTATTTCCTTCATGTTGCCATGAAAAGATGGGTTTTGCTTTAACAAAATCCTGATAAACAAGAATGCAAAATAATAAAAATAAAGCAGAAGGGCTTGGTTATTTTTCACAAGGATTTTCTACTGAGTTGAATTCCCTAGTGCTCTTGGAATAGAATTTGATATTCCAAATTAACCTTTTCAGGAACATCCCATTTAAAAACTATTTCCTTGGAACTCAAAGCTTTCTAGACCTGTGGTCCCGACTATGTGATCGCCTTCACGTTAACAGAACCACTTAAGATACTGGGTTAATTGTGTTGTGAGGTCAGTTAATCAGTATGGCTATTTTTCCAATCTGTGCTCTGGAAAACATAAAAGAAATAGAAAGTCTGCTTCCATAGTCAAGAATGCCCCAGAACTGTTGGGAATATCAAACACTTCAGCCCAGCAGCCAAAAAACAAAAACAAAAAAAACATGCAGCCCGTAATTTATAACAGGACAAAACAGAAAAAGAGTAGTGATTAAACTTCGCTCTGGCAGAGGGGCTAGCAAAGGCTGTTTTGAAGGTGAGGCTAGAATCCAGTAGGTCTCAGCATAGCTATTTATTACCTTCTTTTTCCCTTAGTGAATCACAAGTGTAAGTCATAATGGCACCATACAGGCACAGAACACTGCACCTTGAAAATCTAGAAATCTGGCATTTAAAGGTAGGCCTGCCCAGCACACCGTTGGGGCAGTGGCAGGGAGACACACAACCAGGCAAGTTAGGAAAAAGCTCGAAAAGACACATCTTAGAATTACATTATTTATGAAGGCGGGTTTCCAAATCCTGGAACTGTTTGAGCCCAAGGGGATTTCTGGAATTAGATTAAGTGACACTAACACTATCAGTGTTTTCCTTCAGACTCCTAGGGCCATTTCCCAAGAGGTACAGAATTCTACACTCTTAATAGGCTTCTCTAGATGATTCGGTTGAATCATTACCTGGGAGAAGCAGGAGCTGCTGGGGCCCAGGGAGCCTGGAGGACTCTGGACCCCAATCAGCCTGGAACACATTTGATCAGTTTTAAATATTAGAATTCCGGGTAATACTTCTTTTGAAAATAACAGTGTTGTTGCTTAAAAAATAAGTGCAGACACATATGGACATTTTGATTTTAATATTATTTCCAACTCTGGAGACTGTCTTCCTGTACTGAGATTAGAATTGCCAGGATCTACTCAAGCAAGCTTTTTTTCCAACTACCCTGTTCAACGTCCTATATCTCATTAGGGCACTTGGCATTTTTTTCACTGTTAGTACTTTTTTAGACATGTTTATCCAGACACGCATTCTAATGACAGATGTCTATGATTTATGAAATGGAAAAATTTTAGACAGCTATTTTGACAGTGAAATGTTTATCTCCTAAGGAGATAAAGGTCCATTTGCTTATGTATTTTAGCAAGAAATCGTTTTCTTTTGAGGATTTTCAAATATTATTTAAATAGTGTCCTTTTTTTTTTTTTTTCAATGATGGGAGCAAGGTCCTGAGTCATTCGGGGCATGAATACAAAATGTTTTGGCTAGAGGCTGTGATAATCTTTCCCACATGACTTCTGCTTGGCAAAAATATAGTATAATTAATAACTGTGCTTTCTGTCATAGTTCCACAAATTTCTAATTTACTAGGATAGAATATGGATTTAGATCTGCATTTCCTAAAATATGTTCTGTTCAATATTAAGGTCTTCAAACATGTTCATGGATTTGAATGTGAAATGATTATCGTGGCAAACTGTTCGGAATGGTGTGTGAAAGCGACACGAGTTTGTTTACTAGTGACTTCTTGGAGTGTGTCAGTACACGCGGAGAGTCCCCAGAGGCACACAAAGTAAATTGCTCGGGGAACTCTTCCTTTCAAGGATTATCTCCTGGGATTATTATTCTGCAAAACACTTTTGGAGAATTACTCACCTAAATACTTCCTCCATTTAAAAAATGTAACCGTATTAAACACACATGCACACAGTGCAGAAGGTGTTGATGGGATACAGTCAGAAAAAATTCATTGGTTGATTTACAGGAAAATTCATTTCTTTTTCAAAACTAGCAAATTATGAATTGTCTAAATACCTTATAGTATTCTAGTTTGGTCATTTAAAAATAACCTGTTTTGCAGGCAAACTTCATTCATTCCCAACAAAACTTAAATATCTTTCAAATGAGAACAGATTGATTCTGAGAATCCATGTCAGGTTTGAGTCCCTGGTCTTTTTAATACTTCAATTTCTCTGCTATCTGAGAGGCTTGAAAAAGGAATTTCCAGCTGCGCTCCTCATTTAACTATCATACGACTGTCTTCATCCGTTCAGGCTGCTCGAACAAAAGACCGCAGCAGACTCGGGTGGCTCATAAACAACAGAAGTTTGTTTCTCACAGTTCTGGAGGCTGGAAGTCCAAGGTCAGGGTGCCAGCATGGTCCATTTCTGGTGAAGGTCTTCTTCTGGATTGCAGCCTGCAGACTTCTTACCGTGTCCAAGTGACAGAAAGGGCATGGGAACATTCTTGGGCTTCTTACAATGGCTCTAATCCCACTTATGAGGGCTATGTCCTCATGACATCATCACCTCCAAAGGCCCCACTTCTTAACGCCACCATCACATAGGGCACTAGGATCCCAACATGTAATTTGGGGGGCACACAAACACTCAGACCATAGCACTGACTATTATCATCATGAGTCTGCAGTCCAGAAAGACTCTTATGAACTTCTGCCTCAACAAGCACAGGCTGGAGGGCGGTGGGGTGGAGTGCAAACAGCAGCATCTCTGTCGGAAAGTCCAAGGTCAGGGTTGCTTTGCCTCATTCTGGAACGTGATTGGATAAACAAGAAATGTGAAATGTTGTAGTAAAGTTGATAACATGGGCTAGAAAGACTAAGATGAGCAAACAAGAAAAATAAATGCTTGGCGGAATCAGAAATAATTTGGAAAAAAAGAACCAAAAAAATTTTCAGTTTAATTCCTTCCAAGTAATTCAGGAAGATATTACCTCCCTATGTTGTGAGGGATGCAGTGCTTCCAAATCTGATATACGGGTCACAGATCACTGTTCCGTGGCATGTCTAGTAATTTTTTATTGAACCTACAAGTTAATGCATATAATGTATTACACTGACTCTTAAGTACTGTTTTGTTTTTCTGCGAATTTTTTGTCATTGTGATAATAGACCGTTAACTTGATTTAATTCAACCTGTGAAGTTTGTCTCCCGTGTAGCTATTTATATCTCGTTCTTTTCTTCCTTGCTCCCTGTGACTTTACAGCTCAGATGCCTGAAGCTATTTATAGTATCTATCTCTACTGCCTGGATAAGAAATACATTCAATAATATAGAAAATTTGTAAGATTCTCTAGACTTTCGGGGATGTGGAGGGCTCTATGGGATCTCCTCCATGAGCATGTAATTTATCAGTCAGCCAAAAATGTGGAGTATCTGGTAACTCAGCTTCCAAAATTGACCCCCTTACAGTAGCCACTCCACCGCCTTCTGTCAGGAACGGAGTCTGCCTCCTGCAGCCCAAGCTGGGAATGAAGAGAACACCCCAAGGCAAAGAGGTCACAAATCACGTAAATCACGTGTTTACGTAATACACGGATGTGTGTTAATTTTTAAAAATGAGCAAATACTCCTCACACTGTTGTCTATCTTTGACCATTTTCCAGGGTCCTCCAATGGTGCTTTGTAGTAATATTTTTTTGTTGTACACATTTTCTCTACAATAAAGAATCACACAGCTTCATCAAGCTGCCAGAAGTGAGGTCACCTATATTTTTATTTCCCTGACTACTATGGCTTTAAACATATTTTTGAAAACTAAGAAGCAAGGCTTTATTATATTACCAATGTTTGAATTTACAAAACCAACGAAGTATGTTAATAATGCAACTTATTCCTTAAAGTATATAATATGTACCTACTTATTTTTATATTGACCTTGTATCTTGTGCCCTTGCTAAGTACATTTAGTATGTTCTACAGAGATGAATCAAACAAATAGCAAAGTGGCAGAATTAAATAAAAATATAACTTCAATAATACTGCCAACAATACTAAATGTAAATGACCTAAATATTCTAATCAAAAAGAGATTGTTCAACTGATTTTTTCTTAAAAAGCAAGAACAAACTATATGCTGTGTATAAAAGATGCACTTAGAATCAAAGGCAGTGTGGGCTGAAAGTGAAAGGGTGGAAAATATACTGTTGCAAACCACCGGCCCGTGGTGATCGAAAATGTTGCAGATGCTCGCAAGCCATGAGAAGAACATACACACGGACTACCGAGTCCGGTGGAGGAATAGGGACGGCATGGCTACCCTCTCAAGGGGAGGGTCCCTCCGAGTGGCCTGGCCACTCTCTCAAAGGAGAGCGCCTGGAGCCGCCACCTCAATAGGCTTTTTATTAGGTAGTATTGTGTAGGTGAACGGATACAGAATGTGGATGTATCATCTAGCAGGCAAGTTCAAAAATAGGTAGATAGTTCAAAGAGCTCACGCTGAGTTTTGGGGCTGGTATCACCTAACAGATACAGGACTAGTTTCATTTCCTGCCCACCTACACATCCAAGAACATCCTAGCAAGCAGGTCTCACAGGATTTTGCATATTTTATGCCCCAGATCTAATTTACCCCAGGTGTCCCCCGAATCTAGTCTGAGCCTCACCGCCCCTACTATTTCCGCAGGCCATGAGTCAGGCGGGCGGAGGAGACAAAGGCAGCCAGGAGACTTGGATTTCTCACATCCCTCAGGCTATTGTCAAAGCCAAGGGGGCAGGGGTGATGTCGATCACTCCCTCACTTCCACAGCGCCCTGAGTCTCTTCCCTGATGGCTTATTCCCACGTGATCGTGTCTGTCTTAGGTCCATTCTTTTCAGAGAATGGTTGCCTGCCATTGACTATCCGACCAAGCTGAAGGGAATAGCAGAGAAGGCAGTGCCCATGTTCAGGGAAATAAGTTTTTGTCTTCTTAGGCATCCCGTTTCTCGGAGGTTTCTCACTCAGCCTTAGCCACGGGGGGCTATGGCTCCTGAAACCAGGCAGGGTGGACACCAAACATACCTCGAGAATAAGCTGCGGGGAATAGTTTACCTAGAAACTGAATGGAGTTGAGGTCTCAGGGATCTGCATGGAGCGCATCTTCAGCAGGTTCAGTTTGTAGCCTGCATCCTAGTCCAAACAGAAGAGAGATAAGACACAATCTAGAAAGACCACCCTCTAAGATGTGAGTGATTCAAAAATCAATGATGGAAAGAAATTCAAGCACAACACAGATTATTCCAGATTACTTGCCTTAAGAAAAAAAGATGCTTGCTTTCCCTCTTCTGCATTTACAGAGGAGGATTTACATGGAATGTACAAAAAGAACGAGGACTCTGGACTGGATTAGAAAGTCACTTTTAGCAGTAGTTCAGTAAGCAGCATAGCTCTGGGATTATGTTCAAATCGGGCAGCTAGGAGATGGAATGGGTTGACATCTTCAAGGCCTTCAGAGTATAAAAAATATTGGTCTGGATCGGGAACCATGGTAGGAGAATGGAAACTGAAAGATTAGCTAGTTAAGAGGATTCAGCAGAAAATTCAGGGCATCAACGGAAAAAAATGGACACTGATGCTAAACTGAATAGTCTCTGAGTCAGAATTTTCCTCCCTCATCCAAGATCAGATTGCCTGGAAAAGGTGATCTGAGGTACATCTGACCTTAACTTTGAAGGGCAATAGGGTAAGAAGCAAGGCAGTTGTTGGCACAGGTCTACACAATCTATACCCCCAGCTCCCTCAAAGTTCACATTTCTGGCACCTTTTCCTCTCAAAAATTTGCACTTCACCAAGGGTCATATCATTATCAGATTGTGATGTGGATTTGAAATAATGAAATACAGTAGCCAGTTCTTGAAGCTGGTTGTCCTGTCGGCCTGCCCCTGTTCCAGAGAGAGGGCAAAGGAGCAGGACTTTCTCAGCCCCCTGGGTCTGGCCTCTGGTGGGCAGACAACCAGAGAGCACAGCCAAGTGTCATGAGGCTCCCTGCAAGCTTTGAAAACGAAGTCTTACGATTTCCTGCCTCCTTCCAAGTGTGTTGTTGAGTTCATTATGGATGGAGATGTATTCAAAATCGGATTGCTATGCCTGACGGGCTTAAGCTGCCACTGCTCTCATCTCGTCTACCTGGCAAGCTGCATAAGACAAAGAGCTCTCTCCCAGGAAGCAACAGACGGTACATTTGCTTTCCTAGCGAGAGCAGACCTGTGGATGGTTGTCATGGGTGGGGGGAGGGGAATTCTTTCTCAGAATGGAGTTGCGGAGGATTTGGAGTTCTCTATTGTAGTCATAGCCCACATCCCCCAGCAAGGGAGGGACTTGTCATTCAAAAGCAGAATACAAAAAGTTAAAATTGGGAACATGATTCGAAATTACACAAACTCCATTTCATATTGTTAGTAATATTTTTAAATTCTGGCATTCTGGTCACCTACTAAAAATATAGTCCAAATATGTGGGGGGTTTTTGTTATTTTTTATGATGTAGCTTTTATGCATAAATTTTAAAAATTAATATCCATCATTATAAAAATGAGCAATAGGTATGAGTAACAGAAACAAATAAAAATTTATCTGAAGTCCTACCCAAGTTATTTTTATCCATATAATTTTTATATGGGTCCTTTCAATACTTTTTGATGATTATGTAAGCTAACATCATAAAACTGGGATTACTGAATACACACTTTTAAAAATAAAAAGATATACTGTTTTTGCAGCAACGGATCTTCAGGGCTTTTCTTTATAAATATATGTTCTTGGGAAAGTTGGTCACGAATAATTGGTTACACACACCCATAGACTCAGGCTTCCCCACGAAATTCCACTCAGCTGAGTGAACGGATGGGAAATAAAAGCCACCCAAAATCCAGCAGAACAAAAATAGCTGGAAAAGAGGCAAATGCAGCAAACATTTGGAAGATGAAAGCAGATGAGTGAGTGGTAACTGATTTTGCAAATACCAGACAGAAAGCGGAACCCTAGGCTGGCAACGGGGAATCCCTGACGGGCAGAGGAATTGGCAAAGCCAGCCACCCGGGAACAAAAGTGAAGGGGAACTAAAGCAAGAGGGGAACAGAAGTGAAGGGGAACTAAAGCAAGAGGGGAACAGAAGTGAAGGGGAACTAAAGCAAGAGGCTTCGATCAAAGTCTGTTCTATCCCCTCGGCTCCTCCCCCCATTCCCAACCAGATAACCGCGGCTTCCTTACTGGAGATCTGTGCTCTGAAGGGGCTAACGGGAGGGTCTCTGCCCCAGTGGGATGGGGGCCACATAGTTGAGGTCCATGACAAAGCAAAAATGGAGAACTAAGTGTAAAGTTATATAATGAATGTTGAGATTCCTGGCTTTTTTTCCCCCCTACATGCCCCTAACCACTCAAACTTTAACACTCTGGATAAGAGATTGTTGAGAAACTATTTTCTAGAGACTCTGACCAGCCCATGAGGAGATATTTAACCATATTTATAACAAGGTAAAAAAAGCACAAAAACAAACAAAAACCCCTCAGCCCAGACAGGTCCATATAACAGTTAAACTATAGTAAACAAGCCCACCTACATTCCTCGTACAGGATCCACAGTTTGATCCTGTTCTTCTGCTATTAAACATGAGTGAACAGACAGCCAAGGATCACCTGCCATCTGAGGAAATCCTACAAAACAAAAGACAGGAAACAGAACAAAAGGGGTAACTTAGACAAAAGACTCTACAGGAAAAAAAACACCTTTCCTCAACTTCTATCTTTAAAATGTCAAACCTAAAAATAAGTTGAATGAAGAGTGCAATAAATATTTTACTACATTTCTGCTCCCGCTGAATAATGAAATTTCACTCCTGAATAATTCAGCATATATCTCCTAAAAATGAGGACTTTCCTATATATTATCATTTTCACATTGAACAAAATTAATAACATTTTTTTATCATTTACCTTCCATATTATCCCACAAGTGACTTTTATTGACGCCTCATTTTTGTTCCATGATGCAATCAGATTTCATGAATTACATTTTTTGGTATATTTTTAGGCTTTGTCCAATAGAATAGTCCCTCTGTCTTTTGTTTTTCATGAGATTTCATATTTTGAAAATATGGTCTGTTGTCTCGTAAATAGAGCATCCTATGTTCTGGACTTGACTGACTGTTCCATCATAATGTTCTTTAGCATATTTCTGTAACTCTTGTATTTTCTAAAAATAGCTCTACTCTATTGATGATGTTACTTTGTGTTCATGTTATAAGAGCCCAACAAAGAGAATAAAGAATGATGCTGAATTCCATCAGTTGGTTAAGGTGGTTAACCAGATCCAAGAGCAGGAATGTGAGGGAAAGAAGCTATAATCAACATCATAAAAGAGACAAGAGATTTTGCAACTACAAAATAAGAAAACGCCCCTAAAAACGTTGAAGAAGATTGAAAAAATCAGATAATAGCTCTCTAAAATGAAAAGAATAATAGCAGATATTCAAAAGTCAGTAGATGGTATGGAAAATAAAATTGAGGTTATCACCTAGGAAGCAGGGGTGGGGTGGGGGAAGTCTAAGTAGGAAAAGAGAGAAAATATAAGGAAGTTAGAGGAAGAGTCCAGAAGATCCAACATATGGCTACAAGCACTTCTAAAGTGAATAGAAAAAAAGTGAAGGTGATAAAATTATTAACAAAAATGTTCGGGAAAATTTCCCTGAGTTAATTGCTGTTTCCAGATGGAAAGTGTGACTAAGGACCTGGAATAATGTCCATTGATTTTTTTCCTGCACATTTGCTCCACGAACCTATCTTTTAAATCATGTGATTTTACTGGTTGCAATACATATGAATGTTTAGTAAGGTGTATCCCTCTTTGTTCTTCTTATTGCTCAAAAAAAATTTTATTATTTTTATTCACTTAAGTGTCATCATAATATTTAATATCACTTTGCAAAAAAGCCCTCCCCCAAAGCCTAAGTATATTTTGAGTAGGATTACATAAATGTATATATAAATCTGAGTCTAAATGTCATCTTTAGGATAGTAAGGTTTCCCTTTTAAAGTCATTCATGTTATGACATGCAACCCAGTTACCTTAATTTCCTCTGCTGTTTTTGATGGACTGACTTGTAAATAAGTCCCACAGTTTTTTGCTAAATTAATTCCTGGGGACTTTGCAAATGTTTTGCTACTATAAGTGGTATCTGTTTCCCACTACATTTGCTGTACTGATACCTGAGATACAGATTTATGAGAAAAACCGGAGGTTGCCGTGGATGAAGCTGCAAACAGGCCTGCTGGGTGGGTGCTCCCTGAGCGAGCTAGCGTTACATTTTCACTGCCCACACGGGAGCCCAGATCTCTTCTGCACTGCTAGTGAGGCCCCAGGTGGTTCAGACCCGGGGAGCTTCTGTGGGTGTGTTCAGGCAGAAATGATTCAGTAGCCTGGTTGGGATCAGGCCAAGCATTTCATGATTAACTTAAAGGTTGGATTGCAAAAGTAGCAACTGAGGTCAGCTTATTTTCCCATGAAAGGACAGCTGAGGAACGCCCTCGTCTTCTCCACCACACACCTTCACTTAGCGGAACCTGGAAAACCATAGCTCTCCAAACCCAAAATCCACATTGTCTGTTTTGATAGCCTTCTGTGCAACTTTTTAAAGCAAAATGGCATTGTTATGTCCTCAAGAAATGGCTACCGCTCTGGTTGGTGTGGCTGCATGGATTGAGCATGGCCTGTGAACCAAAGGTTCACCAGTTCGATTCCCTGTCAGGGCACATGCCTGGGTTGCTGGCCAGGTCCCCAGTAGGAGGTGTGAGGCAACCACACATTAATGTTTCTCTCCCTCTCTTTCTCCCTCTCTAAAAATAAGTAAATAAAATCTTTTAAAAAATGACTAATTTGGGGAATGTGCAAAATCACCCAGAAATTGACATTTATTAAAACAATTGAATTTAATATCATCTAGCTTAAAATATCTAGAGAAAATTCTTAGAGGAAACAACACTAAGTAACAATTTCTCTCTAATTCCAAACTGTAAACACTCCTAGTTTTCTCTTTTTCCTTCAAAATTCCAGAAAGGAAAACACTTAATTTATTTTCTTGGTTTTTTACTTAAATATGGGGATTAAAATACTTTGAACTTTGGTTATCTCAATACCGTGAGCTAAAGCTCACAGATGAATACCAGGTTTCTGCAGTCCTGCATGGTCCCTTTGAAAGAGCCTTACTGTATACAAGCATTGAGCTTATTGCAGCCGTGATTCTGAGTAATAACTTCCACATTGTACAAGGAAGAAATAGTCCTGGCAGGGAGTCTCTCTTGGCATGGTATCCTAACTGTAATCTCCTTTCCAATCTCTTGTATGAAATTGACCTATTTAAGCCTCCTGAGTCAGTTCTGCTAAATGTTAATATCTTAAGAGAGTACATTCTTTAGGTCTTCCTATGGGTTGCAATAGAGTTGCATATAATATTTTTATCTACAACTAAACCTACAACTTCTTCTGTATCTCTGGCTATGTTGTTTTTTTATTCCTAATATTCAATACTTTTAGAATTGCTAAGGTCTAAACAGAGAAGGACTCTCTTACCAGAGGAGCAATACCAGAGAGCTCTGTGTAAGGATCAGAACTTTCCTCCATAGCACCAGGTGTCAGAGGAAAATAAGGTAGAGTCTGTCGACTTTTAAAGGTGCATAAGAACACCCTACACTGCCAAATCATTATTTATATGGCGCAGCCCAGCGAATGTTCACATATATGCCGTCCTCCCATTTTGCTGTTTGTGGGGAATGTGGCAGTGAGTAGAAAGGATGCAATCTATCAAAAATTGAATAAAGTAAATAACAGTGGAACCATGAATTTACTGTTGGGCATGACTATTCAAAAATAGAATTGAACCTTAACTTTTTAAATTAAAGATGATATTTTATACTCATAGAAAGTCTTAGAAATTAAGCAGAAATTTAGTCTGTGTTGGGCTAAACAGATTAAATATATCTGTAATTTTGAGCATGTGCCCTAAGTTGAAACTGATATGCTCGACCACACGCAGTCCTACATGGTTCTGGACTTTATCACTATGACTGCCTGATAGGCAAAAGTTAGGGAGAGGAACAACTCATCCCCAGGCCCCGGCACTGCCAGACGTGTCTCTTTCTAAGTCACTGGCACCATCCAGATCCAGAAAGTCTTAATAAAGAGGAGAGAAAAGGAGACGGAGAGGGAGAGAGCAGGGAAAAGAGAGCAAGGGATAGATAACAAAAATATTCAAGACTGAGTATGAGAATGAAGAACTACATGAAATACAGAATTAATAGAAAATTACAGAAGAATATGACATGCAACTTGTTGGAACACCAATAGTAGTCTTTGAAATACTGAGAGAATTCTAGCACAGAAAAAGTGTGTATTCTCCGGAAACAGGAGAGGACACTGCAGGCAGCACAGCTGCCCTGTAGCTACCAAAAAGCATGGGACACAGAGCATAAATAGCTTGACTTATTCATTCTTAGATTTCCTCACAAGTATGAAGTTGAGAGTACAAGTAAGTACCTTATACATTGCTGGGACACACTCAAAACCATAGAATCAGACTCATTGTAAATTTATACTTCTTTAAGAAATGCAATGAGAGATTCTTAGGAGTAGGGAAGCGGGAAAATTTGGTTGGTTTCTATTATGCCATTTCCATATCCCTGGAATAAATAAGAACTAACAGATGATTACAGACACGCACCCTACAACCCAAAGAGAAAGTTCCATGATTAAGGAAGACACAACCTAAAAACACACACACAGAATTGAAATAACCTCCATTCTTGCAACCAACTTCCTTCACTATGTATGTGGACAATGAAAGAGAAGCAAAGGAGAAAGAATGAGTTCATGGCCCTTATGATAAATGAGGTACTTGCATTAAGACACGAATCTCTCATTTTCCAATGGAAAAATAGGTGAGGAGGTGTTTTCCCTTCCCAAACCCAAGGAAAAGAGACATCAAAAATATCACTCATCAAGATTGGAGATGTCGACAAGCAGGTGAAACTAGCCTTTCATTCTCCAGGTAGACCGGTCAGGCAACGTACCTGGTGAACTGCCTTAGACACAGGGCTTGGAAGATAATGGGAGAGAGCAACATTGGATGGCCTATTTGCTCACTCTTCCCATGAAGGGTGCATGACATTCAATGGTTTGACTGGGTCGTGAGCCACCATGTTGTAAACACAACCAAGAAGACAAGTGACATGTGGGAATTGTGCAGTGTTCCATGAAAAATTCCACATGTAGACACCTGTCTCCCAGGACCCTCCCATGGCAACCAAAGTTCAGTAGAAGGATGACGACCATGGGAAATCAGGTAAGTGGCCTCACGCCTCCTCCGTTGTTATCGCAGCCCTCAGCACCAGAGAAGGTAGCACAGGTGCAGGAGGACAATCGGCGTCCCAAACCAGACCAAACCCTCTGCAGCCCCGCCTCTCTCGTCCCTTCCCGTCCCAAGGACTGAAGAAAAGTACAGAGCACGCTGCCCTCTCCAAGTCCCCTGGGCCAGGGCTGACCTGGCACCAGTGGGAGGGGCGGAGATGACATTTAAGTAGCAGGATGAAGGGTGTTTTTTAATTGAAAATGACAGAAAGCTACAGAAGCTGCCAATGGAGTTCTCAAGGACAGGAAAGAGGGATATTTACTAGAGCAAGTTCAAAAGACAATAACGAGAAAAAAGAAAAAGAAAATTTTTTCATATTAGTATCCTCGCTCAATACCCTTGTTATGCACATTTTACAGCTTGGGGTGACTATTGCTACCATGTGTGACTGAGAAACTGATTTCAGATTCCCCCGTTATGCAGACATATTTGGACACACAAAGATGATTCAAAATAAAACATATCTACAGAACTTGGGTAATTTATCTGTAGCTCAAGATTAAGCAGGTTGGGGGTTGGTTTACACTGAGTTCTGAGAAATCGTATTTGATTGGGGATGCAATCTTGGCATCGGTATTTGGTAAAAAAAAATAAATAACTGTACTGGGCTATAAACATTTAAATGGAAAGTGTTTAGACATTTTAGAGAGTTTTTGCAACTCTACCTCTCACACAAGCAAATCATGTTGATGAAAGCTATTTAAAAACAGCGCAGTCTTAGGCCACGCCGATAGACAGGTCGCAGTCCCACTGAAGCCCAGACTGGCCGGCCCCTGCCTAGAGAAGTACATTTCAGGGGACACATGAACAGGTGGGTTCTCTTCAGAGGACAGTGGCCAGACTGCTGAAAGTTCTGGAACCCACACCACCTGTGAAACAGATGAGGAAAAACACGTGGGTTCATCTTTGGATCACAGTAGCTAAAGCTCTTCCATTTATGTGAATGTTTGTCATACCCTTCAGGAAGAATATGCCTGTCCTTGGATGCTCCAAAAAGCAAGAATGTGTAGAAGTGACAGGAACAAAAACTTTTATGCATGTGAAAAAGAGGTCATCAATGATGGTGTCGTGTAGAGCAAGCCCCCTTCCTCCTGGCCGCGATGTGCTGTCTCCCATGTCTGGGGTTTTCCAGCAGGGACTCGGTGATGATGTATGTTCAAGATGCAGCCGTGGAAGTCGGTCGGGGTGCAATAAATAATGTTTCCTCCCGTCTACTGAGTTCTTCTAGCTGGGCTGAATAAGCAAATTAACATGAGACAGATTGACAGGAGAACTTGTCCAAAATTTATTACAGGAGTTCATTCAGGGGTGCCTTAAGAAGTGAGACCAGAGGAGGCGTGGGGCTATCTGGAGCTAAGGAGGAAGCCGGGCTGCAGTTTGGGACTTCAAAGGGCAGGAAGGCAATTCGGATGAAGATGGGAAAGCGAATGTGCAGTGGACAAACATTGGCTGGGCCATCTTCAACAACGGGACACAGAGAGGGCTTTCAGCAGATGACCTTGCTAGGTTTCTCAGTCCCTCCCACACCACTTTACATTAAACGGCTATGGTATCGCCCTTCCCGGATTCTGTCCTCTATCTAAATTCCTTTTAGGTACTTAGGGGGAAGGAGGTCAAAGGCTTTTCCCCCAGTCCTCTGTTCCTAAATAACCAGCTTAAAATCCGTATCCCAGACGGCATATTTGCGATGGCAAACTCGGCTTCCCTTCAACTTCCTGCAGCAGGTGAGACGGTCCAGGAAGGAATCCCTACCTGTCCTTCCGACTCTAAACTCTGTGCCTCTAACTGGGGCATGTCCATGTAGTAGCCTCGCTTCACCTTTCTCTTTCAGCAATGTGAAGATAAATTTTTGTGAAAATAGAGAGGTAGAATTTTTGCAAAGTTAAAACAAAAAGTAAAACTAGAACAGCGTGATTCTGATGGCACCGTTCACTTGGTGGTTTGTGCTTTTCCGCAGTCTTTCTCCCTCCCTCCCCCTCTCCCTCCCTCCCTTCCTTCTGTAGGAGGAGAAAATTGACCTGGAATTTTGGAATGTTTTAGGCTTCTAGAATTACATGCACAGAGATCACATTTAGTACATAGCAAAATAGTGTCATTATTTCTCTGTGTACATAAATATCGGGAGCAGCATTAATACAATAGGCTGTTCTGACTTTTTACTGATTTTGTATCTACCTGTATTTTTGTGCACCTGTCTCTCAGGACAGGTCTAGACCGCTTCCCAAGCCTGGAATCTAGGATTCCTCGGTGCGACAAGTTTGATGGAAGACATTTCAGAGCAGCTTTACCAATGTATGTTTGCTCTGTTTAGTATGTAAACGTCTACAGATGCCTCAAAACATTTCATTCATGCCTAGATTGGCAGGAGTTTTTCTCCTTCCTTTTGGCAAATACCCTCCTCACTGGGGCTGGTGCAGAGCTAATGCCAGACTTCTCAGCGTGGTTAGCTTGTGTTTGTGCAACAAGCTTATCCTCCACAACGAACGCACCGCCCTTAGACACAGGAATTAGTCGGCACTGGGGAGACAAGCTCCTGGCAGGGATTCTAAGCCGCCTGCTTGCATAAGCCCACATTTGGTGTCTGTTATACAAAGCAGGATCCAGGGCTGCAGACAGTTCCCAAACTTTGCAGAGCGTGTCTGTTTGGGGAGAATATAGTGAGAAACATGGATGGATAGTTAAAATTGGGTTAGCAATATGCTTTTCTGCAGGGCTGATGGGAGGACCAAATAGAATATTACATGTGAAAACACTTTAATAATCTATGCCCTGCCTCTTTAAAAAAGGACATAAGGTAGCTTAAGGTGACACATAAGATATGGCAAGATACCATAAATTTGAAATAGATGAGAAAAAAGCACAGAGAAATGTAATGTAACTGAGAATGAGGGTAACGTAAGGCCTATTCCTTGCTACTGGTTGTCAACAAAATTGCACTTAATTATTTTACCAGTTAACACTTAGAAAGACATCTAATCACTTCCATACTATACAATTAACGTAAGATTCAATCACTGGAGACAAGCACAGTTGTTCCCTGGATTATGCTAGTAAAACGTTTCTTCTAAGGGTCATCCAATATGGAACACCTTTGGTTAGAGTGAACAGCATACTCTCTTCAACATTTTCATAGTGTGATCGTGCCACAACGTGTTACATCCAAAGCAGTTTTGGCAGAGCCACCAATGCACATCAGGTCTGTGGTCTCCGCTGCTTTGTCTCCATACAGACCGGAAGTGCCTGGGGAAAATGGATTGATTACTGTGCAAACCCTTCTTCGTACACTGCAAACCAGCATTTAAGTACAAAGTATAATACTTTTCATTATCATTCTGGCTTGAAAGCCAGGTAGTGAACTTGAGACTTAATGCAATGAGAAATAGGACATCTAAAATACTGACAACAAAGAAAGTTATAGGGAATGTCATTTTCCTTTTGTTACTGTTTGGCTGGGAAACAATCTTCCTCCCAAGTAAGTACGATTCTTTCACCTTAGAATCCAAACTGGGAGAGCAGTCACCGATCCACAGACAACCTCAAAGGTAATGAGTCGGAACTATGGGATTTCTCACTTATCACAAACAGGCAGATTCTCATGCAACAAAAGCAGAAGGTGGAAAATCTAAAATATTGAACACTGTAAAATGCTAATTGTATATTTGAATGTAGGTATACGTGATATTTTAGAAATCAAACCAAATACAGATACTTCCTTGTAATAACCTAAAAACAAACCTCTGCCACCAGGATAAATTTTAATGACAATGGCCTTTATTGCAATGACATTAATGCAAGGTACATCTATTTCACTTGAGTGTCTTCCCTCCATAAAGATATGATCCACTTTATTCCCATGTGTACCAGGATTAGAAGAAATGGTTTTGTTTGCTTTTCTATCAGTTTCTTTTTTGTAGTTTAAAATTATTTTTTCCTGGTTAATGAATAGGAAGATAAAAAATAAATATTTTATTTCTTTACTTAATGTCTGTAGACCTTTGTTGAACTAGGTCCTAGATGTAAAACACAATTCCTGTCATCATGGAAAATAAGGAGAATAATAAAAACATTTTGGAATATTCACTCTGCCATACATTGTACCAAATGCTTTATGTGCGTGGCCTCATTTTTCGGGTGGTGGGCCCACACAACAGTCATTGTAATCATTTCCATTTAACAGTTGAAAAAATTAATGCATAGAGAAGCTGACTGACTTTTCCAAGGTCTCAGAGACAGATATTTGCAAAGATGACAACAATGCAGGTATATTCTGACCCTGAAGTTCAGGCTTCTCACTACGACAATAGAACTCACAGCTTCCTGGTAGGAACTCAGAAAAAAACAGAGATACAATTCATCAAGTGGTTAAACAGGAAGAAACTTGGAGGTCACGGCATTTTGAGGGAGGGCAATTTGAGCATTGTGAAAAGACTTTGTAGGGGAGGTTTAAGCTGAGTCCCAAAGAACGTGCAAGACTGCCCTGGCTGCTGGCTCAGTTTGTTGGAATGTAGTGCGGACACCAAAAGTTTGCGGGTTCGATCCCCGTTCGGGACACTTATGGGAGGCAACTGATGGATGTTTCTTTCTCACACTGATGCTTCTTTTTCTCTTGCTCCCCCCCCTCTCTAAAATAGGTAAACATATCCTTAGGTGAGGATTAAAAAAATACAACACAGTCTGGTGAAGGAGCAGTAGGGAAAAAGGCAAGGCATTCTGGGTGGAGCAAATGGCATATCTCTGGCATGTAAACAGACCAGATCTAACTGCAGTCACAAGACAGAGTGGAGAAAGAGGTGATACAAAAAGAAATAAGCTAAACAATTCCCTCTCTGTAAAGAAACGTAATGCCTTGTCAACACAATCATTGAAAACCAAACAGAAAAGTCCATTAGTGAGAAAAACAAGACAGCATTTGATTATACCGAGATCTAGGGATATATATTAAATCATTCTCTTCTATGATGTATATCATACATTTCTTTCTTCTCCACAGAACTTCAAGTGCCTTCAAAGACTTTCTCACCTCCACCAGCTTATCCTTCTGCTTTATATAGTAGCCTTATCCACTGACACTTGAAATATTGTTCTAATTAAAGTGTTGGCACGTTAGGGGTGCTGTGAAATTTTTCATAGAAAAGTGCCCTCTTGTCTTTCTTATCATGAAACCAGGGGGGGAAAAAATTAAGGACTCGTCCAGTTTCAAATCTTCTTAAAGCCTTTAGCAATTCATCCCATAAGCTTTCCCATGAATGACTGTGAGAGCTGGGGTTAGAATCTCCACGCTAGACCTAAAGGTTAGCTTTATCAGCGTTTTTATGCTTTTCAAAATTTCCATAAGGAGATAAACGCT
>CM052549.1:73029456-73177994 GCA_028533065.1 Trachops cirrhosus
CTGGAATGGGAATAAAGGATAGAAACTGTACTGAATAATCTAAAATAAAAAATTAATTAAAAATTTTTTTAATGATTTGTGCTTTTGAATTCAAGATAGCAAAGATTTTCTCTCTCTGTTTATTTCTAGAAATTTGAGTTTTAGATTTTACATTCACATCCATGGTCTGTTTGAGTACTTTTTTCTACATAGTATGCATGTTATACAATGTTCTTGTTACGTTTCTCTTTAGGGTTATCCAGTACTTACAGCATGATTTGCTGAAAAGATAGTTTTTCCCCTTTATAAACTTTGTGCAAAATTAATTGCAAGTATATGAGAGATTTTACTCTTCAAATATCAACTCTATTTTATTGATGTATGTATGTTGAGTATTCTAGTTTTATTGTAAATCTTGAACTGAGATAGTATAAATTTTCCAACTTCGGTTTTTTAAAAAATGAAGCGCTTTTCCTTATCCTTTGAATTTGCATATAAATACTGTAGTAATCATGTCGACTCCCACAACAGTTCTACTGAGTTTGTAATTAAGATTGTGTCGAACCGTGACGCACATCCACATGTTCTGGTCCTCCAGATTTCTGAAAACTCGGCAGTGAGATACAGAGGCTTGCTCATGCTCGCGTTCAATCTCGTTGGCAGGAGCATACGTGTTGAGTCCCCTTGTTTCTTCATTAGGAAACACATAATGTCAGATCGCTCTGTCTTTATGCATTAGCAGATGTTGCGTTTCAATGCTTAGATCCAGTAATTCATTGAAGTTGCCAAATAGTGACACTATAATTTAATAATTTGTTTTATTTACCAACTGAAACACTTGTATGAAAAAATGTTGACCCAAGTCCACTGTTTGATTACTAAATGAAGCAGTCATACAGAGAAGGAAGATAAATATTTCATTTTGCTTCACTTATCATCTTTGAGACAATGAATTGGTTGCCTGTTATCCTCCAAAGGTAATCAACTATATTTGTAAAATTTTTGTTATTAATTCATGTATGTAAATATATTTTGTGGGTTTTAATAAACTGATTTCTAAAATCCTTTGAAAAGCTGCTATCATCTCTGGGTAATGGGAATCTATCCAAAGGAAAGTCATTTAGAATGAAATAATTTGTATTTCACAATGTAAATAGTTAAAATGAACTACCCTGGAACACACAGTGGTCAGAGATTTGCAGTTGTAGATGGAATCACAAAATTCATGAATTTAAAATGTACAGTAATACAGGCGTATGAGTTAGTGAACCAAATACAGTAAGTTATATTTCTGTCAATGATGCTATTTTTCTAAATAGAGAACACACTTCATTAAATTTCCCTTATTTACATGAAGCCAATTTCTGTTCTCTAAGAGCAGATTCTTAAAGTTGTGTAAATGTCTACCTAACGGCTTAATATTCTCAGCTCTAATAAATGCCGATAGCACCTAAAATGTTGTGACAACCAAAATAACTTCCACAAAATACCATCAGCAATCAACATTTTCCCCACTGAAAACTGCTGTTTTTCTGAAATGCACATATTGGTTTAATTCTAACAACATCTAACTGCAGTTGTAATATTATTCTTGGGGAGAGGATATTATGACCCATAACATGGGTGCTTGGTTCGTTCCTATTCTCTCTCTGAAAGCATTTAAGAAAGTGGTTGAGATCCTTGAGGGCCCCAGTACTTCATGACATTTTTAATGCTAAGTGTAAACGTCACATATTCAGGTCAATTTCTACTCAAATATTATGATTAAGAGACAAAAAACATTTGTAATTGTGAAACTACGGGGCAGTACTGTAGGTATGAGTTTGTAAGCCAAATCTTGTATGCTGGGAAATGCCCATATTTCAAATGATCACAGATATTTTCTGCCAAGACAGCAAAAGGAGACGGAAACAGTATGTTAACAAGAGGCAGTGAGAACTCACTGTAAGTAACAACAATGAAAGGCGCTCTCTGGAGATTTCTGATCGTTTCTACTTTAGGCCTTACATACTAGACGAACCTCTGGCGCTGAAAATTCACACTTCAGTGTTTCTGAGTTCTGCACTGTTAATTCTTTTAAAGGAAATCCCAGTGCTGGAAAACACTGTTCTGATATCAAATATTCTTGAAGTGATGACTGCTACTTCACAATTACCCAGGTTGGATGTGAAAGAGTCACACATTTTTGTAAGCTGAACACAAGTAGAGAAAATGGAATACATTAATATGTCTAGAGATGATGATTATTTTGTACACAGAAGACTCCAATTTTCTAATGTTACCTTAATTATTTTAACAAGTTACTGTTACTATTTGAACATCATTCTAATTTTATTCCCTCCTACCCTATTGCTCTTATGTATAGATATTTCCTCATTTTATCGATTCATTAATTACTCATGCTTAGTTTTCCTTCCAAATTTATAAATATTCATATTTTAATACATTGCCTATTTTTCATTTCTGTACCTAAGTTTGTGTGCATGGTTTTGGGTGTATATATTTCTGTGTTTGTACGTGTTAACTTCTTGGCATTTATACATAGTATATTCAATTGAATGTATTGTAGGAGTCAAAAATAACAATCTGCAAACCTATCTATGTATTTCTCTGTGATTATATATTTTTCATTATATTTGACTATCAATGCATAGAAAATATTCATCTATTTGCATGTGGTCTATTTAGAAATGCATATGTACAGATGCACGTATATATAGACATCAGCATATATGAATGTTTTGATCAATCTGCATGTATGTATATATATACATATTATATATAATATTTATAAGTCCTTCATGATTTTTTAACTTCTCTTTAGGGTCTTTGTACATTCATCTATACAAGTTATATACAGTTTATACAGCTGCACATAAAATGTAAGCAAAATGCTATATTTTATAACATTTAGTAGTTATATTAGACTTTAACATTCTATTTCTGTGTATCCATTGTGTATTTGTGCCTATTCATGGTAAGTTGGTATGTCTAATTTTACTTGAACTGTACTTATGATCATATTTCCATATTTCACATCCACATCACATATCCAACTTGTATCCAGTCTCAGAATGTACACTGTGCCCGGCTACTCATTCCCAGGTGATCAGTGAAGAGCTGTTGAAACTGGGTGCACGCACGCAGAAAGTACAGGCCTGAGCACTGTATTCTGTATGTTGGGTGACCGTGAGAGTTTTTCAGACCCATGCCAAAGGGGGAAACCATGAGAGCTAAACTGTAAAATCTCTAAAAGAGACCAGCTCTCAAGCCATTGCAAGAGAATAGTGAAGGTTTTAATAAAATAAACTTATAAATATAGGAATCGTTAAAAGGAGTTTCAATTTCTCCTGCTTTCCCCACATGCTCAGATATTCAACATCTTAAAAAAACTTTTAAGACCTTCTAGTATTTACCTCCTTAAAATAACTCACATGACTATGTCTTATTTTCCATTCACCTCCTGTAATGGAGAATGGAGTTTATTGCTTTTATATCAACCACTATTACATCTACATTCACACTAGCCACTTAAAATATGTGATTTTTTAAAAATGATATGCCTGTATCAAATATAGTTACATGTAAAAATATGGTTATGTCACATCCAAATGCAGTTTATATGACATTATTTATAAACATCCATGAGTGGTCACATCATGACTATGCTAATATTCATCATAGTTGAACCAGGTAGTTTATTATTTCTTTCATCTTTTTCAAGTGTAGCTGTTTTTTCCCTATGACTTACTTAATATTTTGTACTTATTTTAACAAAACCCTCAAATCTGATAGAATTTTAAATCTATTCTCAATATCTGCAAAATGCTTCAGATAAGACATTGGCTTCTCTTTTTTCTTATAGAATTAAAAAAACATAGAGACACAAGATTATTCTTTCATTTATGCTATTATTTATATTTAAAATACATACATATGATAAGAAAAGTCTCTGAAGAATATATACCAAGCTCCCTCAATACAGGGACTAGATCGAGGTTACCTGAACATTATTTAGGTTTGTATGGTTGAAAATCACAGATTAGAGATAGAGGATTGCTTTACCGTCTTCCAAAACCCCAGGTGGAAGGATAGCAGAGGCACTTTTCGAAAAAGCCCCATAAGAACAACCTTCAAGGCCAAAGAGAATGGGAGATTGTCACGCCATTTTGAAAGCAGGAAAGAAGATGGATATTGAGTAAAAGACTTTCGGTAAGGAGAACTGGGTGCTGCTTCTGGGTAGCTGGACAGTAGGTAAGGATGTGAGGAGAGCTGGGCAGGAACCTACTGGTTCAAGCCTCATAGCAATTGATATTTAAATTACATATGTCATTACATTTTTAACATAGATGCACACACACACACACTAAGATCAATACAGCACTTTTTCCATGTCTATCATCAACAGTCCATGCATAGATGTCTGACTTTATTGGTATCATTATTTTTATTTATTAATAATGAACACCTATGAATACATTGTCCAACTAAGAACTAAAATATTATCAATAATTTATATGTACTTATATGCTCTTTCCATAACATATCTTCTCCTATAACCTTCAACCAAATTTTGAGTTTATTATCTTTTAAACTTTTTATATCATAATTATGTATTATATATATATAATTGCTAGAGTTGGAACTTTATATAAAGGACATTATATTATATGTTTCTTCTAAGGCTTGCCTTTTTGTTCAGCATAATATAATTAAAATGGGGCTTATTAATTTCAGCCCTGCATAATATTCCTAGGGGTGACTATATCACGCATATTCATGTCCTCTCAATTGACATTTTTTCCAGGTGTTTGCTACTATGTGCAGGGCACCTGTACACATACCCTAGTACATGTGATAAATGCTTCAGATAAGACATGCTAAGTTACACATAAGATATGCTGAAGTTCTCCTGGGCAGATTGCTAGGAACAGAAATGCTGGGACACAGATATGTGAATGTTCAACCTTAAAAGGGAATACAAATTTGTTTTTCAAAGTGGTTCATAACACTGTGCTCTCCCATCATTAATGTCTGTGGAGATGTTGGTGGTTCCCATGAACCCCTCTTTTGGTTCGATGGATTTGTCAGAGCAGTTCACAGAACTCAAAGGAACATTTTACTCACTAGATCACTGGTTTATTATGAAAGGCTATAGCTCACGAACAGCCCTATGGAAGACATGCCTACGGCAAGGCATGCGGAAAGGACACAAAGTGACCGTGCCCTAGCAGGCCACCTCCCGGCACCTCCACAGTTCACCAGCCCAGAGGCTCTCAAACCTCTCTTGGGTGTTCATGGAGGCCTCATTACATTGGCAGGATTGTTTGAACCATTGGTCACTGGCAATGGAACTCGATCTCCAGTCTCTCTTCCCTCCTAGATGTCCGGGGGTGCACAGGGCAGGGGGAGGGGAGGACTTTCAGTTTCCAACAGTCTAATCACATGGTTCTGGCAACCAGCCCCCATCCTAAGGTGCTAAGTCCAAAAGTCATCTCATTAAGCCCTGGCTGGTGTACATCAGTGGATTGAGCACGGGCTGGGAACCAAAGGGTCACTGGTTCTACTCCCAGTCAGGGCACATGCCTGGTTTGCAGGCCAGGTCCCCAGAAGGGGGTACATGAGAAGCAACCACACATTGATATATCTCTCCCTCTCTTTCTCCTTCCCTTCCTCTCTTTCTAAAAATAAATAAATAAAATCTTTAAAAAAAAGGTCATCTTATTAATATAACCAGAGACTCCTTTATGACTTTTCTCACCAGAAATTCCAAGGGTTTTAAGAGCTCTGTGCCTAGAACTGTGGATGAAAACCAAATATATATTCCTTATATATTTCTGATTATAATATATATCACACATGTAAAAATCATGCTCATGCTGACTACAGTCACAGGTACCTCGGCATACGTGCTAGAAAGCAAACTTAAATACCTGGTACTGGCTTCCTGGGTTATATGGTAGATCATGAGGACAATTTTTATTAGACCAGAGGAATGAGCATCCTTATTATGCAGCAGCTAAATACTTAGTAAAAGGGCCAACTACAGTAACTTCTCAGGCAATCTGAGGCATTCCTACAGGCTCTAGGTATCCACAGGTAAGTAAAAAAGATGGAGAGACAAGAAGAGAAAGAAAAAAACTACCCAAAGTGAAAGTTGTGACTCCATAAAAACTTAGATGTGGTACTTGCCCATAGAGCTGACTGCAATAAGTTAGAAAAGCCAAAAATATGTGTTAGAAAATGGTGCTGTCAAAAAATCAATATTGGACTACATTAGATCATGACTGTTTGATACTTAAAAAGATCCTGGAACTCCCAATCATCTGTAGGCAAGAAATGAGTTGGGAATTATTCAGGTTCCAAAACCATCTTGCTGATGTCCAAGTCAGATACAGCCACCAAGGAAGACAATGAAAAGAGAGAAATCAGTGTGGATCCAGGGAGAACACCCGACAAGTGAGCTAGTTAGAAAGAAGAAACAGTGCCTATTCAAAAACCATTCCCCGCCATCTTTTGAGGGCAATCTTTAACATCTTTCAAAAAGCTTTTCAGAATTGCTACAGATAAATGTTCTCTGGGACCAACCAGAGACTCCATGCATGCTCTGTGACTCCAGTTCTTCCTCTGCCAAAATGTTTACTAAAGTTACCTGCCCATTGTTGTGCACTGGATTTTGGAGAAGTTCAAAGCTCTTCAAGTCAGGAAGAGCCACATCCAGACCTAGTATCAAGATACTGTAGTAAAACAAACAACATACCTCATAGACACAGACAACAGTGTGGTGATTAACACAGGGAAAGGGGGTGGGGGAGGTAGAGAGAATAAAGGGGAGATAAACGGCGATGGAGGGACACCTGACTTGGGGTGCTGAACACACACTACAATATACAGATGATGTATTATAGAACTGTACACCTGAAACCTGCATATTTTTACTAACCAATGACACTCCCATAAATTCAGTAAACAAAAAAAAGTTTTTAATTAAAAAAGATACTATACAAGACCACCACATTCCTTAGGGGTCCTGGGTTGCAGAATTGAAGTCAGGGGTAGGGAAGAGAGCTAGCTGTTTGTTCTCTTATCAAAAGCGTGGCTGATGGTGGTCCTTACAGCTATAAGCAAGTCTTTGAGTCATCATCCCCCATCTGCGAACCGGGAATGCAATTGCCCAACCCTCCAGTGAGAGTCCTGGCCATTTGACCTGGTGCTGGAGAAGGAAATATGAGTAGCTATGATTTCGGTGACTTCTAGAAAGTCTTTAGTATTTAGCGCATCCTTTGGTATGTCCCTGTCTCCCTGGTGACTGGGGATGTTCCAGATGGTGAAAGATCTGTCACCGAGTCCCCATGTGACTGATGTGAGATGAGCATGAGCGATAAATAGAACTATGATGTTTCAGTCACTTAAATGTTGGGTGTGTTTTTACTGTGGCACAGCATAATGTACCCTGACTGATACAACCCCAAACTAGATTAAATAAAATAAATATATGAAACATTATAGTCCATTTTCCCCATGTTAGCAAGAATCGTAAATAAAATATTAACAATGCTCTAAAAAATGCACCATAAACAAGTTTGATACATCCCAGGAATGCAACAATATTTTAATATTAAAAAATGTATAAATGTAATTTAATGCATTAACAGATTAGAGAAAAAGTCCTATGCTTATCTCAACAGATAAAAAACCATTTTTTATAAAATTCAAGACCCATTCAATGAACTAAAATTAGAAGGAAATTAACTTAACTTGATACAAGATAACAACAAAACCCCTACAATATGCACAATTATAAATAGGTAAACACCAGATTTATTCCATTTAGATTTAGGAACAAGACAAGGATTTCTACTTTTACTACCTTTATTTAACACTGTATTAGAAGTCCAAGACTGAAGTAAGATAAGTAAAATAAATTAAGGACTTAAAGGTTGGAAAAGAATAAATATGCATTATTATTGCATATGTTACTTGCTTCATGGCAAATATAAAAGTACCTGGACAGAATCGATAGACTCGGAGCAAAGCTGCTGGAAGCGAGATCAAAACACACATATCAACTCATATCTAGCGACCAGCCACCAACAGTGAGAAAGCAATAACCAATCAAAGTATACCATCACTTATAATAGCAATAAAAATTATGAACTATCTAGGAATAATCCAACAAATGACACTCAAGACATACGTGTTAAAATTACAAAGCCTGCCCTGGCTGGTGTAGCTCAGTGGATTGAGCATGGGCTGCAAACCAAGGGGTCACTCATTAGATTCCCAGTCAAGGCACATGCCTGGGTTGCGGGCCAGGTCCCCAGTAGGGGGCACGTGAGAGGCAACCCTACTCATTGATGTTTCTCTTCCTCTCTTTCTCCCTCCCTTCTCCTCTCCAAAAATAAATAAATAAAATCTTTTTAAAAATGGCAAAACTTTCCTGAAGAGCATTAAAAATACTTAAATGTAAGAAGAGATAACATATATTAATGCCTAAGAAAAGTTGGTATTGTGATGACGTTAGTTTCCTCAAATCTGTCCAAGAGCAGAACAAAAGTACTTTACACAGATAGATGGGTAGGTAGATAGATAGACACAGATATGGTTATATTTATGGAGAATACAGCAAGAAGGTACAGTTCGACATGCTGCAGGGTTGACAACCATATGAGAAGGGAGAAAGTGTCTATGTATGAAACCATCTGGAGATGGGAAGATGGAATCAACTTTTCTTTTGAAAAAATAGCTGTATTCCACCCTCATTCATGAAGCGAACGCATGGATGACAGAACAGACCAGCTGTCAGGGCACTCCTAAATACCACCACGTGTTGTACCAAATACAACTCCAGTGAATATCTCCAGAGGTTTTGTGAAAACTGACCGTTGATTATCAAACGTTCAGGGGGCACAAAGGACCTGATAGCTAAGGTAACCTGAAAAAGAATAAAGAGGGAGGAATTGCACACACACACACACACACATATAATGAAACAGTAAGAATAAAGCAGTAAGTGACTGGGTATTATTACGTGGATAGGAAAACTGACTGATCTAAGGGTAAAGGCACTATCAGACTCCTGCACAAATGGAGACGAGGCAGAGTTCACAGATACGTGGAAAACTAACAGAAAAAGCAGTGCCTAGTTAATAAATTCACCTGGTGGCCATCTGCATGGAAAAAAACAGAAATGGGTCCTATGCATAGTATAATAAAACACCAATCCCACAGGGCCAACGGTATTTAATATCAAAAATTATATTCTCCCGGAAAGAATATCAGAATCTACACATTAAGGGTTCAGTCCCACAGGACTGTCCCCTCCTCCACTTCAGATGCCAGTCACACATCCAAGTTGTCACCTGTGCCTCAGACTAGTATACTGTGAATGGTCATCTTGAAGAAGAGCAGAATTAGTGGAAAGGAATGTTGAATTAAAACAAACAAACAAAATTCTCAACTGAATTGTTTTTAAAATGATTGACGACACAAAATTAAACAGCTGTTTTCAAACGTTATTTCCCATACAATTATTTCTTTGCTGGAATAAGATTACTAAACTACAGCCAGAAGTGGTTCATCTTACAGGGGGAAATGTATAACTTTTAAGTTTATCTTTTTTACATAACGTTTTTATAACTTTTAGGTTGATCTGTACAAAATCATTTGCATCTAATTAGTTTCCTCCCAATTAACATCTGACTTTAAAGAACTGTACGATGTCTTCTGCTAATGAACGGTAAATCAAACACAGGCGTGAGTCTCTAGAGCCGGTGCATCCTTAGGCAGCTTTATTAGCCATGAAGGTCACGGTGTCATCCCTTTGCTTCATTTCTGTTTAGGAAAATCTTTCTTAATCTTCCCTTGTGATAAAAAGTAATCTCTGAATACTCTGTGATTTACATAAATGGCACGGACCAGGAATCTGTGAATTCATTGTATTTTTCTCTGTCGGCATTGTCTCTTTTTGCATTAGATAGGGAGATTCGTACTGTTTTTCACTAATGCGTGGTATTACACCGCATGCATTTACAAGGTGCAGAGCGATAGCCAGGGAAGAGTGAAGGGTTTGCTGTAAATGGAACGTGAGGTCAAGGGAGAGGCCAAAAGATTAAGCTGGTAAGGTCAACTGAGAACAATTTGTGACAGTTAAATGTTTAATGCGATCGCTCTTTGTTGTAGATGATGATGATGATATTACACTAAGTTACTGTCCTTAGAAATGCATACATTTATCCACTGACTATTCCATTCACCAAATATTTGTAAAGGGTGATTCATGAAACGCAAACAAACAAACTTTGTTGTAGGTGTGAAACAAAATGTGTCATGTGAGGAGACAGGTTTTATTTTCCATCTGCCAAAATTAAAACCATTGCAAAGGCGATTCATTCCTCAGGTATGTGGTTCCTCCAAGTTTTCACCCAGAAATGCCCCCTCTCATCCCTAGGGGCTGCTACAGATGCTACATCCTTGGAAGAGATCTCTCTGATTCTCCCAAGTAGAGTTGGTTATACAACTTCAGTCCTTGGTACTTACTTCTGTGATTGTTCTATTGGATTATCACAATGTGTTGTTAATATTATTGGTTTATTTAACTCCCCATTAAATTTTGTCTTGCACCTATAATGATGGGGAGACCCCAAGAAAATGCAATTATCTTCTAGAGGGCAGGCCCCTTATAGTACAGGCCTTCCCCATCAGGTGCGTATTCTAGAAATCCATCTATATCAGTGTACCAGCTGGCATTGTTGTGAGAGGCTGTGCTCAGCTCCAGTGAATTTTTTTGAAGACTATCTCAATGCGCTTGCTAATTTCATGTTGAGTGATTTACCAGTGCACCTGCCCACACCGTGCTGAGTGTTCAACAGTTTTTGACCAAAAATGACATGACTCCCGTGCCTCACCCTCCCTGTCCACCAGATCTTGCCCTGAGCAACTTTTTTTTGTTTCCCTGGATGAAAAAAGTCCTCAAAGGGAAACAGTTTGCTGAGGTGGAAGAGGTGAAACAAAAAATGTCAGAAGCACTAAAACCCATTAAAATCGACAAGCTCAAAAACTGTTTTGAGCAGTGGAAAAAACATCTCAATAGGTGTATTACATCAAATGGAGAGTGTACTTTGAAGGTGACTGAAGTTCAAACATGTAAGAACACAATTTTTTATAAATAAGATCTGGGGGTTTTGGGATTTCCCCTCATATATTGACTTCTTTGTTGTAGACACATTACCTTTATAAATGTTGGGTAAGATGAAAAGTCAATGAATAAATGGATGAATTCTTGAGGACAGTAACTAGTACAACTACAACAACTACAAAAGCCATTATAATTTTAATGCCCTTCTAATTACACAATGCACATAAATTCCTGAAACTAATCTTTGGAAAATAATGAATTGATATGAAGATATTCATTGTAATGTTATATATAATAGTAAAGATTTGAAAACCAAGCCAATGACTGTGAATATAATATATATTAACTGGTGGATACATTCATTAAAATTATATTACAAAGATATATTGCAACAGTACATAACTGTATGGAAAATATTTAAAATATAATTATCAAATTTAAAAGCCTAAAGTGTTTATATTCTTACAATTTTAGTTACATAACAATGTACTAAAGTTTTGACAGTATGTGCAATAGTCAAATCAGGTGCTGATAAAATCAATGATGCGTAATTTTGTTTTTGCTTTTATGTTATAGTACAAATACATGTTTAAGACTTTAACCAAAACAACCCTGAGGAATAGAAGATGCTTAAGGAAATTTTAAAGGGAAAATTATTGGACATATTTCATGTTTTCACTGGACAATTAAATGTTAGTGTTTGTTTTTACAAACATTGAAGTCAGGCTTATTATTTTTCTTATTACTCTCTGTCCAGAATCTTTGGAGGTGAGACAACAACAAATTTTAATGAAGGAAGAACGGGCATGATTAAATTTGGGCCTTGGGAAATACAGCAGGAGCTGCAGGCTGTAATAACAGGTCTTTTTTATAATCAGGAGGACTTTCCAGTTTGGCTCCTCTACATCAGATTTATGTTGACTCAAAACTGAAATACGATGTGGACAGGAAATCCATCACCCCGCTGACACGGGCTCACGGGCGCTTCAGCTTGTCTTCTGTCTTAATGACACTGTCTTCTCAATCATTCATCACATTTATTGGTTTTTATTGTTGCTGTTGTTGTCTTTAATCCTCATCTGAGGATATGTTTATTAATTTGAGAGAGAGAGACATCGATCAGTTGCTTCTTGTATGCACCCCAACTAAGGATCAAACTCACAACCGAGGAGGTACGTGACCCGACCAGGAATCGAACCTGCGGTACTGAACGATGGTCCGACCAACAGAACCGCCCAGCCAGGACTCATTGTACTTTGTGGTTTTAAGAGCTTTCACGGTATTTAAAATTTCGGGGGACATCAACGGTTTTATACTAACCCATTTCTAGACATAATCCAAACATTTCTTCCTAATTATTTCATTTCTTCTACTCAATAAACGCTTTTTCGAACGCTTTTTTCCTGCAGAGATTTGGACACTCTACTTACACGGCCTCAACAACATGATTAGCAAAAACGTCTTATCACCAAGTAGCTGCTGTCCTGCTGGCACGGCGACGGGCAGCGTCTATTGATATTTTGATCCAGCTGTAGGTGAGACCACAGAGAGATGCCAGCATCAAGTGCTAACAGAAGGACCAGCTGGGCTTGTTCGTGCAACACAGACGAAAAGAGTCAGGAGCGTAGTCACAGGGCACACAAAAACATTAAAACAGGGAAACCAGAGCCAGTGACGGGAAGGCCTGGGAGAGAGCCAACCTGAGAACGAAGGCGCGCACCGACAGCCAGACCGGGAATGAGAGCGCAGTGTCTAGAAAGGCAGAGGGACTCGCAACTAGGAAGCCAATGAAGCTCTGGAATCTTCCGAAACCCACAAAATGGAGAGGAGACGTTTACAGAGACTGAACCTGAGAAAGTGGGCCTGGATAAAGACGTTATCTGCAGATCATTCCAACCAGGTTTCTGTCTGCAATCACTAGTCTTTACTGACTGTTCCTCCTATGTGCTTGAATCCACTTACGTCCTGCTGACCCGGGAAGCCTTCGGGCCAGAAAACAGGTGCAGGGTTGTTGAATGAGGGGTGGAGAGCCAGGATGGACAGTGTAATTAAAATAATACTTCCAGCTGGCTGGTGTGGCTCAGTGGATAGAGGGCTGGCCTGTGAACCAATGGGTCATAGGATCGATTCCCAGTCAGGGCACATGCCTGGGTTGCCGGCCAGCCCCCAGTAGGGGGTGCAGGAGAGGATGTTTCTCTCCCTGTTTTTCTCCCTCCCTTCCCCTCTCTCTAAAAATAAATAAGTAAAATATTTAAGTAATAATAATAATACTTCCAGCTGAATTCTCAGGCCACCCTGTCCAAACCAGCTCTCTGTCTTAATTTTAAATTTGTTTCTATTCTGTGTTGTAACTTTCCTTACCCCCTTGGTGTGTTCCTAATACCATGTTGTGAAACCCTGTTATTGGTTCCACTTGCTCACCACTGATTCAGCCCCATGGATGGTAAACTGAAGTTGTAGCCTACTTAAGGATGTGGCTAGAGTCTTGGATATCCTTGCCTCCTTACTCAGCCCAGCCCCGAGTTCACAGTGGCAGCGATATCACATATTAACAAGAAGTATTGTTTGGAAGACCTTTCTAAGACCTACAGAAAGTGCTTGGTAGGGGTATGTCCTGATTGTTAATGTTACTATAAAGACAGGAATAGAGTTTTAATAATGTCCCAGGATCCAAATGAACGCATCTCAGGAACAGGACTAAGAGCCCTCGTTGACCTGCGCATTAAAGGCCAGAGCTAAAATTATACCTCTAATTATGGTTGCCCCTTAATTCACTTGAGTATCTTTAAATCCTGAGTAAAATAGAAGAATAGGCATTAGGACAGGAAGAGAAATTCTGATCTGAGTTGTATAGAGTTTAAAAAACCCTGGGAATCTCTGAGCTCTTTCTTCTCCCCCTCCCCAACGAACACCAAAACTTACCTTAAAATGCCATTGCTCATCATTCTTATCCATAATATTTTTACTATTTTGACATTTTTATGGGTTCTGCTCACACTTAATCCCATTACAGTATCCATTGGCTATTAGAGTGTAATTTGGAGGGATATTTCCTTGCAGGTGTGTTCTTAATTGAGGTCAGCAGCTGAAGTTCAGCAGATAGACCAACAGGGAATATTCCTTCGGTCTTTGCAGGAGAATGTGTCTGTTATGCCTGTTTTGGGAACCGAAGACCATGCATGAATTGCAGCCCCTGTGTCTAAGGAATGTGCTTTCTCATTCAGTAAAAGGTACTAGTTCTTGGTCTCCCCAGCACCCCAGAACATACTGCATTTTCATAGCGATTCTGTAAGACAGTGTTTGGATAAGCCAGTGGTACAATGCTCAGGCCCTACTATGAATATACAAAGTGACTAATAGTGTGTTAGTCACAAGAGACTCTGCCTCCTCTTTCTATGGATGTTTTTGTAGTTTTACTGTAAAAATAAAAAATAAATGCAGTGGAATAGTGAACTGGGAAACATATTTAAAGAAATAGCTTGTTTTCTATGAAGGGACAAAAAGCCAGGAGGCCAAAAAATTTCTGTTGCCTCTTTTCCAAAATGGAATAAGACCATCAGACAACAAATCTATTTTATGATCATTCTATCTTAAAGTGATTCTTTTAAAGGAGAAGGTAGGAGAAAACCATAGAGGGGAATATTTTAACCTCATGAGAGCAAAGCGAAAACACTTGCAGTATTCTAATATTGTTATTCTTTTTATGTCTAAAAAATGCATTGCTGGGCAGTCTCATGGAGCAATGCTCCTTTCTGGAGCTGCGGTCCCTGCTGCAAGGCCAGAGGCTGCTGTCCTTGTCCCCGACTCCACTGCCGTAAGTTGTACTCTTCTGATGCCACCCTGCTCACAGATGGTACTGGACGGTCCGGTGGGGGTTCTTTGAGGATCAGTCCTGCCTCACACAGCCCTGAGAACAATGACAGCATGCAGGCCATGATTAGAGGGCGGAAATCAGTGATCAGGATTCCTGCGTATGTTCTTAACAAGGTGCACAGAGGGGCCTGGAATTGATGTAACAGAGACATCCTTTCACTATTTGCGATTCACACACACACACATCAGTTCCTGGTCATCCCCAGAAACAGTGAGTAGCAGGAAAATCATCTTGTGCAGAACACAGTCAGATTTTTCTCATCTTCCATCATTTGTGCAAAACATGCTGAAATGAGTTAATCGAGGGAGAATTCAGGAACAGCAATACTAGTCATTCATACATGCGTAGAGTGCTTCACAGTTTGTAAAACACATTCATGCACATTACCTCATTCATCTTCACAGCCGTAGCAGATTCCTAATACTATTGTCATTTTTTAAATAAGAAGAATGAGGCCCAGCACTCATAAGTAACCAGTTTTATTTATTTATTTGTGTGTTTATTTTTTAATCCTCACCCAAAGATATGTTTTTATTGATTTTAGAGAGAGAGGAAGGGGGAGAGAGAGAGGCATCCATGTGAGAGAGAAACATCCATCAGCTGCCTCCTGCACATGTCCCGACCAGGGATCGAACCTGCAACCTACGCATGTGCCCTGACTGGAATCAAACCCGCAACCTTTTGGTGTAGGGCACGACGCTCCAACCCACTGAACCACCTGGTCAGGGCAGTAACTGGCTTTTAAACAGCAGAGCAGGAGCTGCAATGTATATATTCTATCTCAAGTTCAGGGGAGTTTCTACACCAAACTTAAAAATGACCAACCAGCTCCGCAATTGAAAAGCACCCCTCTGTTTTTAGGTACAGCCCTCTCGGAACGTCTCCCGCGATCTCTGCTGAACACTGGATATCCATTCCAGGCATAGACGCGAAGGCGTTGGAGCGTTTGACGTCCCGAGAGCCGCAATCCTCAGAACACGGCTCCTGAGCAGCTGCTGGTCTGCTCTTCGTAGCCTGTCGGCAGTGTAGCGAGGACCAAAATGGACAGTAAGCATTTGGAAAATTTCATGGCAGTTTGACAGGAATTTTATGTCTGTCGGATAATAAAAAAATTGAGGCTTGTATCTTGTGTGTCCTTTTAAAAAGTTTTCTTTTTTTCTACTCATCTATGTTCATCGCACTTTGCAAAGGGATCAGGCTGACACAACAGATTGGGGGTTGGGGGCAGGGAAGTAGTCCCTCTGCAAATTTTGCAGGAGGCGCCTCACTTTAGGGAAAGCTCACTGCGCCCTGCCAGACAGCACGCCTGTGCTCACATTCACCAGGCCGCCCTTGGCTGGCTCCACTCCACTCTGTTGAATTGACTTACTGTGGGCTCTCTCGAAGGGCCCCGTTTTCATTGCTTTCTGAAGAAATCTCTTTCTATAAGCATGTCCTTCAGGGTCTGGAATGCCCAGTTTTGAAGAGTGGTTGTCTTCATTTTCTATTGCTAAGTAACAAATCACCAAGAGTGTAGTGGCTTGAAACAACACCCATTTATTATCCCACCATTTCTGCGGGTCAGAAGGCTGAACATGGCAGAAAGCTTCTTTGCTCAGGGTCTCAGGAGGCTGATGTCAAGGCGCTGGCAGCCAGCGATGCTGCTCATCTGGAGTGGGAGGGGCTCTCCTGAGCTCCTTCAGCTTGTCTGCAGAATTCAGATTCCTATGGGGCTTCCTGCTTCCCGGCTAGCTGGCAGTGAGGGGGCACTCTCGGCTCCCAGAGGCTGCTGTCATGTCTGAGACACAGGGACCTCGTCCACAGGCCCTTCACCACGTCTCTGCTTGTTTGCTTCCAAACCATCAGGACAAGGATTGCAACCTGCTTTTAAAGGGGTCACCAGCTAGTTCAGGCCCCCGAGACAAACTCCCTTCTTCCGATCAACTCAGTCAACTGATTAGTGACCTAACCACTGGATTGATATCCTGACATGGTTACTGTCCCAGCCCCACTAAAGAGGAGAGCATTACACAGGACATGTACCCCAGGGGTGAGAATTTGGGGTGGGGTGTCTTAGAATTCTGACAATCACAGTGGTCACATGATAAAAATGACAGGAAAATGCAGCTATGGGTCTCATTATTCTCGTTAAATGGTTTCCCTGAAAATTCTGCCAATTAAAAGGTGCAAGGCTCCATTAATGTTGAATCACACTGATTCCACGCCTGCCTGAGCCCTCCGTTGTAAGGCAGGGGGACCCATCTGTCCTATGAGACATTTTGACCTTCAACAACCAAAGCAGAGAGGTCTCTCGTGCCTTCATGCAGCAGATCCAGACTCCTCAATATTTCCAGTGTGGCTCTGCCAGATTGCTGGAATTATATTTATTACAGACAATAGTTATGAGACTTTGGGACTGCGAATGAAAGAGAGCACAAATCTTAGGACAAGGTCAGGACAAATCAGGCTGTGAAACCAAGAAAATCAACACAAAACAACCAGGCATGACAGCATCTGGAACTCAGCCCACAGCGGGAGTTTTGAGAGAGATTACTTGTGAAGCAAAGGGACCAAAACCTACAAGAAATGAACATAAAATAAGCTGCAATCACGGGCATCATAATAGTTCTGTCACGAGGTAATGTTATAATGAGAGAACATTTTGGACACTGATAAGAAATGCTGAAGAAGTTATTAAAAATGAGGCTTTTTTGTCCTGCTTGTAATACTACCTACAGTTAATAAAGCTCCAAATTATTGCCTTAAAAAAGTCATTGTCTTTGGTGGTTATATCTGCAATAGAAAGGAGTATCACCAGAGCCTCAGTGACAATTCTCTTAATACCATTCAATTCCATTTATTAGCAATAGGCACTAACTATTATATGGTTCTCTCAAAAAGAGCATTTCATTATTTCATTGAAATATTTTTATTTATTCTACCCTTAGTCTCAAAACAACCTTCTCATTATAGTTTGTTTTGTCAAGTAGATTCTTCACTGAAAAAAAATAAAAAGAGATTCTGTGCAATAGAACTCTGGTGCAAGTAACAGAAATTACTAAAATAATAAGCAACAGGGGGCATTCTTTGAAAGGATGGAAAGGATAATTCTTAAAAAGGGACAAAAATATGGCTCATACACATATGCACAATAAACACTTGTCAAAGTTTATTTAACTCATGAATTAATGAGGGAAACAGTAGATATTACAACTTGTCCAAAGGGAACTCAAAATACCACACGTTTACAGTCAGAGGGAATGCAGACACAAACTTACAACCATGTGCAGTTCCTCTTAGATGAACCAGATAAATTTAATTGTTGAGCCGAGCAACAAAACCCAGACTTCTTTGTCCTCTACCAGAGTAACGGATGTGTGAGACGCATAGAGAAGAAGGTGAATTATTATTACAGTTAATGGGGAGCACTGCATGATCAAATCAGCCATGGCGGTGGGCTCCCAGTCAGGAAGGAATTTCAAAACGAAACTGTATCAGTCTGGTGTTGCCAGTCCAGTGATCTTATAGAGAGCAAGGCTTGGATTTATCTGCTTATTGTTTGGTATGAAAACCAGACTTACATATTTTTTCACTTTCTGACTTCACCCCGTTGTAGACGGAAACCAATGTATCTTTTTATTCAACCTGTCCTTCTCAAAAGACAACTTCTCTGTTGCAGGGTAGCTGGCAGAAGGGGGACACTGTGAGAACATCTTAATTGAGAAATCATTAATCTTATTACTTATAGCACACCCCGGCTTCGCCTTTGCCCTCCCCCATTTCTTGGAGGAGCATCTGCTAAATGTCAGTAGTTAAGATGTGTCAGACAGAACCCAGAGCTGCATAGCTTAGTTTCTTGGGAGGCAGCCAGAGAGGAGAAGAGGAAGAAAAATATTTTTTTCGAATTCTCTTTTCAGTTGTCATCCTGATTGTTTCACAAAGAGAGAAAAGAGTCCAACAAAAATCTAAAGAGAGGATATTTGTGTGTCTGTGTGTGTGAATGCATAGTTTGTGTGTGTGTGTGTGTGTGTGTGTGTGTGTGTGTGAAACAGAGACAGAGAGATTGATTGCCAGTCAGCCAAGGATGAAGGCACACACATATGCGGGAAAAAGCATGACATCATTGGTATGATTTAATGTCCCTTAATGAGTTAATGATTTAATGGCTCTTTAAATAAGGCAGAGAGACGAGCACATATAAAGCTCAGCATACCATTTATGCCCTGATGGATCAGACATTAAAATTTAGCTACTGAACTAGATGCCAGTCATCTGTATGTCTGACTATTTGGGTTCGAGGGGTGATAATCAAAATCGTATATATACTGCCCTGACCAGTATGGCTCAGTGGGCATTGTACTGCAAAGCAAAAGGTCACCAGTTTGATTCCGGGTCAGGGCACATGCCTGGGTTGCCGGTTCAGTCCCTGGTCAGGGTGCATACTTGAGGCAACCCATCCGTTTCTCTCTCACATCCATGTTTCTCTCCCTCTCTTTTTCTCTCCCTTCCTCTCTCTCTAAAGATAAACAAATAAAATCTTTAAAAAATTACATGTACTATCTATTCAATGCAAAGGAGATACAAAAGCAACAGCTTCTCACATCCCCAACCAGTGTTTAGCCAGGTTCTTCATCTGAAGGATAGAACTGCGACCGACAATACATAGGAATTCTTTCCTTAGCTCCCCATTCAAATTCGACTTCACCGGCACCACCGCTATTTTAGTGTCTGTGGAGGTTTAAGTCATTTGAGAGAGGAAAAAATCTGTTCAAACACCAGCACTTTATTTTGTACAAAATCATGTCACCTGCAGTCACTAGTACGCATATCCAGTTCTATAAAATAGTGGTTCCCAACGTGGGGTGGCCACAGAATCACGTAATTCCATTGCAGACCTACTATGTGAGAACACCCAGAGGAGACAGAGCACAGAGCACTCTGTGATTTCAAAGAAGGAAGGGACTGGGCTGTCCTCGCTGCTCTGTCTTCATAGTTCAGAACAATCTCGAGCAGAGAGTGTGGACTGAAATGTTTTTGCTTGAAAGAATTGTGTTTGCAGAGTCGGAAATCACTCGGGAACACAACTGCTCAGGTGCAGACACAGCGCTTTGATTTTTATGTCTTGGGGATTTTTTCCAATGTAAAACTTCATTATTTTAATAAATGATTGTAGCACAAATCCCTGTGGCCAAGGCCATAACGGGGCTGTTGTATTCCGCAAGGCCCGGTCCTCTGCCTCTCACGTCCAATGCCCCTCTGTACTCCCTAAGGGAGAACCCATCCATCAAACTGATATTCTCTGCTCCAAGATCCAAATTCTGTCTTCAGGGGCCAATCATGCGAAGGAAAAAGTAAACTAAACTCATTAAATGGGCATTGTTCCCACTACCCTTCCCCAGGCAGCCCTCTTTAAGATATTTTTTCCCTTTGGAAAGCGGTTCCTTTTGGCCATGAATTCACTCTTCCTTCATCCAGCTCTAGCAGACATTAATGCGAGCGGAGCTTTGCTTGCTTCTCTGGTTTCTATAATTTACCATTTGGCTCAGGCCTTTGGTTGAAATGGCTCTGAATTATTAAAGGGAACAATGTGTTTTCCTTTTTTTGGACACTTTACAACATTTAATAAAACAAACTGACTCATTCACTTAAAGATATTTATTGGACACCTAGTAGGCTCCAGGCACTGGGGATATAAGTTGAATAAGACACAGACAGTCTCTGGAGGCTTTCTAGAGGAGACAAAGAAGCAAATCAATGCTTTTCATGGAAAACTAGCCTGGGGAAAGTATAGATATAGTTTCATGGGAGCATGTAAGGGGACCTGAAAATGCAGCTAGACTCTCAGTAAAAGCGATACTTGAACTGAGGGTCGGAAGACTTGAACGAGCTACATGATAAGTCTGCGTGCATTGGAGGGGAGTAAGATGCTCTTCGGGTCTGTGGGATGACAGTGTTAGGCACGGAAGGGTGGAACATGGGGAGACTTATTTGGAAGACTAGAGTCTGGTCCGAAGGAAAAGTATATGAAAGCGTGAAGGGAGACTGGATGGACAAGAGCAGTCAAGTGAGAGAGAGAATGCATGGCAGTTAAATAGAAATAAATACACTGGCTAGTAGAGCATCCAGAAATAGGCTTAAATATAACTTAGTATATGACAAAAGTGTCACTTTAAATATAAAAATAATTATGTATTAGAAGCTCGGGCAACTGGCTATTCACTGGGGCCAGAAAAATAAAATGAAACTTTATGTCATTTCTAATAGCAAATCAAGTCCCTGGTGACTCAAAATGCCATGAACACAACTTAAATGACAAAACTTAAACCATGAAGTCTTAGGTAATGATTTTCTTACCAGAGGTTGAGAGTAATCCTTTCTAGGACATGACACCAAAAGTAAGAAAATGGTTAACATTCTGCTGACTTTTATAAGAAGAACAAGAAATTCTGCTTGTCATAAAACAGCTTGAGAAGTTTAAGGTACAACTGATAAAATGGAAATATTTATCTGTAACATATCTTCATAGTCACAACATTGGTAGCCACTGTGATTTATGAATCGCCAAGGGATCTTTTAGCATTTATATTTGTCATGTATTTTCATTTTCCAAATAACTGTGTACTCCTCCTACTCTACAGAAAAAGGCACCATAGAATTATTTGCCCAATGTCCCAGAGCTAGTAACTCCAGGAACTGGAGTTTGCACTAAGCTGGGATTAATTTAAAAGTTCTACACTTAACAGTTATAATACTGGATCGAAAAGTGAATAACCCCCCATTTATACAATGAGGACCAAAAAAAAAAAAGAATATCCCAAAGAAAAATGAGTGAAATATAAGAACAAAAGATACCTTCTCTTTTCCCCCAACTCCTTCATCACTCATGTATTGTCATATACATACAAATTGGCACTGAATAATAAAAAATAAATAAAAATAAAATGTCTTCACCAGTAATCTAAAACCCAAATTTTAAATACTGGAAAAAGAAGAGACTACTTTTCACCCACCAGACTGACAAAGATCAAACAGACTGTATTATATCTTTTTGAAGATAATGTAAGAGGCCATGCTTCCTGCCCTTCTGGCAGGAAAACAAACACACATAAACTTTTGGACAGCATTTTGGAAAGATTTTCAAAGTTTTAGTTGTGCCTATCCAGGCACATCTCGGAATATTTCCTAAATTGATCAGATAGGCATGCAGATACACGAGGTAAAATACAGAGAACCCATCAGTGTTGCTTATAACATCACAAAGACCAGAAACAAGTGAACACCCACTGTTACGGGATTGGTTGGATACCATGCGGAATATACTCTGCTGTTCCTAGAACAGTTCCAGCCCACGGCTAGCAGCCTGTCGTGGTGAGAAACAGCCTCTCATTTTGTAAATTGAATTATGAGATCAATCTACTTAAGTATTTTGTTTAAAATAATAGCTCTTTTTTATTGAGAATTTGTGACAAGCATGTTGCTGAACTCTTTATCACCATCAGCTCTTTATCTATTGTTTTGTTTTATAAGATACTATGTTTTCTTTTTTAATGTTTTTATCAAACTTATTGGAGTGACGTGACATTGTTTAATAAGATTGTAGAGATTTCAAATGTAGACTTCTGTGAATCGTGATCTGTATTAAATGAAGCTATTTTCTTTTGAGAAGAGAAAGAGGTCCTGAAGGTATAGATACCTGGTAAGCAGGACAACACAGAAGAAAATAACAAGTCAACCAAGTTGCTTTGTGTCAGTTAGATATTAAAATGAGCGCTGCAATTTAAAATATATTTAGCATTAATCTCAAAGATCTATATTCTATGAAAAGATACAAAGGCTTATAAACTCAACAAATGTTAGTCTTATTACTAATAAAGAGAGATGATAGATATATGATTGATAGATAGATGGATGGATGGATAGATAGATAGATAGATAGATAGATATAATGGTTCAAGAACTGAAGGTACCAAGAACCTCATCAAGGAACAAATTATCATTTTCTTGGAGCTTTTATCTTCAGCATTTCATAGGCTAGTCTTATATCAATTACTAAGTACCAGTTACTAAGTACCAGTTGCTACAGCATCAAATGAAGCTGCTTTAAGCTGTCACCGGCTTCTGCCATTTTGCTACAGAACAGTTAAGAAGGGCAGGATCCTTAGCAGAAGGAGACAGTGAAGCAAGAGCTTTCAGGTCTGAGTGAACTGCCGGGGCCCTTCGTCCTGCACCTACCCTTGGCGCTTTGAAAACGGTGACAAGGAGCGAACCCTTCAGCGCACAGAAAGCAAGCTGAGGCTGAATTTCCTTTTAGTGTCAGGTGCTTAGTTGCTACTTTTCTTGTTTTTCCCTTTCTCCATGTACCAGCTATTTTTTCATTTATTTTATAGAAAGTAGATGACAAAAAGTATAAATATGGAGTAACATGCAGAAACAAAACCCAAGCCAGGGCACTGGCTTTGCCTATCTTTTATTATAGTTGTTTTATTTTAACTTGTTTGCCTGCCAAGTTTTACTTGGAAAAAAACATCATTCCGCAAGGGTGGCTGTAAAAGTCACCAGTTCTTCTGCAGAATCGGAAACATTTTGGTGTTCTGTAAAACAACTGTCTTTAATTCATAAGCTTTAGTTTAAAATTTGCTCTTAATTATAAATAAGAGCAATAACCGTCTTAGGTACTTTGCTGGTAAAAATGATATTCTATTCCTTTAAGGTCAGTATGTATTTTTTAAATTTTATTTATTTATTTACAGCTGGAGAATAACAAGTTAAAATTTAATAACATGTATACCTCTTGTATGCATGGGGAGACCCGGGGACATCAAGTAACTTCTATTTTTATGTTTAAATCAAGAAAGGTCATAATTTGAAATAATCTAAAATTCTCATATTAACTCATAAGTATATGCACTGAATAACACTGAAATGTTCATCTTATAGAAATATATATTTAGATCATTTGATATCTGACAGCATAGCTATGATGCTAAATGGTATTTTGCAATCTATTTCTTCTTTCCATGCCAGTATTTAATGTTCTGATCTTTCATTTATACTGATATAAAAAAAAACCCTCAGTAGACAGTTGTGTACTACCTTTTATATCCATATTAGCTCTAAAATTTTATGATTCTCTTGTTCTGCTGCAAAATGGCTCCACCGCTGCCTGCGGACCTCTCTGCTCAGCACCGAGGAGAAAAAAGCGTGCATTGTAATTTTCATCCCACGAGTGCCTGGCGGGTACCCCGCACATATGCAAATGCCTGTCTGTGATGTTTCCAGTTGTAAGATAAATAAATGAGCAGCTGTCGTGGGTGCTGCATGACTTAACCAGAAACATTAAAAACTGACAAGCAGACGGCTGACATCAGCTTCCACAATGAAAAAGCGCAATCATTTCACCGGTATTTGTTAGCTTTTTAATACGCCGCAGTTTCCTTTCCCTTTCTGAATAAGTACTAGTTGTTTTTGTGCCTCATTGGTAATTGTCTTTTTCTGGGCTATTAGAGGAAAAATAGCATGGGTGGCTGAAACAATGTTTATTTCTCACAGTCCTGGAGGTGAGAAGCCCAGGATCCAGGCCCCAGCGGTTTCCGTGTTTGGGGAGGAACGCACTCACCTGGTGAAAGGGCCAAGAGTGCGTTGGGCTCTCTGTTGTGACGTCACTAACTCCAGTCGCGAGGGCTCTGACCTCCTGACATAATTGCCTTCCAAGGGCCCATCTTCAAACGCCTTCCCATTGGGAGTTAGCATTTAACATAGGAACTTTGGGGAGCACAGTCATTCATCCATGACAATATGCACGATTTAGTATGTCAAGGGGAAGACTTTAAGAATCTTATCCTTAAGAATGCACAACTTCCAGGCTCCGTAAAGCCTGGATCCTTCCCTGTAGAAATGAACAGAGATTGCCGTCATTTCTACTAAAATGTTTATGAAATCACAAGAAACCGTATAAGGGTCAATGAAACTGAAACTACAGGTTTTTCCACTCTCCTGGCCGTTCATGAAAATATAATTTGTGACAAACCATCACTAAATGACCACAAAGAATGTAAGACTTGCTGACCAAACTCTGCCACCTCGCTGATCCCTCGCTGATTAAAAGAAAGTTAATAAGATTTTTTTTTTTTTGCATTACGTGGGGACTTGTTTTCTCTGTTACCAGAAGGCTGCTTCCCACCTCATCGCACCACAATGTGTCTGTCAGGGAGTGGGACTCAGTTTCTAGCAAGCGATTAAGCAGGCCGTCAGGAGAGGGTGGAAGACGTATTTTGAGGGACCATCAGGAATATCAGGAGCAGCCTCGGCATTGGAATGTTCCAGACATAACATACTTTGTACTTGATCAGTTTACATCATGGAATCTAAACCCAGAGGGTCCAGAGATCCATTGTATCCAAGACTGCGTGAGATTATATGCAAAATGCTACATATTAGTAAGGTTTTTTTTTAGCAAGGCTACATGTTAGTAAGGTTTTTTTTCTTTTTTTATTGAAATGAGCAAAATCCAAAGAATTTATGAACTTCTGATGTGGAGAGAAAACCACCAAGAGAGAGCAAGTTACCTTAGATAAGGATGGGAAGCTGAGTTAGGCTCTGGCCCTCCTGCTTAGCGACTGAGTGACCTCAAAAGGTTACTTAACCTGCTGTTCCTCAAGTTCCTCATCTGTGAAATAGGGTTCATAGTGGTATCTACCCAAGAAAGCTTGCAGGATGTCTAGTGAATGAAATATGCAAAGCTCTCGGAACAACTCCTGATACATGGTAAGTGCTGTCTGCATGTTAGTTATTGTTATTATTATTATTAATTATGAAATTCTGTCAGGCACTTGGAACTTAAAATTTCTTGCTCTCAATTATAAACTGAAACAAAGATTTGACCTTTGGAAATAGGGTAGAAATGAGGCATTTTGCTCCTGAGAAAAAAATTGTGTTTGGAAAATAACTTTTATTAGATAAGAGAAAGGAAAATTTAAAAAACAACAACCACACATGAATTCTACAAAGGTACAAAGGTTTAAGACAAAGAGAATTTCAACTTAAAGAAATTTAGGGAAAGACTATCCTCCAAAAGTATATGTATAGCCAGAAAAGAAATTGCAAAATGGTTTTTAACTCTCTGAAATGCGAAAAAAAGATCATAGACTATTTCAAGAACAAATAAGTTACAACGTATTAGAGATGAGGGGGATAAGAAACACTTTCATGGAAACTAAAAATACCACTGAAAAGAATATTAATCTTCTTTGGCAATAGTAAGAGGCAGAATTGGCGTTGCAGAAAATTGAACCAATGATGTATCGGACAAACTTGAGGACGTCCCCATGAGACAAAAGGAGAGGAAAAGGTAAGAAAACAATGAAGATGCAATAGATAATGAGAAGAAATAACACAGATGCAAACTAAGAATAACAGTTGTTCCTGAATGAGCAACAAAGTAATTGGGCCTGAAATGACAAATAAAAAACATAATTAACATTTCCTTAGCTAAAAATCAAACACTTCGAGAAACCTGAGCCTGAGGATAGAATTGGATCATCACGTACCAGAGAATTCAATGAAAATCAATCCACACAACTTTTTTGTTGTCGTTGCAAGGGCAAAAGACAACAAAATGTTTATTTCTATAAGCATTATGGATTAAAAATGTTACAAATGGAAAAGTTGGTTATGGCCAAGAAAACCCCCAAATCTGCCTGTACTTGGACTGCCTTCTGCAATAAAACAGCAAAGTAATCTCAGTAGCTACCTGAACACGGTACAATTGTGTATCTAGAAAACTGAAGTGGATTAACAGACATTTTATTAGGGAAAAAAATGCAGGAAGTAAAAGGACTACTGGATGGCCATGCCCGGTTTATGATGATTTTCTAAATCATGGTTAATCTGTATACTGGTTAGGGTGTCCACAGAATCTTTGAAGATGAGGTAGAGTCTGAGGCCAAACAGCTGAGTTAAGCTCTGTCTCTGCTACTTAGCGACTGAGTGACCTCAAACGGTTACTTAACCTGCTGTTCCTCAAGTTTCCCATCTGTAAAATAGGGTTCATAATGGTACCTACACGAGAAGGCTTGCGGGATGTCTGGTGAATGGAATAGGTAAAGCTCTGGGAACAACTCCGGGCACATGGCAAATACTATCTACATGTTCGCTGTCATTATTATTGTCATTATTTTTGTTTTAGCCATGATTTGGAATCAGCCGACACCTCTCTCACCACCCACTCCTTTTGGTTGTATTATACAGACAATTAGAGTACCCTCTCATTTAAGAGTTCTAGGTGTGTTGACAAAGACTGATCATACACACGCATTTTCTTTAAAAAAAAGCCTCAATAAATGTCAAAATTAGAAACTATTATAAGTTTCTATTCTATCAAACTATTTTGATAACTAGATGATAAAACAAGAAATTAAACCAAGATTTGAACAAAAATCAAAACAAAAGCACCTAGAAATTAAATTACTCCTAAGTAACTGTCGCAAATATTTCAAGGATTCTAATGTGAACTGAGGTTGTGCCCTGTCTGAGAAGAAAAGCATCCCCAAAGTGTCTCCTTCTCAACTCTTTCTCTCTGGTCAGCAAACAGGCTCAGCACAGCCTTGTGCCTCAGGATCAGACAACCCTGGCTGAGTATCCTCCCTGTCTTCCTGCCAGGGATTGATTGATTATATATCTTCACTACCTAATTAATTTGTGCACTGAATGGGGAATGGATTCAGCAGTCAGAGGAAGAAGTAGAAAAACAAGGCTGTAATTATTTGGGATAAGATATGACTTAGGTAAAAGTTCTGTTTTAAACGGCACCATCTTAAGTCTATTGCAATCCTATTGGGCTCTCCAAAGAGATGTTTCCTTTCGATTTGGTGCAGAGGGGAGAGCACCGAATCCTGACCACTAGCCCACCAGGCAGACACACTACAAAGCATTATTAAGAGACATTGAAAAAAAAACCCAGTGAAATGGAAAGATATTCTGTGTTTATGGATTGGAAGAATCAAAATTATTAAAATGTCCATATTACCCAAAGCAATATACAGATTTAATGCAAATCCCATCAAAATCCCAATGACATTTATTAAAGAAATAGAGCAGAAAAGATCATCAGATCTGTATGGAAACACAGAGGACTCTGACAAGCCAAAGCAATCCTGAGAAAAAACGAATGAAGACAGAGGTATTACTCTACTTGACTTCCAATCATGCTACAGAGCAACGATAATCGAAACAGGATGCTATTGGCAGAAAAACAGACACACAGATCAACAGAACAGAAATGAGAGCTCAGAAGTGAAACTACCTGTATAGGGGCAAATAATGTTTGACAAAAGAGCCAAAAACACACAATGGAGAAAAACACCTCTTCAATAAATGGTGCTGAGAAGATTGGAAAGCCACATGCAAAAGAATGAAACTAGACTACAGTTTGTCCCCATGTACAAAAATTAATTTAGAATGGGTCAAATACCTAAAGATAAGATCTGAAACAATAAATTACAAAGAAGAAAACATGGGTACTAAACTTATGGGTCTTGGTCTTAGAGAAGATTTTATGAATTGGATCCCAAAGGCAAAGAAACTAAGGCGAAATTAAATGAATGGGACTGTATCAAACTAAAAAGTTTCTGCACAGCAAAAGAAACCACCAACAATACAAAAAGGCAACCAATTGAATGGGGAATGAATGATATTTGCAAACAACAGCCCTGACAAGGGGTTAATATCCAAAATACATAAAGAACTCATACAACTCAACACAAAGAAAAAAAACAATCCAATTAATAAATGGACGGAGGACCCAAATAGACATAAAGATGGCCAACAGACATATGAAAAGATGCTCAGCTTTGCTAGCTATTAGGGAAACGCAAATCAAAGCCATAATGAGATACCACCTCACACCTGTTAGCATGTCTATTGTCAACAAGACAGGTTATAATTAGTATTGGACAGGCTGTGAAGGAAAAGGAACCCTCATCCCTGCTGGTGAGAATGCAAACTGGTACAGCCACTATGGAAGCTCCTCAAAAAATTAAGAATGGACTTACCACATGACCCAGCAATTCGTCTTCTGGATATCTGCCTGAAAAATCTGAAAACATTTATTTGCAAAGATATATGTATCCCTATGTTCATTGCAGCATTAGCCATGGTGGCCAACACAGGGAGGCAACCAAAGTGTCCTTTGATAGAGGATTAGACAAAGACGATGTGGTCCACATATACAGTGAAATACTCCTCAGCCATAAGAAAAAACAAAATAATGCCATCTGTGACAACACAGATGGATCTTGAGAGTATTATGCTAAGTGAAATAAGTCAGACAGAAAGAGTCAAGAACCATGAGATTTCACTCATAGGTAGGATATAAAACCGAAACTCACAGACACAAACAAGAGCGCGGTGGTTACCACAGGGAAGGGAGTGGGAGTAGCAAAGGGTAAACAGGACCAAATATATGGTGATGGAAGAAGATTCGACTTTGGGGGTCGGGCACACAGTGCAATATACAGACCATGTGTAACTATACACAAATATACAGTTGAAACCTATATGACCCTGTGAACCAATGCCACCCCAATAAATTTAATTAAAAAATAAAATACAACAAATTTGGTGCAGAATGCTCAAACGCTGGATCCATTTATTGCAAAGAGACTTCAGCAGCCAAGTCACATCCTCTTCTCAGATGCCCCCCTGCCCCCCACCCCCCACCAAATACAATGCTTTGCTTAACAGGAACAGATATTTCCCCTCTATCCCCTTCAAAATTGGATGACTTTGTGCTCGAATTGCTGAAAGCCAACGTAGGCAGCCGTCTGAGAGAAAGAATATGGCTCAGTGTCCACACAGCTGGGGGAACTATGTGTGTTTCTGAACAACCCAAGCAAGTGTAGAACAGCTGCGTTCCATCACACTGAAAGCTCGCCGCTCTGCCCTGGAATGGAGACCGTTTGGATAACTGGAAGAAATGGGTGTCCACAAGAAGATCTGGGGACCTCAGTCACAGGTCCATAGTAACTATTGCTCACTCCTCAGCAAGCCATGAGATTGGGTGTATTAAATATACTATTAATAAATGCCCTGTGAGGAGGGAACACACACAAAATGTGGTTCCATGTCCTTAGAAAGAAGAGATGAGAAAACTCGAGGAAGTGATCAGGAAGGATTTGGGGAAGAAAGAAATATGCAGAAAGCCAGAACTGGATTTTGGAGAAAAGAATCTGTGGCAGACCAATATAAAACTGAGTTATTATAGTGTTTTAATGCTCAAGGGTGATGCTTCGAAGAAGAACAAAAATGAGCAATGGGACTCAACAGATCTTCCCGTACAGGCGACTGAACTGTGGCTCTCTGAGTTGTCCCTCCTGGGCTACATGGTAAGGCTTTGGGTAATTTAAATTATTGGGGAATGCAATTGGTGAATTTAATTGATTAATTAAATTGCCATTGGCTGATTTGGTTATTGGAATATATTAACTTAAAATCCTCTTTCTTCTATGGATTTTACCTTAGAGAGCTAAGTGAAATATGTTGACTTCTACGTACTCCTTTAAAATTTAACTTCTGTTAGCATCTGTCTTTGTTGTTATTTTCATTAGCAATTTATGGATGCAGAAATGGAGGCTCAAATAAACTAAATAATGTACCCAAAGTCAGAGTTAACGGTTATTCTGTGACTTGAACTTACTTCTTTCTGATTTCATAACATATGAGCTTAACCACTCTGCTGTCCTGAAAATAACTACAATTCCTTAGGAAGGACCTTTTTAAAAAAATGGATTATATCTCAAAATCCTTTCTCCATTATCCTTTAATTTGTCAGTATCTCTCTCAAAATGCAATAAAAAAATAAACACAATGTCTCAGATGTTATCTGGCTAGCACAAAATGCTGTGGGGCTCTACTAAATCTGATCTGGACCCAACAGTTCCATTACAGTAAAATAAAATTGTGTGGGAGTTACAAAACTTCTATTTCATTTTGTGGTAAACAGAAATTCCTGATTATTTTTGCATGAGTTGTTTCAAAGAAAGGTCTTCCCAATCCACTTGTAAAATTCACAGTTTTAACTGAAAATGCGAGATCGTTTGTCTTTGTTAAATATTATCGTTCTGCATTAGGCCTGCCACAGTCGGTTTGAAACCTCCTCTGACATCCATCATGTTAGCTGGCCTCCAAACGCTATGCCATCTGCACATCTTGTCCAATAACCATATTTTCTAAGCATTTTGTCATGTCACTGCTAAAATATTTAAAAAGACAAGATAAAACACAGAGTTGAGCAATAGTCTATTAGAAATTCCCCCCCAAATAGGAAGGACTAAACAATCCCGGAGAAATTGCTCCATGGTTTGCTGGACCGCAATCAGACTATATTTCACCATATTGTTAGCCAGGAAATAAGAGTCACATTTGTTTAAATGCTATGTAGAAATTGTTATGCCTTACCCGTTAATCCTGTGAGAACAGGCTAATTTGTTCTGACATGGTGGCTCCTGGTAGTCACGTAACATTTCCTACAGACTCAGGATGCACAAGGTTAATAACATGTCCTGGAATTGTCCGAGGGGCAGGTGCCTGTGAGCTGCGGGACTTTCTTTCCTTCACTTTTTAAATAATGCACATAAATGTGTTTGATAAAAATGAAATTTAATGGTAGGAAAACAAACCACCTGTAGAATCCGTTTTTATTTTTTTAAATATACGTGTTTAAAAATGTCTGAGAAGCTGTTTGCCACCGGGCTCATGGGATCTCTGTGAAGGAGGTACCTATGGTTGATTTGTATTTTCTGCTTTTTGTTTGTATTGTCTAATTTTTATGAGTATCTCACTTTAGGAAGGAAAACATGGATCTTTTAATAGATCATGTGGCACAAACACAGGATGTTATTATTTGCAGTACAGTGTTTTGGGATATTACACGATTTTCCCCCCATTTTTCTCAACTCACACACATCCGGGTCCTTTCATTAACTTCACAATTGCATGAGCCCATACTTTGTGTGTTTGAATATTTTGAAGCTCTCGAAAATATCATATACAATGTTAGAGTTCTTTTTTTCAAACCGGAAGATGGAGTGTGTGTAGCATTTTCTTACTGATAGGCTAAGTTCCTTAATACTGCCAAAGTAATTTGACACTTGGAAGACATCTTGTCACTGGATCTTCCTGATGCCTGACTACACCGTCTTAAATATTCTTCTAAAAGAATAAATCATCATCCCATAGCACTTCTTTCAAAATCCCTGTCTCCTCTGACAATAAAGGTTTCCAGAGTTTCCCCTTCAAAAGTATGAATTTCGCCCGATATTATGCCTTAAACGTTCCCAAGAGAACCTGGTTTCAGCACCTGGGCATTTCTGTGCGAGGACCCAGTTTGCATTTTATGATTTCATTGATTTTGATCACGTATTATCTAGTGATGTCAGTCTTCCATTCATTTCTTTTGAAATAGTAACGGTTCTTCTCGGAACCTTCTCCGGATCTTCACCAGCTTAATTTCGCATTTCTCAGGAACGCCGAGCAGGCATCCTTGAGGTTTCCTTCCCAATGGGGCGCGCTGAGGACAGCTGGGGCGTTTGAGGCTCCGGGGGCAACCGGAACGTGAGCCTCCCTGCAGTTCCGTCCGGCGCCACAGGATGGTGGCCTTGCCTCCGCAAACCAGACTGGAGCTCCCTCTGCTTCCAGAACTTGACTGGCCTCCTTTCCAGCGCCTGGAATAAAGCAACTGTCAAGTTGCCAGAGTCCCCGTCAAATGGCTCAGGGTGTCGGCCTGGGCTCCAACCTGTGGCGGCGACACGGGGGACTGTGCGCCAAATGACGCCCGCGCAGAGCAGTGGGAACACCTGAACCCTTTCCAATGCTTCTCGTATCTACACAACCCTGTCTGCGTTTCGCCTTTGATTTTTCTGTTGATTATTCTCATAGCACATTTCGTATTTTGAGGATGAAGAGGCAGAGTGAAAACTTAAATCAGATTCATGTGCGAATTGAGATGTGCATTAAGTGTAAAACACACAGCATTTCAAAGTCCTAATCCAAACTAAAGGTAATATAAAATTATTCGTGTTTGTTTAACATGAAAGTGATCACAATTTGGAAGGCATAAGATTAAATAAATATATTAAAATTAATTTCACTTGTTACTTTTAAAAATATTGCTGCTTAAACATAGTAAGAAAGAGCTAATGATAGTAACCAAATACATCATTCTGAAGCATCTGCTAGACATCACACAACGGTTCATAGATTATATCACAGCAGCTCCGTGAGAGAAGTGATGTTATTGTCACTATTTTGCTTATAGGGAAATCTAGATTCCTTGAGTTTAAGTTCAAAGTCACGAAAGAATTGAAAAAGCTGGTATATTAATCCAATTGTCTAATGGCCCTATTCCCAAAGCCATCAAAGACAGTACAAAGAAAATGCTTTAACTTTTTACGAAAAGCAAAATGTCTTAATTATTTAAAATGGAGCCTCTCACCAAGGCCCAGAACAAATACATTATTCATTACCTTGTGAAAGAATTGATTTGACTTCAAAGGAAGGAAGGAAGGAAGGAAGGAAGGAAGGAAGGAAGGAAGGAAGGAAGGAAGGAAGGAAGGAAGGAAGGAAGGGAAAGAAAGAAAGGAAGAAAGAAACTCATTGTTCGCATCTATTTCTGTTTGAATATATTTTTTCAGATTCAGGTTCCTTTCAAATTATAGGAGTCATGGGGACAAGTGCCTGTTTACAATGTACATGTATCCCACAACTTTAATCTAAAGATGGATGTGTTGACAACAAAATTTTCTCCATTTCCTCACCCCGCCTTCCTGCTCCTCTCTTCCTACATTAGTATCCTTTTCTGCTTCAGGAGGACACTATGGGAGAAGGAGGCTAGTCCAGGATCCCTGGCAAGAAAGGGATAAAGATGCTCAGCCCTGGATCCCAGTAGGTGACCGATAGATTAGAGTCCATGCGAGCTGGGTAGTCACGATGGAAAGATTTGAATCCCTGAGCTCAGGTGACTGTGCACTTCATTGAAAGGACGTTGGTTATTCCAGGGACAAGGCTTCGTATCGTACTTACTCTCGTAGCTCCGCTCTGTGACCTGGGAGAGAACAAAGCACATGCACAGGGAAATGTTCCCTGAGAAAATGACCATTTTTATTTTACATACAGTGGGTATGAATGGGGGAGCGGGGAGGTTCTTGGACTGCCATGCTGGGTTCTTTCTGCTGGTTGAATGGTGGGCTAATAGGGTTAGGTGTTTTCATTACCGGTATGACCACCTGACATCCCTGAATGGCACAAAGCCCCAGTTATTTGAAACTAAGGGTTCTTGGATGACAAAATTACATTTACAAGTACTAATTTCTGGTCCAGAACCGTACCGTTCTGATCATCATCGTCATCCTTTTGGAGGTAGGGAGTGGGTTGGATATTGGCTTGTTTTTCCTGCCTAGGTAATCACAATGTGTAGGTAGATTCAGTTCACCCATTTCTCCCTCCCCTCCACCCCTGCCTCTGGCCAGAGGCAACCTGTGTGTTCTCTGTTTCCATGAGGTTGGGGTGTGTGTGTGTGTGTGTGTGTGTGTGTGTGTGTTTTAGACTCCACGTGTAAGAGATTATACATTTGTCTTTTTCTGTCTGATTTGCTTCAATTAGCCTAATGAATCCTTTGGCATCATCAGTGTAGGTCAGAGATGGACTCTCACTCCAGATTGTCTTTATGGATTCTGGTTCATTTCCACAATATACCTTCTCTGCTCTCCCTGCTTCCAAAAGACTTCAAGCCCCACCCAACCTCAGAGTTAACAGTGGGCATAGATTTGTTCACAGATTCCCACAGTTGGGTACAGTCTAACTCTCCTGTGCTGTATCACTCATAAGTTTAGTTTCTCTGATAAAACCCTTCAAAAACTGGTACTGAAAGTGGTTCCAGGGACACAGATCCCTAAAGAGGGGCTCTCTGAACTGATTCTGTATTATCTGTACTTATTTTGTCTTTGGTGGTGTTCTGATTAGATTGAAAAGTATCAATGACCCTGTTCCCAGTGGTAAAGGAGATGCTGATAGCCCACGTCATTTGTTAGCAAAATGGTTACCGTATTTTGTGGTATATAATGCGCAGTGACATTTTTTGGGCACATTATACATGGGATCCTTATACCCATTATTATGCCTGTGTTATGTAATCATTAGACCCATGTATAATGTGCATCCTTATTTTTCCCTTAAAAATTTGGGCAAAAATGTGTACATTATACACAGCAAAATACGATAATTAAATTTTCACCTATAGATGCCTGTAATGAAGTGCCCACAGAACACACAATTTTGATAAATCAAGTGGTTGCCACTGTAGAGCATGTTGGAAAAAATAAATAGAATGAGATTGGTTAGCTGGGTGTCTCTGTGTTAGAGGACTTGGGGAAAGGAAATCTCCAGGCCAAGGTTCTAGTTAGGGATCAAACCAATTTTATTATTTACTTTTTACAAATGTCTTATTTCCTGTATAGCTTCAGAGCACAGAATTCTGGAAACCAAACTCAATGCTTAATTCCAAAAGTGAATTAATTATGACACAAATTGAATTCCTAATCTCCTATGGTCTCTTATGTTAAAGTTAGGTTATTAAGTGTGGTGGAGGATTCTCTAAAAAAATTGGAATGGGGTCATAGGAGCAGAATCTGACAAAGTGGTGGGGGGGGCTTTTCCTATTTTCTGCAAAGTATCCTTTGCTCATAAAACTGGCTTTATGAGCAAAATCAGGAACAGTCAGGAGAATTAGTCTCCTCTTTCCTGAAGACCCTGTTATGGCTTACTCGGATATAATTTTAGAATAAGGTAATAATTTTATAAGAGGGACTACTGGTCCTCCTTAGGACCTGCCCCCAACACTTCCCATTGTTTCCAGTCCTATAGACAGAGTCAAGTATGAGCAGTCTCCAGAGTGTGAAGTACAAAGTGTAACCTTTGAAGAGATGCAATGTGCACAAAAATTGCAAATGCCTGCCAGTTTATATCAACAGAAATCTTGAGAGCATATATGGGAAGGGACCCTAACGTCTTTGGTGAGGGTGGAAGGGACATGCTGTTGGATCGGCTCTCAAATACTACTTGCTACTGGTGAATTAAGACCCAATTCTGTATTCGAGGCAGTGGCCTGCCTAGGTAGCTGAAAGATACCCTAGCAGTGTCCTTGATTGACTAAAGCTTATACTCAAAAGCGATCTACACAGAGCAGAGATGCAATGCTTGCTAGACCTCCCTTGTTATGCCTTAAAGAAAAGGTATCCAAAAGTTTCAAGAGACTGCAATGCTTGAGTAAGACTTGCTCACCCACTAAGCACATCCCGGGGAGGGCCCAGAGGACACTTCCTTTGCTGGGGCTGTGCCAACGACATTAGTGAGAGGAGCCCGGGCGTCCTATGGCAGCTTCCGCAGGCCAGGGTGGGCAGTGACAACTGTTGCCATCACACTGAACTGCCTGCATTTAGTGACGACAAGGTGATTCCTGGGTGTCACAGGCCACGTAGTGACACTAAATCACCAAAGACAAGAAATACATGAATACTAGCGTTAGAAGCAGAGCCAGAAAGCTATACGAGAAATGGTCTCACTGCAGAAAACTTTGGTATTAGCTCATGGATCCTGGTATTTCTAGAACTGATCTAAATAAACAGCCTACTAGAGTGTTACTTAATGTGCGTATGTAGAAAGCTCTAGGTTTGGTGACAGAGGAGTAACGGAAATCACGACCATCACCAAAGGGATCAAATGGTTTAACTGAACCTGGGCTGCGCAGGCAACATCCCCAGCTACCTCAGGTCAGGGATACCTCTCATGGTACTGTTACCATGGAGTTCAAAACAACCTGTAATGGGAATTGACAAGCAGTTGCAGGAGACAGATACTAGTGACAAAGCACAGCCTCACGCTGGTGGAAGAGCCATTTAACTGGTGAACAAATCATGGTTCAAGGTTATAATTTGGGGTCATGAATATTACCTGTCAAGCTGAGCCTGTGAACTCAGTAATGTGGGGGGTACTGCAGACCTGTTGAGTCCTACCAATGTGACGTGGACAACACAGATACAAAACTGAGCAAACTGAAAGCTATTAGGATAGCTAGACAGAATGCCTGACTGCACATTCACCCTGCAGCACGACAGTTCCACAGCTGGCTGCTCTTCGGGTTTTCAAACCTGCCAATGAACAAACATTTTTCTGTTCTAGTCTTGGTGAGGTCCTACTCTGCTGAGATTTCCCTATATCCTGATAAATGTTTGTTGTTTTCATGTCTAATAAAAGCTGTTACTAAAAGAATTCCATCCTCCTGTAATCATTGTAAAATAACTCCATGGCCATTGATTCTAAAATTCATCGGGGAGGTCGTTAGGGTTTTTCTCAGTATTGAGTATTCATTAAGGGTTCAATTGCTGTCCAGCACTGCTATGCAATGCTTTGGTGGTATCAAATAGGTCGCTGTCGTTAGGCAGAAATTCACCTGTAAACTGCATGTCTATACGCTCCTCCCCAGTGTACTGTGTTGAAACTCCACCCCCCAATGGAATGGTGTTAGGAGGTGGGGCTTTTGGCAGGTAGTTCTGTTCCGATGAGGTCATGAAGGTGGAGCACCCATGATGAGATTAGTGTCCTCATAGGAAGAGAAAGAGGCTAGAATCTGAACTAACTCTCTCTCTCTCTGCCACATGAGGATGTAGCAAGAAGAAGACTCTACAAACCAGAAAGAGGGCCCTCGCCAGACACTAAGGCTACTGGAACCTTGATCTTGGACTTCCTGGCCCCCAGAGCTGTAAGAAATAAATGTTTGTTGTTTAAGCCATTTAGTTCACAAACTTTGTCATAGCAGCCCAGGCTGGCAATTACAGCCACACGGGTCATGCATGCCTTGCTTCTTGGGGCAGCCAGATATGGGGGTTGGGTAGGGGGCATGTGTGCAGGAACATTCACTTGGCAATACATTGAAATATTTATTTAAATAAATAAATTTAAGGCAGGACAGTTCCATTTAAGTTCCCAGATAGAAAAAAAATATGTGAGATTTTTCGGGAAGAGCCCAAAGGCAAATTTATTTGGTTGTGTAGTCCATTTAATTAATTAAGACATTGATGGAAAGGCCGCACCCTTTCTATAATGTCCATGTCGCAAAGATGTTCTAGTTTTTAATAATACTTAGTGGGCTAAGTGTATATTGGAGTATCACCAAAAAGGAATCCGTTATATAACAGGATCACAGAAACAGCTCTCCATTTCCACATGCTCTCCATCGCTCCCCTACTAATTCTTCCTCCTCAAATTGACCTTTGAGGAAGTCGGAACGTGGCCAGACACTTTGATAATAACACCATCTATACACACATCTTCAACGAGCCTTTGTGCAGCTCCTATAAATAATATGGAGTGTCATCCCAGTCTTGGATACTTTTCTTGATATGTAAGAACCCTCCTGCCCTCACTGATTATCTTGACATCTCTCTTTTCTCTACTCTCATAAAATGCAAAAAGAGGCTGCTTTCAGGAGGTTATTAAAGTTTGTTTTGCAGTCCACTGATTGAGAGTGAGGTTTCTTGGTAATTTAATTTTGATGTGTTTCTTAACGGCTTTGATTCTATTCATCCCAATAGATAGCAGGGTAAAAAAGTCCATATTACTGTGAATATATATTATATTACTATGAAGTTGATGACATTTTAAATAATTTAATACAGAGCACTTTCTACTCCAGGAATTTTAATGACCCTTAACAACCAGAAAATCCACCCCCCTAAAAAAAACAAACAAAAAAAAACAGTTACATGAGACACAATTATCACTTGGAAAAGGTAGCTGCACACCAGAAATTATTCCATGGGACAACATAACATTGACTAGGACTTCGTGGTTCAAGGGCAGACTCCTACTGCCTGAAAGATTGAATCACCATATGTATGAGATACATAGCATGACCTCCATGTATTAATTTATAGTGATGAAAATGACTACATCTTAGGCTACAATATTCACTTTGACATGACATTGATTTTCTATCTGTAGGCTTCAATGGGGTACAAATATTTTTTCCAGTGAGAATAGTCCCATCCAGTGAGTGGGTGTGGATGGGGTAGGTGTTTTTGCTTAAGTTTATCCTTCCCCTGAGATGCTCATAACGGCGCTTCAGTACGGTCATTTCAGTCCATTTTCCTTATGCTGACCACCCCTTACCAACATTCCACCCTCTCCTTGTTCTGATCAACACATCCGTGTTTGTAACTCTGTTTATGACATTAACCTTGCACCACCCAATTCCTTGTTTTAATAACCATTCTTTTTAAGTTACCTTTGCATGTGACCTATTAAATGTTGACTTCTTATTTCACTCTGAGATGGTAATTCATTTTTTAAAAAAATGCATTTTCAAATGGTTGGAATCTGAGTCTATGTAGACTCATGTAATTATTATTAATATTACATAATTGATTAGAAATTGCAATGTGGCCATTTAATGCAGTCCTTAAAAGAGAAATATAATTAGGAATTATGAAGCAGAGTTCACGCCAGATGGTCATTAAAGAAGCCAAGTTCAAGGTAGATGTCAGGGGGAAAAATCTTTATGATTCTTGGAAATAATGTGACTTCCTTTTGAGTACCACACATTCATCACCGACACTAAACAAATGACAGTCGATTATAAAAAGTGAAAACCCACATTGCAACAGTTTTCCCACCTTAGTAGTAATTTGCGAGGGGAAAAATAATGACATCTCAGGCTGGAGTGATCAGTGTGACATGGAATTCATTTTCCCTCTGATGTCGAGATGAATATCTGTTTCTTCAGACTAAACTAAGCTTGTCCACCACATAGTAGCTGCGGGCTCCTTAAACTCATAGACAACATGGGCGAGGGGAGCCTGAGGGGGGGCCAGCACCAGTATTTCAGGGAGGAAAGACTCCTGCTAAGTGAAGGAATCTCAGTCACAGAAAGGGGTGTTACATATAAAAACAGGCACTGGGAAGAAAGCTAGAAAATACGATCATTCATTGTTTATTCCATTTAAGATTTGAGTGGAATTTTAATTTCTTCCTCAGATGTTTTTGCATCCTCTGGATTTAATTAAATACCTCATAGATATAGCCAAATACAGCAGCATGGGGTGAATAACCTTCAACAGTCCTGAACATGTAAAAATCAGCTATGTAAATTATGTATGTATGCATGTATGTATATATGTATGTATTTACTTATATATTTTTTCTTTCTTTCCCCTCCCCACCCCACAGTTTTACTATTTAAAGGCCTAATCTCAAGAATTGGGCCCTGGCTGGTCTGGCTCAGTGGTTGAGTGCTGGCCTGTGAATCAAAGGGTCACCAGTTCAATTCCCAGTGTAGGGCACATGCCTGGGTTGCAGGCCAGGTCCCCAGTAGGGGGCGCACAAGAAACAACCACACATTGATGTTCCTCTCCCTCTCTTTCTCTCTTCCTTCCCCTCTCTCTTAAAAATAAATAAATAAAATCTAAAAAGAAAAAAAGAATTGCGGTACTACCATGTATTTTGAGAACTCTGAGGTAGGGGTAATCAACAATATAGAAAAAAATGATAAAATATCAATCAGTATAAAGGTTATGAAAACTTCTGAGGGTTCCTTTTATATCATAAAGATTTATTTTCCCTAACTTTTAAAAATTACTATTTTGAGTGGAAGAACCGTTGGATCTCAGCTACTTTGCTTCTACCATACAAAACATTGTCACCTACAACAGGCTTGAAAAATCAGTGTGTTATCTATTTCTTCCATATGAATAGTATGAAATAGTATAAAAATTCATTGTGTGAAAATAGTTTATATTTATTTTTTAATTTAAGAAAATCAAAGAGTTCAACAACACCATGTACTGACAAAAGCAAGGAGCAATGGAAACTCCCACACTCTACCAGTGGAGATGGCGATTTTGTTCAATGAATCTGCAGGAATTTGCTTGCTTCGGAAATCCAAGGGCCTGTCTTGAAATTGCTCCCCTGGGGTATGCCGTAGCTGCCTACCGCGTCTTTCCCGTGGCTGACATGCATATACATTGCCGTGGTTTCTGCTAAATCACAATGCCCAAGCTTGGGGCTGCTTGGACCACAGCTTGGACCTGTCACGGAGTCCTTTCCTGTGAAGGTCCCACTCCATGTTGACAGTACTGTGTCACCTGGTTGTAGGGGCCAGAACAGTTCACTGCTAGGTGTGGAATGTATCAGCTCCAAACCGGAAGAGGCAGCCAGGCCTCATGCTGCCTTCACATGCAGATGCGTGCTGCAGCCACGTGCCTTTCACTTCAGAGTGGCAGATGTCCTGGGGATGCAGATGTCCCCTTAGCATTGCACTCCCCAAAACCTCGCTGACATGTCAGTCCCCTCAGTTTTCACAGGGCTATCCTCCACTCTCTGGAGCACAAGTGTCTGACCGAGGTCTCCCACGTAGGACCCCTCCACGGTTCCTCCTGCCTAATTAGCATGGCATCGTGGACCTGCTGGATTTGTGTGGTGTTATGTAGGATGTCCAGGTGGCCCAGATCTCTTTGGACTAGACGGGCATGGAGAACAGAGGCGTTAATACAGACCTGAAGCAAAACTATAATGCATAGTGTCTGTCCCACAAATGCTAACTGTGTCTGAACCTCTTTCTCATTGGATTCAAAATGAAAACATTTGCCAAATCAATGGCTGGCTACAGCCTACCAGAGGCACCCTCAGCCCTCTCCGACAGAGAGACCAGGGCTTCTGCTTGGCTAAACTTGCTGTCATCTACAAGAGTTCTTAAAAATCCTGTCCAATTAAAGAGAGAAAGGTTCAGGACCACTCCCTTTGTGTCCTTTAGGTTCACAGTAGTATCACGAATGTCTACTATCTACCCAAGGACGAGATACTGTCATTGAATAACTATATTGGCTGCAGTAGGAGGGCAGTTTTAGAGGTTTTCTAGAATACCATTACTCAAAGCCAGTGATCCAATGTGGGGGCTGCTCCCTTTGCTAAGAGAGTGATTACAATGATCCAGTCTGGGACTAGAAAAATGACCCTTGGGTGAGTCTTTAGATGACGCAGCCGCACCAAGTGCCATTTTGACTTATTCCCTCTAAGCCCCCACTCCAGCCAGCGGTGGGGGAGGGGAGTAATGATGACCCATGTCTCTGGGTATCAATCTCAAGTCAGAGACTTTGTCAATATTCCTCCAAGTGTCTAGGTATTCTCCTTTCCCCAGGGTAGCCACCTTTGTAAGCGTCCACAGATCCATTCGGGGAAAGACCAAAGGAATCATTCTAGTATTTTCTTGCCACAGTATTGCAAGCTGTCCTTCCTGAGACCTGACATCAGTCATTGGGTTCTGAATACAAAAACGAGCTCAGATTGAGTAACTTAACAAGAAATCATAACCCCTGTGGGGGCAAACACACTCAGCCTCCTGCTCCTCTGCTCATTCCTTCCCCTGGTTGTAGGTGCTCAGCATTGCCCTGTTGGCTGCCTTGCCTGGCCATTTTGTCTCTGGAAACACACTCCTCATTTCCAAAACCCCGTGAAGGTAAAGTTGAATTGCCTGCCTCTCAGGCCTTTCCGATCCTTGAGGTAATCCCAGCTTCCTGGCCCCTGGCCTTTAAGCACCCACCCCGTGGTTACAGTAATGCAAGGAGGACTAGAATCCCCAACACGGGAGAAAGCAGAAACGAAGGCACCTGAAGAAAAGAAAGCCTGTGTGTGCAGCTCGGCAGAAAGGGCAGCCTAGTGTCTGGGAAGAGAGGCGGATCCCAGCCTAATCAACTCCTGGTGGGTCCACTAAGGAGTGTAATTGACATAGCTCTGCTCCAACCCTCTAGTCTTGCCCATGATTGTGACTGCCATTGGAATAGGGATTTTTTTTATCCTCACCCGAGGGCATCCTTATTGATTTTAGAGAGAGGGGAAGGGAGGAAAGCATCAACGTGAGAGAGAAATATCAATCAGTCTCATCTCTCAAGCACCTCCATGAGAACCAGATGGCAACCTAGACATGTGCACCTACCAGGGATCGAACCCACAACCTTTCGGTTTACCAGACAATGCTCCAACCAACTGAGCCCCACTGGCCAGGGCTGGAATAGGGTTCTTAACTAATGAGTACCTAAAGTGAATCTGAAAGTGCTTGACTTAAATACGGGGAAAAAATCACATTTATTTTCACTCATCTCCATCTGAACCCAAATTTAACATTGTCTCCCGTTGCAACTGTGGGCAGCAAACCACAACAGCATTAGCAGGATGTGTGACTTGGCCGTGAACAGAAATCACAGACGGTCTCATCATCGTGATCAGTTGTTGCCAATCTACAAGTTCCATTTATTTACGTGGACCACTACTTTCACTAGGTATTAGACTTAACTCTAGATCTTGTTACTTAAGGTACAAACAGTAAAGCAAAATGTTTCCATATCAAACTTTCATTTTCTTAGTATGACACCCGTATTTCAATATAGTTGGAATAATTTTTAATCCAATGTAGTTTACTTTAAGCATTTCAAAACACCATTCCATGAGGGGGTCCATAGGCTTCTCCAGACTGCCAAAGAAGTTCATGGAACAAAGACTGTTAAGAACCCCTACATGTAGAATTAGAACTTTGGTTTTAGCTTTCCTCACCCCTTTCTCTGTCAAGTTAGTTCTCCAACGGTCTCCAGGTAAACGGCTCCATCTATTAACTCTCAGTAGGGTTCTTGCATAATTGGTATCTAGGACAGTTTCTATTCCTCTTTGTGTGGGTAAGATAAAGAATTTTACCTCCCCTTGTCTTACTGTTTTCTTTATTCCCCCCATTTCCCATTTCTCTAACCTTTCAACGAATTCCCCTATTTCAGCACATTCCTGGAGTTGAAGGGGATAACTTCAAGCAGGTAGGAAGGTTCAGAAGGGCTTAAATCTGGAAGCAGAGATCTTTCCCACATGGAGGGGAGTGCTGAAAGCAAGGGAAGGAAAGGGAGGTGATAGGAAGGGAAAGAGACAAAGCTGCAGATGGTAGGAGGAAAGGCTAGCCCAGCACGCACCATCTGGAAGATATAAGTGTAGGCCATAGATTCGCCAGAGCCTAGCAACCAGGAAGTCCAGAAAAAAAGTGAAAATGTTTGCCGAAATGTAGCCTGGTAAACATGGCAATGGGTACTCTATGATGAGGCAAAATATGGACATACACCTTGGCCTGGAGATTTGATTTGCATCAGAGATGGTGAGAGGTTCAGAGTACAGCTACACGTGGATGGTGATGAGGTGACGGGGGAGAGGAATTGAGAAAGAATAACAGAGCCCAGTCTTGTAAGGGCTAGAATACTGGGGTGACTGCATGGAACTAATTAAGGACTGGGTCAAGGGAGGTGAGTTCCGGGTCAAGGGAGGTGAGTTGAAGGCTTTAGCTCAGCTGTAAGGTGTGATCCTAATTCTTACACCTGGGATGCAAAGTGAGTTGCCAGAAGATGGGCTTGATGCCGAATTTCTTATTATGGAATCGAATCAGATCATCTTAAATAATTACAAGAGGATGGATGGTTCATAAAGCCTATAGTCAAGATGAGCCGACTCATGCTAATGGTGATGGAGGGCTATGAAGGCAGAGAACCGGGAAGTTTATGACACACGATCAGCTCCAGATCCGCTTCCCTCTTTGAGAGATACCTACTCTATGTGACGTCAGGCTCCCAAAGCACAAAGCAAAATGTGGCATTAAGTCAGCTCTCTTTGGATCACAAAATAAATAATAAGTCAATAATGATGGAACAACAGAAAGAGAAATACTCAAGAGAATATTTCTGGGGGGCCAGAGACAAAATTGTATGACAGATCCAAACGGCTTTCATCCTTTCTCAGTTGGAAAATTCCAATAACTTCCTGAATTGTCTCACTATCTTCAGTGCTTCATTATTTAAATGTATCTTATAAACCACTTCCAGGTGATAGACCAACATTCTTCAAGTGTAAACACTGTTACTTACTTGAGTCATCAACTAAAAAATAACAACAACTCTTCAACGCCTAACAAGTGCCTTTTCTTTGCATTCAAATTAAGGCTCAAATCAAGGAACATGTGTAAAGGACCCATGGACAAAGACAAGGCAGTGTGGGGAGATTGAGTGTGGGAGGTGGGGGTGGGTAGGGCAGGGGAGAGTAATGGGGGAAATGGGGACAACTGTAATTGAACAATGAAAAAAAGTTTTTGTACCATATGGTTTCAGCCCATGACATCGCTTATTTCCTAGTTCTCCTTATTTATAATAGCTTAATATTAAACATAATTAAAATAATTAATTCAAAAAGCTAATACTCTACCACTTCACTTTTCGTATTTCCTTTTTATTTCTGACAAGGGTGCCCTTCCTTGAAGAACTGACTACTTCATTTACATGTGATTCTGGTAGGCTGCCAGTCTGAAAACCATGGGCTTTTGACAACAGGGATGCCATGCGGCCCAAGTTAGGCTAAGGTCCCTTTCCCTGTAGAGATGTCCCCCCTGCAAATGCAAAGACACAGAGGGGCTAAATGTGATTGGAACTGAGTCACGTGAGGAACTCTTTGGATGCTCAAATACTCCAGGTGTTTGTGTCTTCCATCTTTCTTAATGGTCCTCTGATCCTCTATTCTTCCCTAGGCTCTTCTGCTCAATTATTTTTACTGCTGATTATCCTTTCAAGACATTATTTTGCACATGTCCACATCCAGTGTGATTTAAGAAGAGTAGTTGCTATTGCTTGCAACCAAAGAACACTACCTGGTGCAGAAATGAGTATAAAAGCATGGGGTAGGTCTGCTGGGGGAGAGTAGGGCATAGACGTCCATCAATTATGGAGTAAATGCAATTAATTATTGAGCTGAAATGGCATAATAATCAATGAAACCAGCACAAATACTCTAAGATGGGAAATTAAGACTCTACACTATACAGTGGGGAGCTGGTAAGTAAAATACTGGCTGGGCTGCCTGGGGCACTGAGAGCAAAACTCTTAGGTGCTGGTGGTTTAGCGATTGGCCTGGATAAATTAATCTGAGGGAGTTAAGAGCTCAAATGTTAAAACGTTCACTTTGAGGCATGCACTAAAATCCAGAGTCTTCTTGTCACCATGCTCCAAACATCTCTTTTTATGAGTTGTCACAGTAAAGGACCAACGTGGATCAAGTTCAAAGATGGATCATTCAGCTGGTGTGCCTCAGTTGGTTGGAGCTTCCTCCTATAGCTGGAAGGTTCATGGGTTCAAGTCCCAGTCAGGGCACATGCCTGGGTTGCATGTTGGATCCCTGGTTGGGGTGTCTACCAAAGGCAACTGATTGATGTTTCTCTCTCACAATGATGTTTCTCTTACCCTCTTTCTCCCTCCCTTCCCCACTCTCTAAAATCAATAAGTGTGTCCTCAAGTGAGGATCAAAAAAGAGGTAAAAAAAAAAAAAAGATTCCTCTGGCACCCAGATTTCCATGGTGCTGACCTCATTTCCCATAACTCTGATGATCTGTTACTTTTTTCCCTTTGATCACTTCATCCATTGGCTCCCTGCCACTCCTGGAATATTCTAGAAACTCCCATGGCAGAGCTGTGGCACTCACGGCCCTGACTGCTCTCTGCCTGTACTGTAATGTTCTCCCTGTAGATAACTCATGACCTGCTCCCTCGCCTCCATCAGGCTGTTGCTGACTTGAATGCCACCTTCACCAGGAGGCCTTTCTCAGTTGCTCCATTTAAAACTGCAACATACACCCAATGCTGCGCATTGCCCTTCACTTTTTTCCCCTCTATCGCACTTACCACCATCTAATACATATTCACTTTTTTATGTACTTTGTCCCCAAACACGGCCCCCCCCACCATGAACCATACATGCTTCCTGGGATTCATTCCCCAAGACAGTCCCCTCCTCTAGAACCTGGGCTGGCCCTGCAACTCACTTTAGCTATTAGTATGGGGCAGAAATGACGCTGGGCCAGATCCTGGCCTAAGCCTTAGGAAGACCTGGAGGCTTCCAGCTTTGTGCTTGGAGAGTTCTGTGTTGCCAAAAGGCTGGTTAACTGTTCGATAGACCTTGTAGAGAGAGACAGTGCCAAGCAGAAAGAGCGAGGCCTTGAGACTACAGGGAGAAATTAAGAGACTCGCCTGGGTCCAATTTTCCAGATATTTCTACTTAAGAATGTAGACATGTGTGTGAGCCGTGTTGGACACCCCAGCTCCTCACCATGTGGGCAAAAGAACCACCCAGATGAGCCCAGTCAACCCACCATGGGGGTCATGAAATCATAAAATAATCGTTAAGTCAGTAGGTGGTTTCCTATGCAGCGATATATAACCAAAACATCATTGGCCCTGACCAGGTAGATCAGCTGGTTAGAGTACCATCCCAATATGCCAAGGTTGCGGGTTCGATCCCAGGTCAGGGCACATACAAGAAACAACCAATGGATACATAAGTAATTGGAACAACAAAGCAATGTTTCCATCTCTCTCAAATCAACTAAAAATTAGAAAAACAAACATCATTCATTGTGTTCATTGTCTGTGTTCCTAGCAGGAGTGAAAATTCCATGAAAATAGGATCATTTGGGGTTTGTTTTTGTCCCTTTTGTTCTCTGTTGCATCTCTGGCACCTATAACAGTGCTGGGAACTCAATAAACATGTTGAGGGAAGACATGCATAAATCAGCTAATGAATTTAAACTAGACATGGCCTATGGGGTGAAATGTATAATCAGAATTTGGAATGGGAAATATGCCCAAAGGGATTTTCAGGAATTAATTAATCTGTATAACTAACAAAGAATATTTGTTCCAACAGACTTTGGACTTCGTTGGAAAGTGGAATCTTATATTGGATATACTTAAATTTCTTGGTAAGAGTGCATTCACCAGAAAGTTAGAATTCAAATTTCCAGCACCAGTTGTTTCCTAGCTTAATTAACCCGAACTGAATGCTGCCCAAAGAACATTACCTTAGATGGCCAAATATCTTTTAGCTTAATATAGAGGGGAGCAATTCCGAGATTTCCAAAATGCTTGATTAGAGCAATTACCCGCATCTTCCCTACTCTTCTCACCAGATCCCAGAATAGATCTCTGATAGCTCTTCCTTCATCCTTGCTACAAGACAGCAGATTGGCAAATCTCTAAATAAATTGGTAAGAATTTTAATGATTAGTTATATCTGCCTTAAAAGCATACACCTTTTGGACTTACCGCAATCTGCTCGTCATTTATAGTAACTAAGGTGTTCATGTAATTCTCCAAAAATCTCATAAAGTGTGATACTTGAAGATTTTTTTTTGTCCTGTGTTTGATGAATCTGATAATTAAAGGCAGGGGGAAAAATCATTCTCTGTGATTAGTTTATTTTATGTAACATTTGTAGCTCTACTAAGAACAAGTCGAATGGATGAATACAATCGCTTTATCTGTATAGCCTCTAAGGCATCCCCCCAATATGATGTCAGGACTGTCCGTGGTTTTATTCTTTATGTAAAGTCTACAGCTTCCATGCACATTTTCAAAGAAAAAGAGAAACTATGTGGCAATAATCTAGATATATAACCTCCTCAAGTAACCCCATGAGTAACTTAATACAGTAGTTGTAATGAATACATACATAAGACATACATCAAGCAATGTTCTGCCTGTTGAAGTTTTGTCCTTCTGTTTAAAGTCACTTTACAGAAATTAAACATTGAGAGCTAACTGTTCTTTATTTTTCTTTTTAAATTAAAAAAGCAAACACACACAAGCCTGCATTCCTTTGTGTTGAGATATTATTGAATGCCATTATTTTACATGAAACCCTCACAGGATTGATTGAGCATTTTACTCAACTTTCGGTGCCTTGCTTGGAAAAGTGAAAGACTGGGGAGAACAGACAGGAGGGCAGGAGCAGATTCCTAAGATGGGTATGTTTTTCAGTGGTTAAAATGGCCCACATCTTCCCTCCCCAGGGAAGTAGAAGCCACCCAAGGCTGAGGTTGGCGTGTCTTGCAGGGTGCTCAGAATAACATTGTGCTCCTGTCTCCTGTGCTCCTGTATTCCAAAACTCTGTGTCTTTGAAAAGTAGATTGAAAATGCCTCTATCTGACAGACGTGGAGCAGTTACTGGCTGCTGCTCAGGTTTCGGGGCTCAAGAAGAAAGGGTTGTCTCACTGTCTATCTGTCTGTCTGATAGTGGCAGCCGGGACTGAGTTGGGGGGAACAGAAGAAAATCATGGCAGTGCAGGGAAAGACGGGGAGAGAATTTTTGCAATTTAGAAGTAGCCTTGGAGATAAGGAAGAGTCTGTTTTACCCCAAAGAAGAATCTAAAATTCAAGTTTTTATGAAAAGTCCTGGAAAATGGTTTCCTTACAACCTCACTTTCTGATTGACTCCACCTTTGAAAGCTTACGAGTTAAAACTAAATTAAGAGTAAGCCAGAAAAAAATGAAAGGAGATTGAATGCTTTGATATTCCACTTCTGAGGGTGTCTTATCTTATTGTTTTGGGAGGAGATTAATGGGAAGAAAGCCCTTTGCTTGACTCTATTAGAAAATCGCATGACTAAAAATTGATAAAGTTCTGATTTTAATGTTTGAGAACTATTTCAAAATAATACCATTTGTGAAAGTACTATTTTCTATTGCTTCATTCAGTGCCTCTTATAGCCTATTTGCCTGTTTTTTACTTACAGAAGTTATAAAACAATTAAAGGCTTTCAGAATTATGAAGCCAAGAGTTACATATTATAGGGGAAAATGTGTATATCTTATTTCTAAAGAAATTATCTATCTTCTCAATGGGAAAAGAATTGTAGCCTTTTCATTAAGATATAATATGTTTGCCCTTATAGTCAAGGGCAAACAACTGAAATTATTTAACCTTTTAATTAAATAATTTAATGATTAGACTTCATAACTTCATTAAATTCTCACCCGTATGATTTAGCAGAACTTTATGTAATAAATACTCAGAGTATTAAATTCTGTTTGGAGTGCCTCTCCTACAGAGTTAACAGGACATTAAGATACTATCCCAGAAATATATCAAGTCAAAGTGTCCTTCTCCTAGCTTCTCCTCTTGATAACATGTATATATAACGTGTGTGACAGCATCCATATATTCAGGATAAATCAGCAAGTCTACCAGAGTCCAGTGGGGTGGGTTCAGTCACTGAGCTAAACAAGGACACTTTCTGATCACAGAAGGATTGTGTCACTAGGGTTTGGGCAAGGCTGCCTTATGCCCTCCTAATTGTTGGAAGGAAAGCTTATTTCATGGTAAGGCCATTAAGAAATCAGTGCTGACTTCTCCCATGTCCCTCTCTTTCCTCAAGGCTTACTGAACTGTAGGGTAAAGTTCATAAAGCTCAGAACTCTTAGGAAGAGAGCGATTTGCTGGAAAACTCTATGAAATACTTGAGAATGGTCTTTTCTTTTCCTTTTTGTGAGAATCAATGATTTTTGAAGCTCGTCCTTTTGTATTTACGTTTTCAACATGTCAGGGCGACTTAGCAAGGTGTTTAAAGCTCAGCTGGGGTAGAATCATTCTCAGGCTTAGAGAAGGTCTAATTTCATATCCTATGTGATGGAGATGAGCATTCCAACCCTTGCCTTTAACAGAGAATCAGGGAGTTATTACTATATCGTTTGTCAGGATTCATCACCGACACAGCAAAGAACCCCTGGCTTTCTGCCATGCCTGAATAAAGAGAGATGCCACGATTATTTACAGGACTGTGTTCCCTTTGGGAGAGTTTGTTCCAGTTCACCTTAGTTCATTTCTGATTCATGGGCGCTATTTTAGCTAAATGCTGATGGAGACGCAATATTGTGCGAGAAGCTGAGAAAATTTGCTGCAGACTCTTCCATCATCCCTATCCTCAGGAGACATGGCTGTCAAAACATCCACTGAAGACAATGACTTTCTTTTACCTCCTCCATCCATCCTCACGAGCGCTCTTTCCTATTACAGTCTGCTTGTAAAAGGACTGCACTCACTATTCATGTGTCTGTCATTTGCACTTGACAAGGTACTCTGCTTGTATTAAGCATCAGTCCCTAAAATGGTCAGTGTCTATGGCCAGAAGCCCACCCCTTTTTCTACTTCCCACTAGCAGTTGGTTTGGACTTAGTGGGGCGATATGGGTATCTTCTCTCAATATCCCCTCAATATTCTTCACTTGAGTATAGTCTTCAACTAGACAGCAGAAACAATTTAGTTTTGAAGATACTTTGGCGGCATCATCAGACCAGTTGGTGATTATCATACAGCTCACCCGAGGTGTGTTGAAACCATCATTTTTGAAATGGACTTACAGTTAACTGAGTACATCCGTGTTTGTTTATTCTTGTTATCACTTTAAAATTAGAGGGGGCTCCTTCAGGAGAAATGCCCTGAAGCTAATCCCAGCTGATTTCTGAGACCATTTCTCTGAATAATAGAAACATAGACCTGCTTCTTAAAGGTTGTTACTTAGCGCCCAGCGATAAGGGGCGTGGTATGAGCAGTCCTTGGCACGCTTGTGGCAGATGCTAGCGTAGGAATTCTTGCTTGCATTGTTACTCTGATCCTGATGTGCGTTGTGAAGCCCAGATTTGTTCCATATTAAGAAGCATTTTCCTAACTATTAGACTACTTCAGGACTTTTATTCAATTCAGTGCCACCAGACTAAGCCACTAACTATTGATAGGAAGTTAAAAATACAGAGATATCTATAGACGTATGCATTATCTATATCTGCATCTACATAATCCCTCGATAACGTTTCTGCTCAAGAATGATTTAATTAGTTTGTGGATAAACTGTCACCACTAACAGGTTGACTGGGACAGTGTAGTTGACAGATGCACGCAGGTGACAATATTAAATTATTGCACACAAAACACCTTTTTTTCATCATTACCTTGATTTATTTTCCTAGTCTCTTTTTTCCTCAGATGGAAAAATAGTTTCATCAAGAAAACAAATGCTTCTGCCAAAGTGAAAGAATCTCATGTTTTATGCTTTTCTTTAAAAAAGTCTACATTGAACTAGTTTATGCTCTGCACCCCCACCCCATTTTGCTGACTAAAAATGTTTTAAAATCACTGGCAGAAAACAAGGTATTTTCCTCAAATAGGATGATTATATTTTATTGCTGCCTTGTTTAGTATATATTTTTCTCAGTTGGGAAAAAAAGTCTAGATGAAAAATTACCTAATAAGAGAAGTGGTTTACATGGCCATAACATTTAAATTGCTGCCAAAGAAAAAATGTAAAAAAAAAAAGATTGTAAATGGAAAATATCACATAATTTCAAAAAAAAACTTACCTCAATTTTCTATCATTTATCATGTACTATAAGTCAACTTTCTAAATAGGATTATAGTCCTTTATTATAAGTCCCTAGTGGTACTATGGTATACATTTTAAAAATGCTACTACAAAAATGTTCTTTTCTTTTTGTTTCTGCCTATTGTATACTTAAGCTATAGATAATTTTTGAATAAAAAGCCTACGGTAGATATAAATGCAAGAGTTAACTGCTCCTGTTTGCTGATGTCCTTTCCATGTCCCACGAAGGTGGCTTCTCTCAGTCCAGCATCTTCTCCTGTTTCTTGCCTTCCTTTTTCTTCTTCTTAGATTCAGCTGCAATGAAAATAAAAACAAAAAGAAAGAAAAGCATACATTAGTAAGCATCGGGGGCGAGCCACTTTTCTGATCATTGGCCAGGAATGGAATGATTAGATGGACAGTGTGTGTGTATGTGTGTGTGTGTGTGTGTGTGAACACACAGGTGCACGCCTGCTGTAGTCAGGGGGGGGCGATGGGAGTAGGCAGGAGTGATACAGTCCAGCTGCAGGGGAGCACATACAAATGCCTGGGATCTTACTGGTTGCCCCCATTGAACAGACAAAATACCGTCTGGGGTCCTACTAAAAAAATAGGAACACAACAGTCATCTCTGAAAGAAGGAGCCAGGCCACCGCCCCCTGGTGCACTACAAGAGCTTTGCTTTGCTTAGACCCCACTTCCCACCTTCCCTTCCCACGGGTGAGCTGATGGGCATCTTTTCTGATAAGCAGTGTCAAGGTGCTGCCACTCCCGATGTGCCCTCTGCTCACGGATTTGGCCAGGTGTTCCTATGTGAAGGACCAGCCGTGAAACACGTGGAGCTTTGACCCTGCAGGGAATCCTACTCCAGGGTGAAGCAAATGGAATGTATCCATCTGGGCCACGCCGGGTAAATAAAATTATGAGGATTTAATTCAAAAGACTTCCTCCTTTTCCATCTTGCCATCTCCTTTTCATATGGAGAAGGCAGTGTGGAATAGGACATGTCAACTTCAGCTCCAAAGATGATACTGGTCAGAATCCCAGGGCTGGCCAGTGAAGGGATATTGCTAAATGCTTCTAGGATCCTTCCCCCATGTGGTCCACAGTAGTGGCAGAAACGTATGGGTTTGGTAGAGGCTCTGGAGCCAGATGGCCAGAGTTTGAATCCTGGCTCCATCCCTAAGCTACTGTGAGACTCTGAGAAAGCTAACTCGTGTATTTGTATCTCAGACGCCTCACCTGTGAATGGACATATGTATAGTACCACTTCACGGGGTGAACACCCACATGAGATGAGTTGTATAAAATCCATTGAAAACAGAACATCGCACAATAGCATATGCTCAGTAAAGGCTAAGTTTATCATTAACATGATAATAGACTGAGAACAAGAGGTCATTTCTCTGCATTATTAATATTCTTCATCACCATCAAGACATATTGGCTCAGCAGGTCACTGAGTGTGCGAAACCACAGAAGAACCCCGGGACAAAAGCAATGGCCAGCAGGGATCTGGGCTTTGTTCCCTGGATCATAGGGCCTGTGTCCAAAAGGGCCAAAAGCTTGTCCTGAGAGGGGACATGATGCCAACCACAAAAGCACAAATCCCAGTTTATACTTAAGCAGAGCTTGAACCTTTTTCATCATATCCTCACCACCTCTTCAGATAAGTTCTAAAGTTCATCATAAACTAGGCAAAGGAGTGTTTCTGCACAAAGTGCCTGTCCTCAGCTTCCTTTACTCAAGCTGCAGGGCTGCACCCTACACAGTCGGGTCAGGAGTTGCTCAAATCCTGCTGAAGTGCTGCCCGTGCGTATTCATTTTGTTCGTGCGTTCTTCAGCTTTCCCCTTTCTGTACCAAAGGGGCGCACACTTTCACTCTCTCTGTATTTGCTTGTCATTATGTCTCCCTCTTTTGATCCATGAAAGGTGAGATAACCAGAACTTCCAAGTTCAAAGACACCTGCCAGAACTTCCAAGTTCAAAGACACCTGCCAGAACTTCCAAATTCAAAGATACCAGAAGGTCAAAGAAGGCTTTCTGTTTAATATCTGAACATTTAATAATTCCCAGTCCTTGACTGACATTTTAGGTAACAGCTGTAAATTAGAATGGTATCCTCAGGGAATAATCTAGGATGTTCACCAGGATATAACTCTGGTTTCCCTTGTCTCAATTTCTACAAATTCTTTCCTGGGCAAGAGTGCATGTTTGTAGCAATAATTTGCATAGTTTGGCTAGCATTTCCCTGTTTCATGCATAAATCTGAATAGGTGCCATACTGATAAGATTAGGAATACATTTATTTAATAAAACTTGAACTCACTCTGAATAGTAAACACGATTTGATCTAGCTAATGTAAGTTGTTCATTTCAGGGAACACTTCAGGGATGGGACTGTCTCATCAATTCTCCCAGGTAAAGGCAAGAGCACACCCTCTCTCTCTCTCTGTTACCTGAGCCTGACATTTATTTTGTATTCATTAATTAACAACTTGCTAAATACCAAGAAATCAAGCAGTTGCCCATTTAATCTGCACCCTGCCAATCAATTTCTGTTTTTGATGCAACTGGCAGGTCATTATAGCATTCCTTGGACACACTGCAGAACTAAAGTCCACTTGGGGTTCAATCTAAACAGAAAAGATGATTCTTCAGTAAAATCCATGGAAATATGAAGGAATTTGCATTAGCATGAGGTTAATTTCTTACATAACAAAGTATTCAAATTTTTGAGAATAAAAAGGAAAATTGGGTCGATAATACTGCTTCCAATCGAAAGCAGGGTTGTGTGTGTGTGTGACTTGTATGTACATTTTACTGACGGACTGCTTGTCTCTGTGTCCTCCAAAACTTATGAACTGCTTCTCAAGCTTTACCCCACCTACCTGAGAGTCTTTAAATAGTATTATAGAATCTGTGATCTACTATGATCTAATAGTATTATGGAGAGGACCTAGAGTCCTCTCCATAATACTATTTTCGACAGTCCTATGGAAAGAAGGAAGAAATAGAGACCAAAGGAGTGTCAGTGACTCTTCGAGGTCCTCAATGATCCAGCAGTAGAACCAGATGAGGGGCCGTTCCCTGACACTTGACCTCTGCAGCCATCAATCATTACATCTACAGTGAATTCCTATTAGTTTTAGTTTGTGCTTGTAGCTTTCTCATTGTTTAAATCAGCTTCTTTTACTGGGTTCTCTACACTTACACTCATTTCAATTTCCCAAGCCCGTGATCACTTTTCTCTCCTAGTCTTTGGCCTTCAAACCCATGCTTTGTTCCATCAACCCCACTCCTCCACTTCTACCTCCCTCTTGGGAGTGCTTCTCAGGCACCAGTTTTGACACCCCTTCCAATGTGTTGACCTCTTGGTCTTATTTAGAAGGCTGTTCTCTTTGCTTCCCCTATCAGAGCACTTATATCTGTAGTAAGAAGGCATAATCTCTGCTCATTGTTATATCCCTAGCCCATAGCACAGTGTGCAGTGCAATACAGTTGATTAGTAAATCTTTAGTGGAATAAATAAAATCTGTGGCATGCAAGAACACATGCCTCGTTGGCTCACCATACACCATCGTCCTTAGGGAGGTCCTTTGAATTTTCCTGGGTTATTTCCATCTCAGCCTTTGCACATTACGCTCTGTCTGCCTGAGCATCTTTCACTCCTACTCTCTCACCTTTGTTTAGCCAACATCTACTCATCCTTAAGATCTTAGCTTCAATCTTTCTTCCTTAAGAAGTCTTCCCAGAGCTCCGAGACAAAACAGGTTCCACCCACAGTTAGATACTTTCATTAGGACTCTCGTTGCTCGTATGAAAATTAGAACTGAACTATTACTTTTGTATCTAAGTATTTAATAAGCATTTCCTCTGTTGTATGAGGGTAGAGACCATATATATTCTTTTGCATCTTTGTCCTCAGTGCCTGGTCCATTATAAGACTGGTTGCACACAGAGTGAAGAAATGAACACTTGAATTGGAATTAGAAAAAGTCACTCCATTAGTATATAAAAAATAGTACTTCCCAAGGAAAGTGGGGAGTGTAAGTTCAATCAGAATCTTGCAATATTTCAGTTCTTCAAACAGAAATAAGTTGTGGAGAATAAAATGACAGACATAAATGCATGAATTCTCAACACTTTTTTTTTGGTCTTTAAAGTAGAAGCCTGAGCTAACTCTGTGGGGGAAAGTGATGTCCCGTTTTAGCGGCCTTTCAAGGTTACAGTGAAAGAAATCTCTGCTATGTGCAGGAGGATGGTGGACGGGCCGGAGCGGGGCTCTAACAGGGCAGAGTGAAGTGCTTTGCCATCGAGTCACACAGCGGCGGCTACTGTCAAGGGTTTAATGAGCCAGTGATCACCATGATTCTGATGTGATGCAGTAGGATGCCTTAGTTCACACTGAAAAGACACGTCAGCAGGAGGTACACCCACGCTACACATCAGATGACACCCCAGGGTACACGTCACTCCTCTCCAAGCACAAGGGGATGCAAACAGGAAACGAGCCATTGTCAGATGTGAGGGAAAGGGCGCATGCCTGAGAAGGGACTTGTCCTTGTTCCCACGGATGATCCCAACGAGCACATCACTGTCCTGGAAACTCACAGTGGTGCCCTTCATTTTGGTTTTGTTTTTTTAATTCATTGGGGTGACATTGTTGTGTAAAACCATACAAGTTTCAAGTGCACAACTCAATAAAATATCTGCACACTGCATTATGCACCCGTGCTCGCCCCAAGCAAAGTTTCTGTCCCCACTTCCCTCCCTTTGCCCACCTCCCTCCTGACCCTTTCCCTCTGGCTATCACCACACTATGTGTTATATATATTTATGGTTTTTGCTTAATCCTTTTACCTTCTTTCATCCAGTCCCCCAATACCCCTCCCCTCTGACAGTTGTCAGTCTGTTCTCTGCATCTATGCCTCTGTTTCTATTTTGTTTGTCAGTTTATTTTGGTTCACAAGCCTGTATCCTTTGGGGTGGGTAGTTTTTGAGTTGGTGGAAGAAAGTGCTCAGCTCTCTCAGTAAGTATGTAAAATTTTTCATTATTTTATTAGGAACAGATTGTTTTAAGACATGTTTGAATGTGTTCAGAAAGTCTTAAGACTTTCCTAAAAAGAAATATTCTAGAAAAGATTCTTGTTCATATGGCTATAAATCCTAGCACCTGGAGCGCCATCTTTGCCATGTCCTCTGTAAAAAAAATCAAAACCCAGACAATTCGCTCAGTGCAGAGCAACTGTGGTAAGTAAAGAAGAGAGGCAGTGAGAAGAAGGCAGAGGAGCCATGCTACAATACATTCTGAGCCCATAAATGTTTAAATTCTGAATGGAATAAAATCCTGCTAGACACTGAAGTACTAAGAGGCACCATGGCCATTTGTTTAGCAAGGCAATGAGGAGACAAGTCTGTGAGGACTGGACTGAGAACCAAGTCCTCACCAAGGGAATCGCCTTTGACCGATGTCTACCACATACCAGCTCTGGGATCTTGGGCAAATCAATCATTCTGCATCTGTTTCCTTTAGACTGGGGATAATAAAACCTAGTATGTCCTCCTCAGAGGACCATTAGGAACATCATGTGAGATTACGACCTCTACGATCCCATTCTACTGCTAATAAACAAAACAAAACAAAACAAAACAAAACATTTATTTAGCAGATGCATGCTCTACATCCGCTATTTATCAGGTGCTGTTCTAGATGCTGGGATATAAAGGCAAACAAGATTAAATTCTGCTCCCTCCGAGCTTCCGTGACAGTAATGTTTTCAAGATTGCTCTGTGTGAGGGTCTATCGACATTGTAAAGTACTCTCAGAGTACGTATTTATATTAAAGACCACGCGTATGTGACTGCTGTTTGAATGGCTTCAACACCTATTGCTCTTGCTGCTAGTTACTATGACTTTGCAGAAGAAATGATGTAATAGGATATCTACACGGAGAATGAATTACTAGGGAGAAAAAGTATGTCTGTAGTAGATTTAGCCTTAAAGGAAGAAAGAATTAATCATTCTTCTTTAAAACACATTCATTTTCCACTTTTGCAAGTAATATGGGCTTGTATAGAACAGCTTTAAAAACACGTACATGTTAACACATTACTCCCAGCTTCCCAATATAGAGATTTAACAGCAGCTTCTATTATGTTTTCTTTCTATGAATAGATGTAATATATACTTTAACTAAGACATATTGACAGTTGATGAAGTATATTATACATAAAATTCTACTGTACTATTTTTTCCATCATTGCCTTGTATACTTTGAAACATAACCAAGTAGTATTTTTTATGACATTCCAGCCCATATTTTTTATAACCTTTCTCCTTTTGTTGGTCACTCGGCATGCTCTCCCTGTTTGTTAATGTCAATAGTAATGCAATATGTGTTTTGCTGACAAATCACAGTATGTTTAAGGCTTGCCTTAGCATATATTATTAGAAGAGGGGCTCCTGGATCAGAGGCCAGCATATTTTTAAAGCTTTAGGTGTGTATCATCAAATTTCTTTCTGGAAAGGAAGTACTAATTTAAAATTTCTATCAGCAACTTATATAAGAGCCTGTAACAGCAAACCTGTTCTCGAGACACAGGATAATCAAACAGCATGCCTTGTTTCTTTTCCATCAAGTCACAGGCCTTTTTAGCAGCGGGATTGCCAAGTAGTTGGTACAGGGCAACACCCAGGCCCATGTCAACATTAGGAAAATCTGGAAAGAAATAGGGCTGTGAGTAGGCACTGAAAGAAAGATGTCAATTTGAAGGTTTTTCAAAGACCTTGAGCGGGGATATTATTCCAAAAGTAGAAGAGTGAAGAATTCTGGAATAAGCTTATCTTATTTCCTTTTTTTCCCAGATGGCCTTCTGTGTATATAGAAAACATTTTTCTTTTCTTTTTAATCAAGAGATTAAATGATTGAGAGGAGCCTGGATTTTAACTAAAATGAGTCAACCTCTATCTGCTACTGATTTAAATAAGGTGGCTTTGGGTTAGGAAACCCATGGGAAGAATTATTCACTAGAATAGGAAGAGGAGATTCTACCTCTAAGAGGTAGAATTCACATATGAAGAAGCTATGGACACTCAGAAAGGGCACTGCAGACTCAGAGGTCAAGGGTGCCAGCAGACAGGGACAGCTGGAGGCATGTCATAGAGACCACTCCGGCTTGCCTGTGGGGACTCATCCAATAAACCATGTAAAATGAGTCAGGAAGGGGATCACGTCACTGTCAAATAGTGCTACCACCGTGTCAATATGCCCCAGATCCCGGGTATCAGCAAGATCCTCCTAAGGCTTCATGAATCTATTTAAAAGAATGGATCTGTGCCTGCGAATTACCTGCCCAGGCACCAAATCCCTTGCACCGTGACTGCTGTGCATCAGAAGGGATAATAAAGCTTTCTGCATCGCGAACGTGCAACTCAGAGATCCGCCTGGAATCCAGGCACTAGATGGCTAGGCTGCCTGATGCGGCCCCATTCACTAAGTGTCCCAGTATTTCAGTTCACACTGAAGTGAGTGCCACAATGCAGGAGAAAATTTTATTCAAAAATCAAAAGTATAATCTTTAAACAAGTTTTCTTAATCTATCGCCCTCAGATATGGTCCCATCTAATGTCTTTGTTCCTACTGTTTTGTTGGTGCGTCTTTGATTTCATGGTTTGTAATACCACTCACTTCATTTGTTCTTTTATGGACGTGATACATTTATTTCTAGAATTATGTACGGAATACATACGTACATCTGACAAGGATTACAAATGGAAGACACACCTGCATACAAACGACTGTGCCTCGACACTGCCCACAGGCTGATACCTGTTCTTTATCTCACTAGCCACCTTCTATTTTGCTCATCAGTCTCTATTTTGTAACAATACGTACTACTCCCTCTCAACCATCTGCCTTTCTGATGTCAAGGAAATGGGAATAAAAGACATCACGCATCTGTGTCTAGATGCAAGCGAAACACATTCCGACCCTTTAAGGAACCTCTGTTTTGCCCCACTTCCTTTTGAGGTGACTCAGCACTTAATTGCATCTCCTCCAAACAGAACTTTCAGCTCCGAAGGCACAGGTGAGTAGTGTAGATTTCACCGAAAGTTTAGTGGAGGACATGAGGAAATTATCTCATCAACCACACAGAACAAGCTTAATAAAAGTCCTTCAGTATGTCAGTCACTTTCCAGAGCGGCTAACCCCGTATCCGTAGACTAAGCCCTTCTTCCTTCACCTGAAGGCTCCTCTCCACCCCCTTTTCAGCCGATTTCCCTCCTGTTTCTCCATTTCCCTTCTTTTGTGGGAAACATTTCAGGTAACGATTAGCTTCCCCAACCCATCAAACCATGGACCATCTTTAGGGTACACTTCTATGTACAGTAGAGTCAGGCGTGTGTTCGTGTCTGATGCGTGTGTGTGCCAGGTACACAATCACCAAGCTAAACCCCTGCTTTTTAGCTCAACACATCCACATTGTACTGATGTATTAGCTAAACTAGCCATTCATTTGGGAATGCACAAAACACTAAGCATAAAACATACAGCTGAAAGTTTCTGTGGATTTTTCCTTTCAGAGTCGGAGAGAAGAGCAGTGCAGATGAGAATCAGAGGTGCTTAATCCAGGGCTTTCCCTCTCGTAGACAGTTACAGAAGAAGATCCAAAGCTGCGTGGGTGCGCATGCGTGTGTGTGTGTGTTCAACACTCAGCTGCTATACTTAGTCTTCTCCACCTTCAGCAAAAACAATGTTTTTAAGTATTAAATGAAATTGAAGAGACGCGAACATAGTTAAAACAAGGTAAATTCTGCAAAGAATGTGTAACTTTATAGAGGTAGCTTCTAGAATGTCAGTATAATTTTGTCTGCGACTAAATGGACAGGTGCAGTTGCACGCCTTTCTGAGGCTATGGCAGAGACTCAGGGTGTGTGCACCTGTGGTTGTTGTGACAGTTGTTACAGGCTGTCACACCTGGTGGTACTAGTGGCCCTAACCACACTTGTGAGCACACACACACACACACACAGAACCATGGATTGGGGGAACTAATGTTCAGGTTTCCTCTGTTCAGCAAAAGCATCTGCCTCTTCCTCAATGTGCAGACCACTGCTGACCTCACGTTCTTGACAGTGACCTCCCCACACACAGACCCACTGACTTCTTCCTCCCCCAAACAGGGAAGAAAAACGTTTACTTCTGACATGATTTTAAACGTGTAAAAGCTTTGTTTCTGTAATAATGAGGACACAGAAAGCTTATAATATTTCATAAATTCTACTAGTAGCCCAAGTCAAAAATGAAAGTGTATTATTATAAACAATAATAAGTAGCTCGCACTTGACACATCATTATTTTCTATCATATCTGGTGCTTGATCATACATGACTGGCACTTATCAAAAATTAAGTCATGATTTATGAAAAAGGGGAAAGGCATGAATTCTAGAATATTTAAAATTTCAGCAGGTATGGCCCCATAAATCACGTTTTATTTGCTGCCAAAGAAATTTCTCTTTTCAATTGTGATGTGCTGACTAGGTCCCCCTCAAAAATTCATGTTGAATTCCTAAGCCCTGTCCCTCAGAATGTAAGCATATTTGGAGACAGGGCCTTCAAAGAGGTAACTGAGTTAAAACGAGGTCATTAGGCTGGGCCCTAATCCAATATAACTGGTGTCTTTATAAGAAGAGGAAATTTGAACACAAACACCCAAAGAAGGAAGATAATGTGAAGATTCATGGAGAAGGTAGACATTTATGAACCGAGGACGGAAACCTGGAATGGATCCTTCCCTCGTGGACTTCAGAAGGAACCAACCTTGCAGAAGTCTTGATTCCTGACTTCCAGCCTCGAGACTTGTGAGGAAATACATTTCTGTTTTTCCGAGTTTAAGTCACTCCGTCTGTGGTACTTCGTTACAGCAGACGGTGAACTAATACATCAGTGAGCTACATCCACACCATCTTTAATTTTCCTATTTTTTGGCACACCCTCACTATTGGTAGAGGTGCAAAATACAAGTGAGTTTGTTTGTGTGTCCTCAGGAAGCTTAAATATGTGGTCATTTAAATACATGATCATTTAAATATGCAACTCTGGTACTACATAGCGTGGGATTTTATACTCAGTAATGGTTTCATCCATCTCCACGCTTGTCCTCCAGATTTCAAGCAGGTGAGCTACGTTCCCCACCCCAGACACGTTTCTCGGACCCCCATGCACCTGATACTCTGACTACAGCCGCAGCAAAGGTTAGAGGTGAAGGGATTCCCCTGGGCTTCTCCACATGTTTTAGACAGCAGCCTTCATAGCAGCTTAATTGACTAGCCTTCTGCATCTGAGTGAAGATCTAAAAATCATGTTTTCTATTTTCTGTAGAATAAAAATAATCTCTGCAGGTCTCGCCGGAGCGAGCGCTATGAAGGTGTCCATCTCCAACCCGTAGCTCTGGGCCGTGCGCCCGTGTGCAGGAGGAGACCAGCAACGTTTTTTATCTGCTTCCTGCTCTTTGGATTTCTGATAAGCTCTTCTAAAAATAGTATTTACTTCCCAAGAAAGAAAGTCTTTAGCTTTTTCTTTTCCCTGCCTCTGTGTGCTGAGCAACAGCCAGCCTGCTTTGATTGCCCTGCAGGCTCCCGGAGGTTTTGCATCAGTGCAAAGCTGGCTCGAGTCACTGGGAGTGTGTGAAGCATCCCCACTGACAGTGCTTGTTACCAGGATGGTGGTGCCCCGGAGCCTGAGGAGCACCAGAGTGGCTCTGGGTCTCACGGTGGGGAGGAGGCGGTCCTCTGGCATCCAGTCCTGGGTCCTGCCTGGGAGGCCACTGGGTGTAACAAGTGCATTGCACCACTTTGTCTTACTCTCAAGAAGAGCAGCCCCTTGAAAAGAACCCAGTTTGACAAGCACAGCACTAGGAGTTAACATTTGCTTCAATGCAACTATTACACAAAGACAAGCTGGGGCCAAAAGTTATCTGACATGACTCCATTATAAATGCTCTCAAGCATGCTTATATTAATGTCTTAAGATGATCACTGAAACAAAAACCAAACTTATTAATTTCTTTTTAGGATACCCAAAGAGTAGGAGGCACTCCATTTCGGAATCACTGGTATAATAGAAAAGATGTCTGGACATGGACTGTCCTGACTTCAAGTTCAAGGCTGAGTCCTCCTCGCTGGCTGGCAAGTCACAGCCTTAGTGTCCTCATTTGCAAAATACGAACAAAACTCCTCAAGGCTGCTGTGGGGATTAAGCAAGACAATGTAGTCTAAGGGGTTAGTATAATGTCTGTCACATCATAAATAATCAATGGGACAGCGTTTGCGGTGCTCAGGAAATGCTGATGACAACAGCTACAAATTAAAACACAAAGTGGGAATTCTCAATCTGGTAGAAGTTAGAGGAAGAAGCACAAAAGCTTCTGGGGTCAATAAACAAAGAGGTTCCCTCAACCCAGCAACTAATTAGTGTGAGCATCATTCTATTATGCAGCCTTCCTCAAGACTAATTATTATATAGCTGTTGTGTGTGTGCAGATAATGAGCCTCTGAGCGTGGAATTTACCAAGGGACACGAGAGCAGACCCAGTGTGAAGCGAACCCTACGAATATGTACAGTTCCTAGTTCTCACATCTGTCCTGGCAATTAGGGCTAAAAGCTGATTAGTAAGGACGGGCGTAAGACTCCCAGATGAGCTGATCTTCTTCCAGGTGAGCGAGCTGCACTTTGACAGTGACGTCTCTGTACACTGTGCATCCAATGAGTAAGTGGTGGTCCTAGTATGTAGTTGGATACATTGTTCATTCATTCAAGTCAATGCTACTCATTGAGTTCCCGTCACGGACAAGGGACCATGAGATATAGTAACTTACAAAGGTGAGATATGGCTCCTGACCTCAAGATATTCAAGGGTGTGCGCTGCAAATAGGCACTGGCTGCAGAGGAACGAATGAAAGAATGTCTTATCAGAGGGGTGGGAGGGTCTTATCAGAGGGGTGGGCCTTCCCTCTCAGCAGCTTAATGCTTGAGAAAGGAACTCTGGTAAGTTTTTCTGAGGGGCTGTATTTTTTTTTCCTTTACCATTTAGTCCCCTTAAATCCCCCTCTCCCCTGCAAGTTTTAACACTGATCTCTTTTCTAGTCTTTGAACAACACAAGCTCTTTGTGGCCTCAGGGACTTTGAACTTCCCCTTGTTTCACTTAGAACACTAGTATGGCTAGTTCCTCCTCCAAGTTCAAAAGTTACCTCTGGAAGAAGCTTGCCCTGGTTACTCTCACTTAGCCCCCTCTCCCACCTCACTTTAGTCACTCTGGCACTTGGCTCTTCAGTTCTTAAAACCACTCACTCCAATATGTAGTTATCATTTTAATTACTTACTTTTACTTGTCACTATTTTCTACCCATCACCATCAGTACAATGGAGTAGTGAGAGGAAAGGAATATCCCTAGCTCCTAGTGTACTGACTGCTTCACACAAGTCTTTTTTTTAAGATTGTATTTATTTATTTTTTAGAGAAAGGGGAAGGGAGGGAGAGAGTGAGGGAGAGAAAGGTTGATATGCAAGAGAAACATCAATCAGTTGCCTCCCACATATCCCCAACCAGGAACCTGGCCCGCAACCCAGGCGTGTGCCCTGACAAGGAATTGAACCTGCGACCTTTCAGTTTGTGGGACAACACCAACCAACTGAACCACACTGGCCAGGGCTCCACTGAAGGCTCCAATAGAGTATATAAATAAATGAATAAATTGGAAGCAATGCCAAAGGACTTTCACAGACGTTGTCATTCTGTGCAGTACCTTGGGGTTTGTCCTTCTCTCCTCCTGCTCCACTATAGGTCCAGACAGGTCATCAATTCAGCCCTGGAGCTAACTCTAGCAAATAGCACCCATCAATAAATACTTACTGAATGAACAGGGTAGGCTTTACAGAAGGAAATATATAGACTACAGAAGAAGAACACGTTCCAGGTTTCTAGAGCCACATGGAGAAATAGATGTGTAAGAAGTCACAGCCCATGTGGCCATACCCTGGAGTTTGGTGTGGCTGGGGCATGGTACCTGGGCAATGTCTGGAGCCAGGGTCGGATTCTGTTGCTGATGGGAAACCATGATCAAGGAGAGATTTTAGAAAAGAATAAGTGAGCCTGACATCCATTATTCTTCTTAGATAAGAAAGTGAGATCACCGTGTTGAACAGATGCAGGGGAAAGAGCTGTGCAGAGAGCCGTAGGTCTACAGTCAGACCGCCTTGTGATCCAGTCCTGGCCCCTCTGCTGATTGGCTGTATGACCATGTGCCCAGCATCTAATTTCCTTAAACCTCATTTTCCTCAAAAGTAAAATTGGGGGTCATAACAGTAACTGTTTCACAGAGTTTCTGTGCCTATTCAATCACATAATATTATAAATGACATACTAAGCTACGATCAAAACAGACTATGCTCTCAATAAATATTAACTATACTTACTATTATTGTAATCACTATAAATATTTTTTTGCCTGAAAAGGTGCTGAGGGGAAAACCCCCTCAAGAAGTTCGTTTTGAAGAAAGTGAAATATCTTAAAGATACTGCATGTTTATCAGGCATATTTGTATACATGACTTCATTTCATCTTTAGAACAGTGGTAGGAGGCATTCATTGTAGATTCCCATTTACAGAAGACAAAAGAGATATCATTCTAATGAGAAAAGAGCAGAATTAGATCTTCTCACTTCCCGGATAGTAGCATGGATGGGAAATGAAACACATATGTTCATGTAGATCAGTGAAACAGAATAGAGACCCCAGAAATAAATCCACACGTTTATGACAAAGAAGGCAAGAATATGTACAATGAAGTAAGGAGAGTGTCTTCAATGAATGGTGTTGGGAAAACCGGACTGACATGCAAAAGAATGAAGCTGGATCACTCCCTCACACAATATATAAGAATTACCTCTACATGGATTAAAGACTCAAAAATGAAATGAAATGAAATAAAATAAAATGCAGATGTTCAAAGATTTTCACAAGCAGAATCAAGAAATCAAAACCTTGAAAGTAAACTGAATAAGAGTGTTTTCTTCTGGTCAAGAACAAAATTACCACAAGGCATCCCAGCTGTGTTTTGCTGGTCAAATGCAAGGGCAGCCGCCATCAAGTCCCGCCCCCTTCCCCGCCCCTCCGTCCTGATCCAGAGTCTCAGGGGAGGGAGCCCACTGCAGGCTGGCAGCCCACGGTGGGATTCTGCCCCTTCACCTCTCTCAACACAGTCAGAAGTCCCCAGCCCAGCAAAGCTCACCCAGAGTGTTACCATACTCATTCCTGAGGGATGTCAGAGCCCAGAAAATAGAAAAAAAAAGTGTTAGGGAACTTCTTTTATCTTTAAAAGAACTAACAAAAGAACCTATTTAGTGGGGAGAGAATTGAGAATGCTGGGAATATCACTTTCCTGACCCCTTTTTCCATTTAATAATCAGTTGCCAAAAGCTCTGTCCCGCACACAGCTGAGTCTTGCACTTAAAGAGTTGCCGTTCTTTTGATCTTGGAAGACGGATTGTCAAACCTAAGAGAGGGCCAGGCAGTCATCCAAAAAAAGAGCAGCAAGATGGCAACGCTTTCAGAAGGGTCTGGGCAGATATAAAAGGAACTGGGGTTATCGTGAGCAGGGGAATTTAACGAGGGCCTGGTAACAGCAGAGCACGAACTGGCAGACAGGACAGCAGGAGGGATTAACACTCTTCTCTGGACCACCTGTAACACAGGCATTCACTGGTGTGCTCCTGTTTCTGACTGACTGGACCGGAAACCCCTTGAGAATACCCTTCATCCAGGCAAACTTGGAGACTGACATCATACCACGCTGCCCTGTTGGTATCAAAAGGAGCTTCACAATACCCCTTATTGACGGATCTTATTTAAAAAGTAACAACTAATAATTTCCATGTCGACAAAAACTCTAGATTCTAGAATGTTCCACCTCGATCATTTGGCCATGTCACCTGTGGCACCTGGGAAAATCCCAGACTCCTCACTCCAGCGGCGAGTCACCGGAAGCCTGGTCCATGGGGCTGCCCTGCTCCCACAGATAGGACTGCCTGTAGGCTCCAGCTCCCCACCCCGGCGGCCCCATCTGGCTTGGCCAACTTTCGGTTCCACCAGGAGCTCACCCTCCAAGGGGACCACTGAGAAACACCTGCTCGGACACTGTATACAGAGCCATCAAGCACAGACTGACCCACGTTTCCAAATTCTCCACTTGTTCACAGTGCATTTATCACTGAAGACTGGAAAAGAACATTACCGATGGCTCCAAAGAGAAGAGACCTAACCATCTCCACAGTGGAACACCCAATGGTCCCCAGTATAAGATAACACTCAGCAACTTTTTCTCCACATAATGGCACTGATGCCCATCCATCCCAACGGGAGAGAGGCTGAGGTCTTACACTATTCTCCTGCACAGTCCGACATCCCTACACAGCCCCTGGCAGACTGCTCGCCAAATACCAGTTCAACGCCCTTACAGCTTGGAAAGGTAAAGACACATTTCCTGGACTCCCTTGCAGCAGCATTTATGTATTTGCTTGTTTGTTTGCAGGTTATGTGTGACTTAGTTTCCATCAAGCAGGCACACATAAATGAGTCTTAGAGACAGAAATGAGGACCCAGAAACAAACAAACAAAAGGTCAAATTTGGAGAGATTGAAAATTAACAGCAAGACTGATGAGGATGTCTGGTTTTGTGAGTGAGGGCAGTGATGGTGCAGTTTCCCGTGTGTGATTCTTAGCATCCCGTGTGCCGAGCAGTGAGTGATTCCAGCAGCCACATGGGTTGTGATTAGACATTTCTCCAGGACCTGCTGCCTGTTCCTGGAAATGCAGTATTCAGGGCACCCCCTCGGGCCCTCCTGGAGATTCTGTGAGCTGTGTAATACCCCTGTAGACCCTTTTCTACTTAACTACCTAGAGCAGATCTTGCTGCAAAATATCCCCAACAGATACAGGGTGTTCTGAATAATCTTAATACTCTCAATCTCTTTTAAGAAATGAAGATCTCAAGTGTCCAACACAATCAATCATTTCACCAGCTTATCCCAGCTAGATTCTGGCAGCAATGAAGTAAGTTCTGGTTACAGTCTTTCAGTCCATCAATGACCTGCGTGACAGTAATCCTGTCCCTGTCCCCAAGAGAGCTGCATTCCAATGGTGCGTCTCTCAGTTCTTATGTCTGCATAAGAACGTCAAGACTCTTCTTCCAGGCATAGAATATAGATGTGGAAGACAAAAGTCTCCTCGAATTCATTGGGGTTCCAACACAAGGGGATCATTAGGTAAGGGTTTCCAACTTGTATCTAGTATATTGAAACTGTGGATTAATACTAAAGTTAGAGTTTGTACAATATTGATAGCAATAGCAAGGAACACTTCTGTTTCTCAAGATGCAATGCTGTTCCACTGGTGAATTTTAAGCCCATTTTTAATCAAAGCACGTGAGATGCGTAGTAGTTTCCTAGTTTGATGGCAATTCTAGGTATGAAGCACCCTCTCTCGACAAGCAAGTCTTTTAATCTTTTAATCTGGTTATTAGTCATCAAGTCACAACAATATCTCCAGTCCCTCCTCCAATTAATGCTGGGTGGTCTCAGCCTTACCAACACCTTTATGATCCATTCTAAAATTTAAAGCATATGTTTTCACACTGAAAATCATGTGGTTTGCATATTCATCCACCGCCATTTCCCCGAACAAAAGAGGCCAAGGAAAAGAAGTTCTCCAAAACAAATAAACAAACAAAAGAACAGACAAATAAAACAGAGCCTGCTCCTGTGTTTGATGAGAAGGATAATGGAGGGGAAAGAGAATTTCTTGCTATAAGCTCAGTGGCTGTGCTATGAAATAATTAAACTTATCTTTCAACAGAGCACTGAGTTTCCTCAAGTACAATACCCTATGCTATTTTCTTGGGGAAGTCTGGCAGCTATCAAAGGTCCCTTTCCTGTAATCTGCAAGCATGAAAAAAAGGCAGAAAATGGCATCAAAAGAGAATAAACCCTGGAACCGATTCTGCTGCTACCCAACAGGATGAACTTGGATGACTCACTGATTTTCTCTGTCCTCCTCTGTTCTATGAAGGTACCATCGGATGACAGGCAAAGCCACCAGAAGCGCTGCTATTTAATGATTCTAGACATAGAGGTTTATCTAATATGCACACAGTTCCACAGTTTGTAATGCCCAGAGGCAGCGTGGTGGCCTTAAAAAAGGCAGCAAGTCTTTGGTGTCAGTCTGACTTTGAATTTGAATCCTGCTTCCAACAGTTACAAGATGCAAAACCTTGGGCAAGTTGCTTAACCTCTCTGAGCCTATGCTTGCTCATATACAGAGTAGGAAAAGCAAAATGTACTACAGAGAGTTGCTTTAAAGCTTAAATGAGGAGTGCCTATCACAGTGCCCCATTCAATGTTCGTGAGGTCCCTACGTCCCTCTGTGCTTTCCACGTACTGAGTTAAAATAGGAAAAAGCACTGACGACTTGTTCTTTCCCGAGAAAAGGAAGAAAATAATTCCTAATTGTAAAACTTTGAGAAAAGTTTAGTTACATGACCTCTTCTATCAGTCTTTGGTGGATTTAGTGTGTGAAACTTTTTCCCTTTAGCATGATTTATTATGCAAATACTTATTCAGCCCTACTATGTGCTGCTTTTTGTTCTAGGCAACAGGGATTCAGTAGAGAACAAACCAGGCCAGACCCCTGTCCTTCTGACAGTTTTTATTCTGATGGATGCCTTCCAGAGCAGCTTTAGAAATAACATTATAGAAAATGTCTCCTTCCTTTGGGGAGTCATCTTGAGTATCAGTTTTGGGCTTTATGAGACTTACCTTCTCCTACTCAAGGGACAATGGAACCCATCAGGTTAGCTTATACCCCTGTGTGATTTATGTGAGGAATCGGGGGCCACAGAAGAAAATACAAGGTTAGAGTCAGCCAAATCTCAGCTCTGTCACCCACTAGAGACGTAGCCCTGGGCAAATTAGCCAGTGTGCCTCAGCTTCCTTCAAAAGTGTATCCACTTGCAGAGGAATATACAGGACATGATAAAATCATAGGTGTCAAACACCTAGATCAAGACATGTGAGTGGGAACAGAACAACACTAATGATAACATAGATTCTGTTTTATTATTATATGCTGTTCCACTGATCAGAAAAAAATTATCTTAATGTTAGAGACTCACAAAGGGAAAGTTGTAATATCCATTCACGGCTATTTCAGAAAAATGGTACAGAAATACACACATCCTGCACGTGCCACTGATTCCTTCTTACTGAGTCCAGGAGCACAGGTCATGGCAAGGGTGTGGGAGCCTCACTAAGAAAATCTATCTGACACATCTCCCTGGCTCAGCCCCTACGGTAAGAGTTTGCTTTGTTCAGAGAGCATGGTGCCAAAACCATGCGCTCCGTTTTTTCAAAGGTATGTTATGTACAAAGGGAAGGCTGCATCTAAATGATCAACGGACTTCATAACTGGTTGTGAAATACAGAATTCACTCCCGGGAATGCCATTATCAACGAATTCTATACCTTGATTTTCGATATATAAACAATTACAGAACGTCTACCCCCCTGAAATATCTTTACCGCCCTTCTTAGGGCAGAAGCCGGAACCAAACTGCTAAGCTTCATTCCACGTGGAAAATTGTAAAAAAGGGAATCATCCCCCAGTGCAGCTGAAAAGGAGGCTTCACTGCATGTATTTCCCAGATATCCTGAGGGGTCTTTCTTAGTCATGTCCTGGCTGCGCCCTGTTTATTCCAGACTTTGCAACATTTCCCAGAGTCACCCAGCTCCCCCGCCATCCCACACAATCACTCTCCCATTTTTCCTCCTGACGCATTAAGTGGCTGTGTCCCTCACCCATAGGAAAGAACCAGACAGTGTGGTGTATGTGTGTATGTGTGTGTATGTGTGAGTACACACGTGTGTGGGGAGGGTCTCTGTGGATGTCATACTACAGGAGTAACTCTCAATTTTGGCTGATACTGAAATCTTCCAAAGAACATTTCCATTTTCAAAACTTATGATGACTTAGTTGGCCTGGCTTACACTGGCATGTTTATAGGTTCCCATAGAAAATCCCACGGTGCCAACCAGGCTGAGGACTGCTGTAGAGATATCTCTAATCCCTTTTCTTTTTCATTCTATATTGATGCTGAATATTTTGGTTAAAAATAAATTAATTTGCAAACTGTATCTCTGAGTTCTCACTGAATAGATATGGCCACTAATTTTCATTAGATCTGTGTAGTTGTCTCTGGACAGGTGACATTTGTAAAGTTGGTGCGTGCACACAGCGGATGCACACAGCGTACCCACCCAGCCCCACGTCATACCTCCCAAATGCACACTATTCCCAGCCGAGATTCCCAGGACCTGGGGAGGGCGGTGGCCTCTGTCCCAGCAGGTCACCTGGCAGTCCCGAAGGTGGAGGTGACCATTTCCATGGACAACTCCAGCGGAGAATAGAGAGCTGGGCTGTGAAATGCGGTCTTTCTGACCACCAGTAGCACAATCAATCCTCTCTGGTTTCTGGGAATACTTTCTTCTTCCTATTTTCACTATCATGAGCTTCGTGTTCATTTTTCTGAGTTTTTCCTTACCATTAATCTGGTCAGAATGTCAGGTCCATTTGACAGCTCAAATCTGAGCAAAGGCCAAGGAAATTTTTTAATTTAGAGATCACTGAGGCCCACTGTATTCATCTGATAGGGCCGCCATACACCACAGGGTGGTTGGCTAAAACAATAGATACTTATTTCCTCACAGTTCTGGAAACTAGAGGTCTAAGATCAAGGAGTCGAGAGGGTTGGCTTCTTCTGAGGCCGCTCTCCTTGGCCTGTGGATGGCCTCCTCTCCCTGCGCCTTCACAGGGTCTGACCTCGGTGTTGTCTGTGTCCTAATCTGCTCTTCTTACACGCCGGTCAGATTGCACTAGGGACACCCACGTGACTTCATTTCACTTTTGTCTCTGTAAAGGCCCTGTCTCCACGTACAGTCACATTCTGAGGTACTGGTGGTTGGGACTTCAATATTTACATTTGGGGGGTGAACACAACGGACCTCATCCCACCCATGAGTTAAAAGAGTTTGTCTTCACCTAGCTGGGAGTCTATTTGTAGGAAACCATGGCCAAGGTCTTTGTTTTGGTTGACTTTCAGTATGAGAACAGGGTCTGACTTTCTGGGAATGAACAGAAAGACAGCTCTACACAATTTAAAAATTCTATTATAAATGCAATTGGTGAGCTCATCAAACTAAGAAAGAAAATAAAGGCTCTGAGAGAAGTATAAGAAATACAGAACTTACCAAGGTATGCACTGAACAAGGAAAATGTACAATAATTTAACTGATATCATTGGAAACTGTGTTAGATCATCTAGTAAAGGCTTGATTTTACATTTTCTGCCTCATAACTTTTATAACTTTGTTCACACTTGTCAGAATGTAGTCCCAACGTAGGGCTTGGAGGCCGCAGGCACCATACGACCAGGGCGTTCACTGGCCTGTTTCGCTGAACTGTTTATTTGTGCTAGGAGACTATTCCAGCCCCCCGACCTGTGCAGAGGACTCCGGCGGCCTACTGAAAAGCTAACTCTATGGGGCTTTTTCAGTTTCTTTCTTAAGGGAGTTCACCTAAGATTTTCTTCTGGAACAGCACTTCCACATCAGAGGATCCCGCCTGAGTCCCTGCATCCACCCCTATTACAACTGCGATCACAGAGCGGGAACCTACCTTGAGGCTTGGGCTTGGTCACTTTGCCACAGGGCTTGGAGATGGTGACCGTCTTCTGGCAGTCCGCGTTGTGCAGGGCTCGCTTCAGACTTCCGGTTCTGGTCTTCAAGGCCGTGTTCAGGTCGCACTCTCCCCAAGCCTGGAACTGGTATTTGCACTCCGCTGCGGGCAGGGGAGGGCCAAACAGAAATCTTTGCAAGATCCTTTTACAGTGCCGTGAAAATAAAGACACCCTTGTAACTCTTTGTAGCGAGGACATTATAGATTCACATGTGGTTGCAAGAAAAGAGAGCGATCCCATGTACCCTCAACTGTGGTCTCTTCCGTGGCTACAGCCCCACAGCAAACCAGGAAATCGACAGGGCTACATTCCACCGAACCTATTCAGTTTCACCAGTTTTACGTGCACTCATGTGGGTGTGTGGGGGAGAGGGATTTAGTTCTGTGCAACTCTGTCACAAGTGTAGATGCAAGGGAACACCACCACCATTTATATACCAAACCGTTCCGACACAAGGGTCCCTCGGGTTATCCTTCTGCACTCAGAGCCCACCTACCTCCCCCCCCCCCACCAACCACTAATCTGTGCTCCGCCGCTATACTTTTTTCATCTTAATTTTGCCATCCATGTATGCAAAGGGAATCAAACACCGTGTAACCTCTTGAGATTGGCTTTCTCACTCAGAATAATTTCCCGGAGGTCCACGCAAGCTGCGTGCTCCTTTTCCTTGCTGAGCAGTATTCCGTGGGACTCAGGGTGGGGCTAAAGTGGGTTTACAGTTGTCAGTATGGAAGATAATACGGTAGCTGAGAAATAATAATCTATGAATAGATTCTGTGTTTCACGTACTCCCATCTGTAAGCCTACTCCTGCCCCACCCCGTGTACTGCCACAGTCTGTCTGACCATTCACCAGCTGAAGGACATCCGGGTGGTTTCCAGCTTTCAACTGTTACAGATGAAGCTGCCCTACACATTCATGTACAGATACTGGTGGAAACATAGGCTATCATTTCTCCAGGACCCATGTCCAAGAGCGAAACCGCTGCATCGCAGGGCAAATACACGTTTAGTTTTATAAAAAAAAAAACTGCCATATTGTTTTCCAACATGACTGTACCACTTTACATTCCCTTCAGCAATATATGAGTGATCTGGTTTTTCCATATCCTCTCTACTATTTGGTGTTTTTATTTTTTAATTTTAGCCACCCTGATAGGTGTATACGGTACAGGGATAGCTAAGAAGTTTTCATTTTCATCTCTCCACTCAGAAAAGAGGCTGAACACCTTCTCAGGTGTTTGCCACCTGTATATCCTCTTTGGTATAATCCTTATTTATGTCTTTTGCCCACTTTATAATTAGATTGTTACTTTTGAGAGTTCTTTATATATTCTAGATATAAGTCCTTTAAGATAATACTTTTTAAATTTTTTTGTAAGTGGGTCTTTATGGTAACCATATACAATTTAAGACCAAATGTACCCAAATTTCATCCAGCTTTTATAAAACTTACTTCCATTCATAAAAAGTACCCCTAAGGTTATAGAAAATGAGAAAATTATGGTATAGGGATTCATTGTCCTTCACTCGCCTATCACCCAGAGTACATTTCAGTAGAACAGTGAGGATATTTGGGGCACCGTGTCCTACTATGGCTAAGAAAGACACAAATTCAAGAGTATAAAAAAAAAGGTAATTTACGTGTGCAACCGTGGGTTTAAAGTTAGAAGTGTTGAAAAATTCCTTCTCAAATAGATAGGTGAGGCCAGTGAGGCTGGCCACAGACAGTCAGTGCGAGAAAAATCTACGGAAACCGGCTGCAGTCAGCCCTTCTGGATTTGATAATTTATGAACCAGTTTTGGAGGGTGGGGAGGGATCAAAAGCGAGAGAGGCCTTGAAAGAGATCAGGACGATGGGGAGAATAAAAAAGAAAGGGGGAAAGAAAGATGAAAGGAACTTAGAAGAAGAAAAGAAAGAGAAGGCAGATCAATGAACACTGTTAGAAGCAGATCAAGAGTCTATTTTTTGTGCCTATTTGTAAGGCAGTAATTCTCAGTAAGGGACTATTTTGACCCCACAGGGGACATCAGGCAATATCTGGAGACATTTTAGTTGCCAAAGTTTGCGGAGGTGGGCAGCGCTAGTGGAAACTAGTGAGCAGAAGCCAGAGATGGTACCAAGTATCTTACAACACAGAACAGCCCGCCCCCAACACCCACAACAAAAACTATCTTGTCCAAAACGTCAGTAGTGCTGAAGTTGACAAACCCTGGGGGTAGGCAAAATGTCTTGTTATATTGTGTCTGATTAAATAAGCTTACTAAAAATAAATGGTAGTCAACCTCAAAAAGGTTATTTGGTGGAAGAACAAAAGGATTACGTCGGAGTAGAAGATCCAACCAATGGGACCTCAGGGTGGGCCTCACCTCCGAACTGCTTTTTCCAGTTGCAGGGGATCTTACATCTCTGGGTCTTCATGGTTTGTTTGCACTCGGCTCCGGTGCGGGTGCCCTCCCGGGTGCCCAGCCCGCAGTCTCCGCTGGTGGGCACACACACGCTCCACTGCCATTCGCCACAGTCCGACTTCTTCACTTTTTTTTCTGGAAGGAAGGACAAATAATCAACATGCAGTGAGCTCCTTAACTCCTAGGTGTAACTGTGTTCACTCCCGAGTGCCTTAATTACAGGATCTGTGCTTTTTACCCAGAGGTCTTCGGTGTCTAGTCAATGAAAGGAACCTGGAAGGCATTAGTGGAATGAGAAGAGAGAAGAAAAACTGAGGAAGGAGCCAGAATTAATATTAATTTGACTCTTACTATGTGCCAGGGACTGTACTAAGTGATTTACTGACATCTCAGAAACACACATGTCCGTAAAAGAGAAGGTGGTCAAAACCAGTTAAACCTAAAAAGATGAGAAAGCGTTCCATTAGAAAGGACAGTTGTCACATGAGCTTTTTCAGTGCAAGCCAGTGTTCTGTCCCCATCTTGTAGATAGAATAGCATAATCTAAATGTGGTGGAAATGGAGTCCCAGCTCCACAGACGAACCTGTGATTGGGAGTGACACAGAATACGTGCTTTCTCCTCTCTGAGCTTTGCTTCCCTTTTCTATTACTACGGGATAAAACAAAAATTCCTGAGGGACTCTTTTTGAAGAGAGAGGCAACATAGTAAAACACCTGATTCCTGGTCAATCATACATAGTGGCTGCTAATATAATCATTATGTTAATGATCATCATTTGTATTTCAGGACTTAGAGTCGGGGGGGAAATGAGATGAGATGTCACTTAGGTTCCCCAAAACACAAAATAATGGGGGGAGGAAAGGAGGGAGGGAGGGAGGGAGGGAGGAAGGAGAGAAGGAAGGAAGGAAAGGAGGGAGGAAGAAAAGGAGGGAGGAGGGGAGGGATGGAAAAGGGACCAGGGGAGAGATGGAGGGAGGGAGGAAGGAAGAGATGAAGGACAACAACCTAGTTGGATTAGAAGGACATGAATGAACGGAGCATCTTGCCACCATAAGCCTACTGCTTACCTGGTTTCTCTTTCTTCCCTGCTTCAGCGGTGCCCACAGCTGCCAAGATGAAAATGAATGCCAAGAAGGCAGCTGCAAATTTTCGACGCTGCTGCAGGTACTGTTGGGGCTGCATTCTAGGAACAAACAGAGACAGAAGAAGGTGGTGTCAACCTAAGTCAGAGGAAGGCTCGGGAATTCCGTGATGAAGGGCTCCATCTTCCATCCGTGGAATATTCAATTTTAGAAGATTTATATCAGTTATGTACAATTCTCTCTTTTCTCTCTAACAGCCACTGAAGTTAGTGCTCTTTTGCCATCAGTCATGTCGTCACTGACAAAACCCAACAGTTGTCCATGCGAGACTTCACACACAACCATTTGCTAAGCATGGGTCAAGAATGACAGAGGCAAAGGGATTTTGGTGGCATGCATTTGAGCAGACTCTTACAGTGAGTCTTGCTGAGAGTGACACTTGGTAATGTCAGTAACCACAGTCATCTTCATAACTCTTGACAACTCCTAGAAACTGTCACGGTGTTGCTGTCCAGTGGATAATTTGCATGGACACAATGAATAGATCATCCGTGCACACAGATGTGTTGCTGGTATCTTTAGATGTATCGGTGTCGACCAATACCTCTGATTTTTTATCATTTCCCATGATCATAGTTATCTTGTCAGCACCGTTCATTGTTCACTGGTTCCCCAGAGTGAAGCACAAAACAGGAGGGATAGCATACCTTAATATATGTATCACAAACTCACATGTGCTAAAAATCCTCTAAATTGCAGGATAATAAAGCATTCACACTCACTCATAATTTGAAATTCTCCATATCTGATATGAATCAAAATTCCAGGATGACATTAGAAAAACTCCTTTAGGATTTAAAGTCACCAGTGACAGCTGAGTATCAATATGGTCATGCTGCCAAAACAAACTGAGAAGTCTCTGTCCAAGCCCGGGCACAACCCACTTCCCAATGACCACACTACGCCAATGGCTGCGGCAGCTCACCGGGCACTTGCTTATCTCCATTTGGTGCATTCCTGGTGTTTTATATTAGAATGACAGGTATGACTCATGGTCATTAGCTCTGAGGTTTTCTTTCCAGAAGCAGTAACAGAGTAGTTTAGATGATTTTACATCCTCTTGAGTGAACAGTAAAACCTCTTATATATATATGTGTGTGTGTGTGTATATATATATATATATATATATAATATATATATATGATTGAGATCATTCTGTTTTGTAATTTGTTTTTCTCATCCAAAAATATCTGTGAAATGTTATCCTTGTCTCCCTCTCTGTGACATTGAAAATGCTATCCTTTATTAATTTTTTTTAAATTGATGACTTTAGATTCCATTGTATGGATGAAGCGTATTTCATTTACCAATTAAATTAATATTCTGGTCATGTAGTCCTTTCAATGAATAACATGTCCTAACTAGCTACTTACTATCTCCATTGCTTTCTGAAATCTAATATTGGGTCCTTTGTTATTCCTCCTAATGCTAAAATGTTTATAACTCTACCTCACTGGTGGCACAGAGAAAAGTTCCTATTGATTCTCTCACTTTTCCTATGCCTTTCATTGGGCATGAGTGACAGGAGAGGCCCGTCTAGACTTACTGGTTGGCAAGTGTTCTCAGCATTGAGCCCCCTAGTGCATTAATACTACTACGGTTTTTATCACACGTTCAAATATCACTTACAATGATTAGATGTAATGTGAACCAAAGATGGGGTCTTCTGTTGCTTTTTTTTAGGCTGTCTCACAACCTACTCTCAGTGATGAACCACTTTGGAGACAGAAACTTTTCGCTTAAATTTTCTCAAAGGGTAAGTTAACTTTTAAATTCCGAACATTTAAATTTTAACGTTCTTCTTGCCAAGATAGAATTTACCCTCGTGTTTAACATTTATCTATGAATACCTGAAGTATTTAGATTCTGAATGAGAGTATTGTGAGAATTCAGAAATTTCCACTGAAAAAACACAGTCCTTGAGAGATCTTCCTGACAAACAACGGGTGGTCCTTATAGATCTGGTGACACATAGAGCAGGAAGAGAGGTCAAGTGCACCTTGGAGGCCACTGAAGAAGCAGCCAGGTGGCAGAACTCTTCCTTCCATAAACAACACACACGCAAACACACGCACAGTTACTAACAGAAAGGTGCTATCACTGGCTAATTTTAACCTCGGCATTTCTACTTCCACATTGCCAAGTTTTTATTTTAAAATTATTTTCCAAAATCTTTTTCATAATAAGTTAAATTCACTTAATTTCAAGGGAAAAAATCCCATATAAGCCAACATTTCCTAACCATAAAATTATTTTTGAGTCACAGAGTACTCTATTAAAGAATTACCATAACTGCTGTGTGAGCCCAGAGGAAGGAAGGAAGGACGGAAGGAAGGAAGGAAGGAAGGGGATACAAGTTGTGATGAGGGTTGGAGAGTTAGTGGAATGGAAATTCATTCTATCTGCTTTTGATACTAATTTATAACAATTCAGAAATTAAGAAGTGGGTAAATGGTGAATTTTGGCTTTAGAAGTTCCAAGAAAAAAATGCACACAAGTCCACGTGCACAGGGGTCACCTGTGCAAAATGAGCTCAGCGATAGGTTTGAGCTGGAGAGTATTTTTCTTCTCTCAACCTCTTCTCCCCCCACCTTCCTTATTTTTGTCACCATTCTGTTTAAGCCTACATTTTGATAGTTTAGATTTTTCTGAGTAGAGAAAATGAATAAAGGTTATTTGAAAGAAGAGAGTAAGGGGGTTTAGAAAAGGGATGATTAAAAGTATACCAAAAATTCAAATGTATCCAAATACCCAATTAACACGCTCACGCCTTGCTGTTGCAGTAAATACTTGAGTAATTAGTACGTGTGTGGAGAATGGGTCCCCTTGCTGGCAGTATTTGCATGGTTGATTATTTGTCCTTAGCATCAAGTAAAGGCAGAATCTCTCCCTGTATTCAGCATCTATGTACCTGGTATTAACAATATATTGTTAAACCTACCTGTTCTCCAGCAGAGCAGAGGCAAGGCACTGAGCTTAAAAATGTGGTCAGGATTATGACTTATTTTTCATACTGAGGGAAATAAAACAGTGGAAGAAAATTGCTTGCTAAATTGGCTCCATTCTTTTGAATCATTTACTTATTTTCAGTCCCTCTTCCTGCCATCTCTTGCTGTATTTGCCCTGGAAGACTTAATTTCATAGGATTTAATGGTTAAGTTGAAGACTATCATTGATGAAGGCTGCTGTCTGGAAATTACTGTCAATTACTAATAAGTCTGAAGCTCAAAGACAAAAGGAAATAAAGTTAAAGAAACCAATTCAGAGAACAAGTGTTAATTTGTAAAATCCTGCTGTGTTCTCTAAAGAAATAGCCGATTAGAAGGGAAAGAGAGTTCCCCTTCTCTTTAGCGTTTTAACAGCATCCAGGAGTTTTAAAGACATCTGGTGTGAACAGGAGACAAGGGTGCTGGAATCTAGCCCATAGTGATGTGTTCGGAAGGACTAACATGGGATTACGGAGGCGAAAGCTTTGGCTCAAACTTCAGCTCCACCATCTAATTTTTGGAATGTTCTTGGGCAAATCACCATCATTCGAACCTCTGTTTTGACATCTGCAAAGTGGGAGTGATGACAGTGACTGCCTGACAAGCCTGCCATGAAAATGTAAGAAACACAGAGCTAACCAGAACATTAAGAGATACTTTATTAGTTGCTGAATAAATTTAATTCACCCTCAAGCTCTTATTCCTATAAGGAAGTACTTTTAAAGTAAGAAATAAGAAGCATTGCATTTTGAGCCTCCTAATATTATCCACAAGCAAAAGACAAAAATGAGAAAGAGAAAAAGAGCCAGAGTGCAAAAGAGCGAGAGAGCAAGCGAGCAAGATAGAGAGAGAGAGAGATGATTTTATTGCCAGCTAAAGACTATCCAGCCTTTTCAGGGCACAAATGCATTCTGGCCTTTGACTTCCTGGAAGGCTCGAATAAACTCCAGGTCCTTCAACCCCAGTATCTCTTTGGAGTTCACTAAAGTCAAGATGTTCTATGTTGAGAATTAGCAAACAGGTCTGTGCAATTTAACCCGTATGAAATGACAAAGAAAAATCTCACTTTGCAACTCTAGTCCATGGCCGTGTGTAGAAGAACCATTCCACCTCCCCCTTTCTATTCCCAATATCCAGGGCGGTGCCCCAGCACATGGTTGCTGCTCAGTAGAATTTAGGTAGTGGAAAAAAAACCCACCAAAACATGGCATCAACCAGAGGAATTAACATTCCTGCCTAAATGATATCTGAGTCCTTTGTCTCTGTGGATGTGAAATGTACTGACAAAACTGAGCTGGAAACACACCCAGACTCTCAGGCAGTCATACACACTAGTGGTCAGTGAACGATGTGCAAACCTTTTTAGATACCTTGTGATCTACTTGCCTGGATTCCTGTGAAATAGTAAGTGTGACTCTTTTTATTGTAAAATAAAACACAAGACACAGGAAACCACAAAGACAATTCAATAGCTTAGTTAATTATTATAAGATAAATTATTTTTCCAGTCACATCTGAAGACTTTATCTGTTTCCTGTCCCAATTCCAGTTCTGTCCCTCTACAGGTAACTCATATAGTAATTACTTCTTCGCATTTCTTGAGGGTCTTATTCAAGTGCGCTGCCCTAGACATATCCAACTTAAAAACTGATGTCTTTTAAATCGCTTTTATTACACATGTGTCCTCCATCCCTTTCTTTTTCTTGCCTCTTTGCTTTTACAAAAACCAGGCCATTTCATCAGTAGTAACCCACATTCGGGATTTTTGATGGTCGCAAATTCATGGTGAATTCAACTCCTCTGTTCAGCTGCGCACTGGCAGCTGGATACAGAGGTTTATTCAGACTCATTGCTTTCCTTTTGGCAAGACTTAGTGGCATTAAGTGGCTATTTTACCAGGAGCTGCATGATATTTGGTTGTTGCTCTTTAGTGATGTTAACCAATATATTCAATGATTATTGATGGGATGTTATGGACTGAATGTGAGTCACCCCCCCATTCATATGCTGAAACCCTCCCCCTCTCCATGTGGCAGTAATATGGTATTAGGAGGAGGAGCCCTCGCGAGATAATCAGGATCAAATAAAGTCATGAGGGTGGAGCTTTCACGGATGGATCGGTGCCCTTATAAAAGTCCCGGAAGAACTTGCTTTCTCTCTGGGCTCTCGGCCACTCGGACACAACGAGAAGTTGGCAGCCTGCAACCCAGAACAGGGTTCTCACGAGATCCCAAGGGTCCTGGCCCCCTGATCTTGGACTTCTAGCCTCTAGCAGTATGAGAAATAAATTTCTGTTGTTCATAAACCACCCAATCTCTGGTACTTTTGTTATAGCAGCCTGAGCTGATTAAGACCTTTTAATCCTATTCTTTCCTTTTCATTTATTACTTGAGATAATTTCATAAAGATATATTTCCCCTCACCTATTATTTTGTTATCCTGCTTACAGATCAGAAATAAATTTAGGATCAATTTTTAATTCTTTTATTTATCTGGTTTTTCAAGATCATGAATTTGTTCACTGTTATTAGAATTTGGCCACTTTGGGGCATATTACTATGAGTTTGTGAAGTTATTCATATTTGATGGGTTTTGAGCCATCACGTTTTTATCTCTATTGAAGCGCTATTTGTCCCATCTTTGACCAGTGTGAGCGTCATTAAGTTGCCTCCTGAATTCCTCCCACCGGACCCTTGTCATCGTTCATAATGTCCTTGCTCTCTGGTTTGCGAACATGTTCCAGAGCTTTCTGCACATTTCCTACCCCAGACCTGACACCCATCATTCTTTCATAAAGCCGTGTTTGTTTTCATGGTAAATACTATTTCCAGCCCCAAATCTGGGTCCTAGAGATGCTCAGCATTGCTGAGCTGGCCTTCATTTGCAGGCCTTTTCCTTTTCTGAAAGGACACAGAGCATGATAAAATTAAGTACCAGAAAATTCATCATTTGATTTATCCCACATTATATAAACAGTCATCTCAGAATAACAGTGTGACTACTAACAGTCCTGACTATGAACCCTAAAAGCAGTTACAATGATCTTTATTACGCTACCTCCTCTAGTTCCCACTTTACGATTGCTCCGTATCTGTGTCATCAAACATTTCAGCCATTGAATGCTCCGCCATCTCCTTTCTAATTCTCATTGACTTCCATGAGAAAAGCAGCTGTGTGTTCTGTGTTCACCACCAGTCGTACGTCGACGTCTCTCTACACAGTTTGTTGGTCTGGAAGGATTCTTCAGTAGAATTTTGAGAAAAGCTTTTGCAAACAAAAGTTTCCTTAAGTTCTTGCATGTTAACAGATTATCTAGCCAGCTCCTGTATCCATGAGGGTCAGTTTTGCTGATGGTGACATCTTTGTCTTGCAGCTTCTTTGTTTAAATACCCAAAAATACTTACGCTCCTCCATGTGCTTTCACTATGAAGTGTTGCTATTGAAAAGCCTAATAATAATTTTCTTTCCCTTATTATTATTTTTGCTGAGATACTCGAAGGATTTTTTAAGGTGCAATCATTTTTCTGACTTGGTATTGTTCTTTTGGGGTTGATATTCTCAGATAATAAGTGCTCTTTTAATATGTAGCTTTATACCATATCTTATTCTTTATGAATGAGAGTTTTAAGTACTAGTTCTAGTACCTTTCCTTGGCTGCCTTCTTCATGGTCTCATATTATTTGTCAGTTGATTCTTCTTTGCCTACTCACAATATTTGTAATTTTATCTAAAATTCTTTTTATTTCTGTTAAATATTTTTAAAAATGAAATATTGGTTTCTTTTATTAAGATATTAATAAAGTATTACTTATGTTTATTCAATCCTGTGTCCCTTCTAATTTAGTCTCATTCTTAATATATTTTTGCTTCTACTTATAATTTTCACGAGTTCTGCCACCTCATTCCTTCACTTTTCTAATCGTGATTTGTAAGATTCTTTTACGTCTTATATTACTTCCTTGTTTTTAAATTCACTTGGAAATAGTAAGTTACAGGTTTTGGTTTTGGTTTTTCTGTTTCTTTACCTACCTTTAAGTATATTATTCTACTTTCTATCTTTCTCTTTTTAATAGTTACTTTATAAAATATTTGACCTCAATACATTTCTCTCACTCATGCGTACGGCTGCTCTGGCTTCACAAAAATCCTTCTGTTCTCTCTATATAATGGTAGCATGTGCCAGCTAACTTTCTGAAACTTCCAGGTTCTGTTTTCCTGTCCCTACTTTTAGCTGCACCTTCTCTTTCTTTCATTTCTATTGTTGCTCTCCTGAGCAATTTTGACTTTATTACCAGCCACTTCTCCTCACTACGGGTTCCTGTCCCACATGAGGGTCAGTGTCTATTCCCAGACTGGCTCGCAGAACTCACGGTGGCTGTGTATGGGCCGTGCGGGGCTCTCTCACTGCCACACCCGTCGGATGGCCTCTTGCGTCCCTCTGCCTCCTTGTGCTCAGACACCCAGAGCGTGTGGCCCTGGTTACAGCGGTTTGCTCCTACCCTCATTTATTTGGAGGGTTGTAGGGAAGAACCTGTCCTGAGTTTTACTTCTAAACTTTGTTCTTAATGTCTGTCTATCCCTAACTGCCTCGTGTTTCTTTCTTTTATTATTTGAATAATAAAACCTGGTTTTTTTAATTTTTCAATTACAGTTTACATTTAATGTTATTCTGTATTAGTTTCAGGTATACAACATAGTGGTTAGACAATCAAATAGTTTCCAAACAAACAAAACAGAAACTGTCTCATATCCAGAGGACAGACTGATGGTTGCCAGATGGGAAGGGTTTAGGGACTGGGTGATAAAGGCGAAGGGGTTAAGAAGAATAAATTAGTTGCAAAATAGTCCCAGGGATGTAAAGCACAGCGCAGGGACCACAGTTGACAATACTGAGATAACCGTGTACAGTACCTACCGACTGGGTACTGAAAATACCAGGTGGAACCATTTGTAAACTGTATGATTGGCTAACTCACCTGCTTATGTTAGGGTTCAGAGAGATTCCAAAAACTTCCTGCCACCTCCTCCCCCCTCAATCAGCCTATTATTTCATTCAACATTTTGGGGCATCCCCCTTATGCCAGCCACTGAGCTGTATTCTCATGACGCAGCAGTGACAGGTGCTAAGATAGATGTTTCTGCCTGTCCTCGCAAAGCTGGCACTCCAATGAGGTTCGCACCCACAAATTAACAGCCAAGTGTAATGCACTACACTGTGACAGAAACTACAAAATGTCATGAAGTACAAAGAGAGCACAACTATTTTTGCATTTCCCTTTCTCGATTGTGAACTAACTTAAGAGGGATTTGGGACAATGATTTCATTTCCCTGACGGTCCCTATGAAGCAAATGAAACCACTGTAGCTAGAAATCCTACTGAAGAGCAGTAACTATTAATCATGTTCCCATAATTTTGGCCCTAGAATTGAATGTCTATATTCTCTTACTTATCATGAATTATTTTAATTTAGTTTCAGGACAATTGTTCGGTTTCCATCAGTCCAGAAGTTATTCATTTAGTCAAATACACAGAGTCCGGCAGAAGTAACACCTGTCTAAGTGTGGTTGGTAGGGTAATAACATGGGTGTAGTAATCTATAGTTTTAATTTGAACATGTCACCTAAAATGTCATACAGTGTGCTTGAGTGTGATATTGTTATGTTACAGAATTACATGCTTATGATTTTGTAATAAAAGATTTTGTAATAAAAGGGGGCCTAATTTGTGCTGGACCCTGTATTTATAGTAGTTATTTAAAGCAGGTCCTTGCCTATAGTACTTTATAAACATCAATTTATGTTCATATTAATTGATATCTGAATTATCACGAACAGCGTATCCATCTATTCACAAACCATGCAGTATATATAAGAGTGGCAACCCTTGTAGCATAAACGGTTCTCAGCAATGGAGACAAGGAGTTGAACAAGGTGGACCCCCAATGCCTCCGTTAGTGGGCAAGTTAGAAAGTAACATGTAAACCGATGGACAAGCAAAGAGATTCATAAGTAAGATGGTTTCCAATTGCAGTAGATGCTGTGAAAGATGCTGGAACAGATGCCATGATGAAGAGTGACTGCAGGAGGGCTACCTGGGCAGCACGGTTATGGGTGGCTTCTTCCCTACGACTGAGGCAGGGCTAGGGGAGGGCGATGTCTCTTACTGATAACAGTGTGCACTGGGGTCCCCAGTTATCACTCGTCCTTCCTCATTAGTCTCTTCTGAGGTGACACGGTCTTCCTCTTTCTTGCCCCTGAGCTTTCACAACTCTTCAGGAATTCCGTAATGAGCCATCCACGTCTCCTGACTGACCCGCTCTCTTCGCCCTGCCACAGTGTCCGGATCCACCGCGGCGTGCCCAACGCCCACCAGTTCTCACTGCTGCTGACTCACTGGGAAACGACCCAGTCGAACCTGAAATCACACCAGCTTATCATCTGTGTGAATAGCTGAGGTCTTATTAAAAAAACAACCAAATTGTCATTTTAGGAAATGTTTACCTTTCCCAAGAAAAAATAGCAATCGTTTATTTCATTTAAACACAATATCCCTGAGTGCTCTTTTATGCATGCTTTCTGGCTGGGTGATATCGTAGGAAATCCATCTGGACTAAAAGCACCTAGCCTTTTCCCCTCTGCCCCCGATTAATATTTACAAGGATGTGTAGGTTGCTTGAAAATTGCCTTCTATTTCAAATTCAACTCTAAATACACAAAGGCATTCGGGAATGAGAAAGGAAAAAATGAATCAAGTGAAACAAGTGTTCCATGGAAATGGATTTGGTTTCCCTTTAATTTGATTGTGATGTGGTCTGTTTATTCAATTATTTTTTGGAGCCAAAGGAGTTCAAAGGGAGTTGAGTTGATCGTATTATTCCTTTACTGTGGTCACTTGTTATAATCAAAAGTAACTGGAGAGAGACTTAAAGCGTTTTAGAATTTTCTAGTTTCCATTTAATACTTTTTACATCTGTGGGTTGCAACTTGATATAGAGAGGACCAAGCAAAGGGTTTAGAGTAAGTCAGACCAAAGATAGAATCCCAGCTCTGGCTAATAATGAAGCAGCACATTTAATTTCTCTGAAACTTACATTCCTTGACTGTAGACGTGAAAATAAAGTCTGTTCCCACAATGGTTTGAGATGAGAGATTATGAAAAGTATGTAACACAGACCTGGCCCATGGCATGCCCACGAAGTCCTCTCTCGGCGTGCTTTCTGAACCGAGAGCCCGGCCCCCTTGCTCCTTCACCTTCACCTTCACCTGAACTAGACAACCCACGGACATTTTGGATGAACTTTTCCTGTAGTGGAATGCGAAACACTGAGTTTCCCCTGGGCAAAGATGGCGAAGCACTTCTCCCCATCCCAGATGACGGTGCTGTCTTTAACTCACCTTCCTGCTGCCTTCCCCATTTCCTTCTAACCTGTTCTCCTCTAAGTCTAAGAAGTACCACCTGCTTGAGTGTGGTTGGTAGGATAATAATATGGGTGTAATAAATTCTAATTTTAATTTGAACATTTCACCTAACATGTCATGTGGTGTGCTTGAGTGTGGTATTGTTATGTTACAGAATTGCATGCTTATGATCTTGTAATAAAAGATTTTTATGTAATAAAAGGGGACGTAATTTGTGCCGGACCCTGAATTTAGAGACTACCTACTATAGGCAACATAATAGGCCGGGTTATAAGGAAAACGCAGGAATAAATTATATTTAATCCCACGAATCCTACAAGATTACAAACTCATAATGGAGAACAAGCCAATGAGAGTATGCACCATATTTTTGTGTGAGATACAAAAATGCCGTGACTAAAAGCGACAGTATTTATGATAAAACAGGAGTGTCTAATAGTCTCACCAAAATCTCTTCTGTGAAGCTAACTGGCCACTTCTCAATTTTTAGCAGTAAAAAAAAAAATCAAAAGAAAGGCATCTGTATTGGTGAACTAAATTACTTTCTCAAAGCAAGAGTCAATAGTATTAATCTCATGGATAATTAATTGCCCCATGTTGACTGAAGAGACAAATCCATATTCATGCACCCTAGCTCAGTGAGAAATCACATGAAAAAATATGTAGTTCTCAACTTCTAATAAAAAGGTACTTCTGCCAAGATTACGAACATATTTTTGTACTCTTCTGAACAACTCAGCACAGCTTTATTAACTACTGCGTTCAGCTGGCGTCTCTAATAACCGGTGCTTTGATTTGGTCAAATGAAGTGACTCAATTAAAAATATAATTTAACAAAACAGCATGCAGATTTTCATGGCCACTAATATACTGCTAAGCACATGACCACTGTCCCACCTCATCATGTACCTGGAGGAGATAACAAGGTTGTATGGCGATGGAAGGCAGCGGCCTCTAGAGGCAGCATTGAGCACCCACTCACAGAAGCAGCTCTGGTACCTTTGTCACCAACACCGGGGAAGTGAGAATTGTGAAGAGGGACCTAAATGTGTGTATTGGTCTCCTGAAAACTATTAAGTTTGGACCAGAAAGGAACTGATTATTACTTGTTACCACAGGAAAAAAAAACACAGAAAATCTTTACCCACTAAATCAAAAATAAAGATTTTTATTTTAGAGAGAGGGGAAGGAAGGGAGAGAAAAAAAGCAAAAAACATTGATATGAGAGAGAAACATTGATTGGTTGCCTTCCGCATGTACCCCAGCAGACCGAACCTGCAACCCAGGCGTGCGTCCTGACCGGCAATCAAACCGAGAGAGACCTTTATGTTTCCCTGGACGATGCCCAACCAATGACCCACACCAACTGGGGCTACCCAATAAATCTTGATTGTAGCTGACAGGCTGTACCACGTTTCTCAGTTTAATACCTAGAATTAGCAAAGAGTCTGCAAAAAACAGGATTCTATTTACAATTCAGTGGAATTACCTAAAAGGTGCCAGAACTAATAAACGAGTTCAGTAATATTGCAGGTTCAATATGCAAACATCAATTATAGAACTATACAATTATATAATTATATATTTGCAAAATATGTATATTTCAAAGGTTTTTTATCTAGAATCCATAAAGAACATTTATAACTCAATAATAAAAATAGAAGCTCAGCAAACCCCAAGTATACCAGATACAAAGAGAGCTTCACATAGGCATCAAATTCAGGCTGCTGAGAACCAAATATAAAGGAACAAGCTAAATAAAAAACCTTAAGAAACAACTGGGAGAGAGGTACCTCACATAGAACAGAACTACTATAAAAATAGTGGATCATTTCCAATGCAAACAATGGAAGCCAAGAGTCAGTGGAACAATATCTCACAGGAGAAAAAAAATCACAAAATAGAATGCGTATATGTCAAAGCTGAGGGCAAGCACATGCACTCTCGGGGGAATGAAGCTGAAAAATTTTGATGCCAGCATATTTTCTTTGCAATAAATTCCAAATGCAGTTGCAGAGACTGAAGGGAAATATTATATGGCTGTATTATACCATGTATTTCTTTATATATTATAAATGTTAAAATTTTAAAGATGTACAAAATACATCTTTATATATTTTACATAGAAATTTATATACATAGGTCAGATCCACAGAATAAAATTAAGGTATAGAAAATGGAAACCTATGTGCACAATTATAAATAGTTTATTTTTTATTATTTTTTAATATTGATAGCTTATTACTTAAAGTAAACGCAGTACATTGTTATGGGGTTTATAGCATATGTAGAAGTAAAACATATGACAACAGTGAAATGAAAATGGGGAAAATGGAATTACATTGTTGGATGGATTTTGTGTTTTACATAAAGTGGTGAAATATTCGCTTTAAATAGAAACTTATGTGTCAAGGATCTGTAGGGCAATTCCTAGAGCAACCTCTAAAAGACACAATTCAAAGAGTTAAAGTCAAAAGGAGTGTAAAAATTAAAATTGAAAATAAGGTTTGATTAAGCCAAAATAATCAGGAAAGAAGGAGCAAAGGAACAACAACAACAAAAAAAACAGATGGGATAAGCAAAAATAACAAGAAAATATATTTAAACCTAAACTTTAAACCTAAACCTGAATAAATAATTGCATTTAATGCAAATAGAGTAGACATTAGTAAAAAACACTCAGATTGTCAAACTAGATGAACAAGCAATACGGCACCATATTCTGTCTACCGTGGACCTGCCTTATACATAATACATATATGTATGCATATATATGTATGTGTATATATGTATGTATATCCATACACATACACACATATTTTGGGATGCAATTGCTCTAGCAACTGAATGCCAGTGTATTTCACCGCATTAACAGAACACCAGAAAAATGGAGAAAATTCATAGGACAATCTCAACAGATACAGTAAAAGAATTGAATCAAATCCAACACTATTTCCTGATAAAATTATAACACACTAAAATTTAAAAAACTGCTATAATAGTTCTTTTTCATGGGCACACAAATATCATCTACGTATGTTCAGAGACCTTAACGAAAGCTTCCACAGGAGACTCGTTTTGAATTGGGTCTCAAATAACAGATTAGGTGAGGGGAAGAAGAACGGTCAGCCAAGGCCTGCAGATCTGAGTACACGCGATATATTCCAGGATTCAACAAGTAGTTCAACATGGCTGAAGCATGCGTGAAAAAGCTGAGAAACAGAAAAGCAACTGAGAGATAGAAGAGACTAACTTTGATGTTTCTTGCTTGTCGCCCATAAGGGTCATGGGAGAATCGTAGCAATGCTTTACTTTCGGAGGTATGGAGCTACGAAGAACTTGGAGTATATGAGGGACACGATCAGCTGTGAATTTCTGGATGGACCCTCCGCAAGCAGTAAGCAGAGTGACGGGAGGACGACGAGGCTAGTCAGGGAGACCGGGGAGCCATTCTGACATAGTCCCAGTGAGGAATTACAGAGATTTAAACTGTGACGTTGGAGAGTGGGACGAGAGAAGAGGGAAATAAAAGTTACTTAGAGATGTCATTTATTGGACTTATCAAATTAATTGAATGTTCTTTGGGAGGAGAAATCTAGGATAGCTCCAAGATTCTGATCCCCAGCCCACAGTGGGTGCCAACATAGAGAACACGGGTCCATAAACCAGACTGTAGGTGATACATATTACAATCTATCTTAAGGACAGTATTCTAAGCACCTAACATACGTTAAATGTGATATGTTAAAAGTCTCAGGAAAATCAGATTATTTAGGTTCTCTTACAATCCCTACATTTGAAATCAGTAACTAGGGCTTAAAGAAGTTAATTGTCTAAGGCTAAGAAATGGGATTAAAGTTCTCTTTGGATGTTTTGAATCTGAGGTACCAGGAGGACATTTTTGTCGGAATTGATAATAGTTGTGGACCTAGAGAACTCTGGTCTGGAAACAGAAATTAAAGCACAGTCAGCAGATGCTATTTCAATAATTATGAGGACTTGGGATTGCCCAAGAATACCATAGAGTAATAAGACATAGAGTAAGAACTGAAGAGGTAGCAAGAGGTGAGAATTTTAAATCTTACATAAATAAATTATGGGTAGCAGCAGAACAAATGAGAGGAAAGCAGCCCCGGCTGGGGTGGCTCAGTTGGTTGGGCATCGTCCCATAAACTGAAAGGTCATGGGTTCAATTCCTGGCCACGGCACATGCCTAGATTACAGGTCCTGTCCCTGGTTGTGGTGCGTACGAGAAGCACCTGATCGATATTCTCTCTCACATTAATGTTTCCTCTCCCTCTCTCTCTCCCTCCCTTCCTCTCTCTCTAAAATCAACAAGCATGTCCCTGGGTGAGGTTTTTTTTTAAAAAAAAAAACAGGAAATCAAAGGGAGTTGAACCGTGGAACCCAAGCACTCAGGAAGTTTCAGTAAGTAAAAAATGGTAAGGTCAAATTCTAGACAGACGCCCATAGGAATTAGCAATAAGAAGTCGATAGTAACCTTAACAAGGTACATTTTGGCAAAATTTAAAAAGCAAAGAGCCGTTTTAGAAACAATTATTAAGCTAAGATAACACCAGAGACTTTCTTGGCCAATGAGTATCCTGTGTGACTCGGCCAAGTTTTTAGGTTAGAAGAGCCTAACATTCAGTGTGACACAACAAAAGGCTTTGAGAACTGATGCAATATTATGGTAAAAACTCTGTCCAAGACACAAGGGACCAAATGCCTGCTCAGGACGCTGGTATGACTCAATCGGACACCAACGACTATGGCTCTTGTCAGAAACAGACTCCCATGGGATGCTTTCAGGTAATTTTTGTTAGAGAGAGGAAGCTTTTACTCACGAAAGAATAATAGAAAATAAGACATCGTCTCATTGCTCTTGGATGTGATTCAAGGAATCCTAGGCTCTGGATTGTTCGTATTTTTATAAAGCTCTAAAGATGGCATCCACGCCTCCCCTTCAAATCCCTTTCCACACCAAGTGTTTCCAGAAGGACCAGCTACATCAGCCTCAACTGGGAGCTTGTTACAAATGCAGATTCTGAAGCCTTCCCCCAAGACCCACGGAACCAGGATAGCATCGTAACAAGGGCAAGATCCCCAGGTGAGCATCGGTGCACAAGGAGGTTTAATAAACCCTTTTTCTAAACCATAAATTTTTTAGGAAGTAAACAAAAGTAAATGTTTGCTAATTATTGGATTACTTCTTTATGTATACTCTTTATGTATACATACTTCTTTATGTATACTATTTAATTTATATATACTCCAACTTCTTCCTGTAAGTTTAAGGTAGCTTTTACAGATAGATACATTCTAGAAAGATGAAAATAGAGAAAAAAGGCAAAGTCCAAGGAAAAGTATGGAAAAACAATAGCCATCACGGATTAAAAGTTCTGCTCGGAGCAGAGCTAACTTTTCTCCTCACAGCTCAGAAGTAAGAGCTTTCTCTAACTTTTATCCTCACAACAATGTTAGAAGGCACTCAATATTATTCCAATTTTATAGGTGGGGGAAAATGTGAGAGAATTTAGATCATTTTCCCAAGATCACAAAGTATTAGAAGTCATGTTTCAACCTAGACTGGTGAAATCCAAATGAGATCTGTGCTCGTAATCACAGAGTTGAACAGTGAGGTTAAAACACAAAATGACTGGTATGTACTCTTCTACACTGACTAAGATCTGCCCTACATTTGGCCCTGAACTTTCGAGAAGCCGCTGTGAAGACAGAATCTAAGATCAACATCCACAGAGTGTACTTAGTTCTGCCGACCACATTATTACTCGTGTGGCAGAGCAGAGCTCTCACAATATTTAAAACCCCACAAACTGACATGTACGCCACGGGTTTAAGGGCCTGTTTCTTAGCAAATACGTATAAATAATGTCTCCAAAGAATGTTGAATATTGCAGCAAAATCTTGCATAAACTTTAAATGGATGACTGGTCACTTAATAGCTGAACTAGGAAACCGAGGAGGGAGGGCAAGCGGCAGCGCAGAAGCAGAGCAGGCGAGCAGGAGCCAACGCCCTCGTACCCACTGACCACTGAATTCCGGACGTCCGACACCATAGGCTTTTGGAGGCCTTCGGGAATATTTGAGACATGAAAAAAAGGATGTCTCTCGAGCAAGAAAATTTAAAAAATTAACATTAGCATCTTACAATGACTACAAAATAAAGTATTATGTCAACCTCATAAAGTTTAATATTTATCAAAAAATTCACTATATTTGAAAACACCTTTAGATTTTCTCACTTTGCAGGAATCTATTTAAGAATTTTTATTGAATTTTTAGAGTGACATTAGTTAATAAAATTACATAGGTTTCAGGTGTACAATTCTATAACGCATTATCTGTATACTGTATTGCATGACCCCAAGTCAAGTCCCCTTCCATCCCCATTTATCGTCCCTTTCCCCTCTCCTACCTCCCCCACCCCTTTTCCCTCTGGTATCCTCATATTGTTGTCTGTGTCTATGAGGTTTTTTTTCTTTGCTTAATCCCTTCACCTTTTTCACCCAACCCCTAACACCCTGCCCTTTTGACAGCTGTGAGTCTTTTCTGCCTTTATAAGTGTATTTGTTTTGCTTATTAGTTTATTTTGTACATTAGATTATACATGTAGTACTTGTCTTTCTCTCATTGGCTTACTTCACTGAGCATAATACACTCCAGGTCCATTCACACTGTCCCAAAAAAGTAAGTTTTCCTTCCTTTTTATGGCCAAGTAGTATTCCATTGTGTAAATGTATCACACCTTTTTTATCCACTCACCTGCTCTTGAATACACTTAGTGATAGATAGTCTAGAAAGGAACTGCTTGAAAGCTAAGAATTTTCAAAAGCAAAATTATAAATAAGTTTACTCTCCGAAATGTGTGTGTATATACAGTATCTCCTATAAAAATATTACAAGTCCCTTCTTTAAATAGTACAAAGTAGATGGGCTGCCTGCCTTCAGACCTTCTAGTTTCTTCTTTGTCTGTCCTGGGTTAGGGTGAAATAGGAAATATCAAACAGCCCGAAGACTACCTCCGGTAACACCCGCATCCCACCAGTGATGTAAAATCCCTTCCTACATAGTTCCCACACTACTAGGAAGTGACCACATGGGTACTGAGCCACCACGAGGTAAAGATGAGATGTGTATTCTCTTGGCGTCGCTTGCAAAGGCTGGGATATTAATGCCTGGTTCCATACCAAGAACAAAACCCTAGAGTAAGTGCACAATTGCGCAGGAAGCCATTTGGATTGGAGTTAGCCTCTCCTTCAAGAGCGGAAGAGCCGAAACCTGCCAGCTCTGGTTTGCACGCCTTTCAGCGACTATTTCCAGCCAATTCAGTTCATACAACTCCAGCTTTCATTTGGGGCTGAGCTCATTGACTAAAAAAATAAAGAAGAATGAGGGGGAAAAAAAGACAAGAAAAGAAATCAAGGAAAAGCTTAGTTGATTATGCAGAGTGTTGCTTTGGGAAAGGCGAAAATCTTGTTAGAAGCTTGGCAAACCCACTTCACTAGGGACCCAGTGACATCTGAAACCAGAACATTCCATCGGGTTAGTTTAAAACATCGAGTGGCCTCCTCGATTGGTAGGGATGGCCCATCCCTGTCCATTCTGTCTGCCTCATTCTTTGCATTCTTTGTCATACTTTTAGCAATGGCAGAGTTTGCTACTAAAAAATTTGCTGAAAGAAATGTGACTTATGAGAAATTTGTAACATTAAAACCAGGGATTGTGATTCTGCTCACTCCCCTTGTCCTGTAAGAGCCTACTTGTCTTTTTCTGCTTCCGTGGTTATTTTTACCTCTTTTCCACTCTCCTCCTCTCTCATACACACGGTCCTGCCCACGTCCTTGCACACAACTCGCTGTCTGCGATGTCGGTGGGTGAACGTGGGCATGAGCGTCAGACCCCGTAATGGCACTGAGAACCAGTCCCTTGTCCCTTCCAAGATCCTCTGAGGTTCTTCTGCATAGTTTCCAAGTCAGAGGAAGAGGTCGTTCAATTTCTTCCCTCCTTTGTTTGGGAGCATCAAACACCCCACTCACTGAATTCCATTTTTTCTAGAAATAATTAGCCTAAGGGCTAAAACTACTATGGAAATTGATAAAAGAGTAACTGAGAGGTCAAAATGGTTCGGTCAGTCCAAATAAACCTTCTTTAGTTTTGTGAGAAAACGGCTAATCATGGTGATTTTTATGGTCATAGAGTATCCTGGTTTCTGGACATTTTGACACCATCTGAAAACATAGCTCTGACAGGACAGTGAAGTTAGACAGTAACATTATGAGGTGGGTATACTGAGGTATAACTACTGTTCCAGAGATGTCACCGAAAAGGTGTTTACGAGAAATTCACAGAAGATTCTCACTTTAACACTGTTCTGTAAAAAATTATACTGATAATTGAAATGAAATCATCAAAAGGATTCTACAATAGTTAAATATGCAGGTTACTTAAAATTGGGGAAAATATAAAATTATATTGATGACAAAGTCAAAATTAATTCTATTCTTTGTGGTACCATATCGACTTGAAATAAGTTAATTAAAGTGTGATGATAACTGTAAAATCCTGCATATGAATACATTTAAATCAATAATTAAAGTAATAGAAGATAACTTGCTTCAAAGTAATCCACAGGGTACAGAGACGGTTCTACTGGACCAACATTTAATAGATAGGAATGGGAAAAATGGGTGAAAAAACAAAGCTAACAAGAAAATCAGTATATGCCATTTTTGGGAAGCTCCAATTGTTAGAAAATTCTTCCTTATGTTGAGCCAGAATCTATTCACTGTAAATTTCATTTAATTGTCCTCAGAAAGGAATGAAGCTAAACTCCAGGCAACTTGTACACAGATGATAGGATACAAAATTAACTTTGATTGTAATGTACCTAATGTAACTCTACCGGCAGAAAACAATACTCAACAGATGAAAGATTATTATCGTGCAGTTGCAAGATTTAACTAGATTTAAAGTAGTTGCTCACTGCGGTCGTATTATTTCCTTAAAACCATACAATACCCTCTTGTTTAATTGGCATATAAATCCAGCACCTTCATGCATCACAAAAATTGAGAGATCTTTCTACCTCCATGCCAGCCAGTGTTTACTAAGTGAATGAATGAAATTCAGAAGACTGACCAGCCAAACCCACTGAAACGATACCATGTGGTTAACAGCCTCAGGATATTAATCATTATCTTTGGAATTTTACATATAATTCTACAGGCTTGGCTCTTTGGTTTGCAGGTCTACAAGTAAATGAAAAGGAAGAAAAATAAATGTAAATGCTACTGTCAAATAGGTTGGTATGAGCATAAAATGAAGGAAAATATGGGAAGATTGTTTTTTAAAATCCATTCACATATAAATTATTTAGGGTACAGTCACATAACTCCTAATGACTGTGTTTTCCCTGATTAGGACACTCCTGGACCTCACAGTATTGATATCTGTAAGACAGCTAAGGTCACCAAAGTACAGGAATATTGATAAGATATTATGCAGTCAGCAATATAGGGAAGTGTGCACTACAGCATTACATGGCTCCACCTACAAAGTCAATTAGTTGAAACACTTCGTAGAGAAAGGCATAAATCCTCAGCTCTCTTAAAAAAAAACTCCAAATGCCACTATTCATGGTTATTTACTTCCTCTGGGACCCTGACAACCTCATCTTCATCACCCTTCTAGAAAACTCAGCAACAATTCATGTCACCAGCGTCTAGCTATTCCAATTTTCACCTCAATTATCGTAACACCTCCGAGTGGTGGAATGAGGACATTATATCCAATTTATGGATATGTAAACCAAATTAACACAGGAGACAGGAAAGCAGGAGAAAGTAAGGCCAGCCTCCTCCTCAAAGGGAAAGATTTCTTTTCTCACTTAACCGTTCATTTAGAGGACATAAATGTCTGGCTTTGTGCTGAAAACCAGGCACCAAGCGGGGTGAGGCAAACGTAGAGACCAAGCTACACTTCCAAGAAAACAGACACATAAAAATGCTTATTTGGAGGAATAGTTTTAGAATGAGTTAACAATCAAGACTGTCTGATATGCTTAAAATACTGTCTATATGGTGCTGATTTTTTCTATTTAAAGCGTTTTTCATTTTAAAGCACTAATTAGACTAAATAACCATTAACTACTTCTCAACCCCAAAATGGTATGATTCTATCTTGCTCAATTACACAAAATCACTGTGAGATAAACAATAGCAGGCATTGTTAATTTGCAGCTAATAGACTATGAAATTGAAGATTTAATAGATTGCATAATTTACCCCAAACAACAGCTAATTAATTGTGAAGCCAGATAAGTTAACTTGATTTGAATCCTAATCCATTGTTCTATTTATGCAATACATCTCGTGTTTTCTGATATGAAGTCATCAGCTGTCCCATTTCGTAGACTGAAATCTCTTTTTGGTTGTGTGTTTACAAAATAGCAGATTGAATAAACGAGGCTTGTTCCCCAAATGGTGTAATTTTTGCTGTTTTGCTAATAAAGTTTTTCTGTCTCCTCTCTTGACATTCCACATGCACAGTCTGTAAATGAATTCACTGTTAACCTCTACTTACATTTCTTCTTTAACATAACTGCTGTTTCCAGGAGACTTGTAAAAAGTAATTTATGAATCACCGAATCTGATTACTATGTATATTTACAGCTTGTCAGCTGTTTTGGGGACGACGCAGAGTTCCTTTCTGCTGAGGGTCACTCAGGAGGCAATCTTAGTACAAACAAAGTGTACATTTTTCAGAGAATTTTAGAAAGGGGAGAAGGGGAGTGACCTTCAATTGGTCCTCCAGCTCCTAATCCATCACTAGAATTTATTGAGTGTTGGTATGTACAAAACTCTGTGGTCATGAGAAATGAACACAACATGTGACCTTTATCCATAAAGAACCTGAACTAAAACTGGAAGGTTTTTGTGACAATTGAAACATTGTTCCTTTGCTCAATGTGGCTAATGTCCCATAGGATTGAAAGCCTTGTGTTGCATGCAGTTTTCCCTAATAATTATAACTCAGTCCACTGCGAAGCTGGGGAGATCTACTAGCTGCCTTCTTTTCTTCAATCAAGTTTTCCCCCACATCATAAAAGCTGTACACAATGAGATCAACGGTCAACTCCCCTCGAGAAGACCAATCAGAAAGATCTATTGACTAAGCAAAGCCAATGGTACTAAACCTACTATAGCCAGGAAGACTCGAACCTTGACTGTATCTTAAGGCCTTAGAAGGAATAGGTCCAGGAGGCTATTTGTAGGGCTTTGGGGTCTGGTCTCAAGTGGTTGAAGTTAAATCTTTCAAGGCAGGGACTTGATTAGGATTAAGTGAAGTTCTTAACGTAACAGTTGAGTGAGGGGAAGGTCTTCAGGTGAGTCTTGGTAAGTGAGTTGCGGTTCCATAACCAAACTGTTTACCCAGGTAAGCAATCTATTGTTCTAAGAGGAGAGCAATTTGCTCGTATCACTGTGCTGTGTGTTTGGATACATTGGCTTTCAGGAATTTTATGAAGCAACAAAGTTATCAGTCGGTTTTACAGGCCAATCTTCCTGATCAAATATTTCCTGGAATAACAGGAACCACTCAGGCTGGCTGGCTTTCATTTTCTGGCTTCATTCTCCATTGGGATCCTCGCTTTCCAGTTCAGTTACATGTCAGATATGATTTGTGACCATTGTTGATACTTTAAAAGATATTTGACCACATTCTGGAGGCTTCTAATGAAAAGAGCATTGAAAGCAAATGTGTCTTTCAGTTTTTTTAAAACTTCGCAGTGTGACCCCAAAACTGAGAATATATATTTGCTCATAAAGATGAAAGCTTCTACTTGGGGAAAACAAAACTTTCATTTAGAAAGTTTGAACCTATCATTCCTCAAGAAAACCAAAAATATATATAATATATTCATTAAAATGATATTAGTATGGGATGTAACTTTCCGTTTAAAAAGCACTAAAAAGGCAGAATTGGCCCTTCGCTAAATGATGAATTTAAATTTAAAAAGACCAAGAGAAGAAAATAATATAAATCTGCATTTTTTCCCTCCCCACTGAAATAACATTGAGATTCCTCTTCATTTTACACTTCAGCTCAAGAGCCAAATGTACTAGAGCTTACTCAATAGCCACAACGCCCTTACAAAATAGGTCACATTATTACCATTTTACAGGTAGGAAAACAGAAACAAACAGATTAAGCACATTGCCCAACTCACAGAGGTCTTGGCAGAAACAAGATTTGAATGTTGTGTATCTCATTTCTGAGCCTGTTCTCTTAGGGCCGATCAGCGAGTTCAACCAGCATGGCTGTTAGCGGTGGCATTAGAACCTCGGTCAGGAAACGTGATCACTCTTCTCACCGGAACTCAAACCCACCAGTGACTTTTGTACTGGAGGGCGCCGGTGAGCACTCCGCACAGTGTCCTAGACCAGGCCCACTACACTGAGCAAAGGAAAGACCCCAGGGAACTCTTGTCTGCCCTGACTCCATTTCCCCAAGGCTCCAACCTAAGCAAATGCAAAAGAATTTTCTTCCTTACTTTCTCCGTCATGGGCTGTGAAAAGGCCAGACTCTTTTGAAATTGAGCTTCAAATCTATAAATTTCTAGCCTAAGGCAGTGGGATCGAAAATGCCTGTGAATGCTATAGACACACCTAAAAAGTAGGTGTGACTTGGCCAGGGTCTCAACTGCCCACTGTTACTGGGATTATGTCTTTGGCATCTTCTTTGGTGACCTCATGTCATTCATGCCCCGTGTTCCTTTGTATCCGGGGAATAAAACTAGGACTCTGATAAAACACGAGGGCCCTTGGGTCTTTGGCCGGCCCTGACCCAAAGAAAATGCACATGAATTGAGTAGGTTCATGTCCACTGTGGCCATGGAAAAATATCCCATTCAGGGGTGAGTCGGTGAGTTTTGGCATTTTGGTGAGGTCAATTTCCAAAAGGGAAAAAGTAGTAATTACCATGTGGCGTGAAACAATATTTTAAAAGGTTGAAAAACAAAAGAAAACCTGATTCCTTAGTTATAACACCCTAGCCAAACTGTTTTAATTTTCAATTACCTTCAGTGCTTTCCCCAACTTCCTGCTTACCATCTCATGATATTTACAGTTTTGGTTGATTTTCTCAAAAACTAAACAAGCCATAAGACTTTTTTAATGCTTCTTTGTTATGTCTGGTTTTCTATTTTTTTAAGAATTTATTTATTCATTTTTAGAGAGAGGGGAAGAGGAGAAAGGGAGGGAGAGAAACAGCAAAGCGTGGTCATCTCTCATACACCCCATACTGGGGACCCAGCCAGCAACCCAGGCATGTGCTCTGACTGGGAATCAAACCAGCGACCCCTCGGTTCAAAGCCTGCGGTCAATCCACTGAGCTACACCAGCCAGGGCTTGTTTTCTATTTTTAATGGCAGTGTAATGCCTAGAGAGATGTTTGTCATGTCAATTGTTTTCTTCCCTTTTCACAAATTCTCCAAAATGAAGACTCTGTCCTGCCCATTAGGCACAGGTACGCAGGCAGCCGAGCCACGTCCCGCAGCCCGGTCCCTTCGGACCGCCTCTGCCACGTGGCAGCCCTGGGCTGCTTTCCTTTCTTGCAGCTCCTCCTGGATCTATGAATGGGTTAACGGGAACTGGGTCTTGTGATGAAGCTAAACAACAGAGTTTATTTAGGCCTAAAACTGCTTAACCGCCAAGTCCAGATAAGAGAGAAAAAGAAGAATCCATAACTACATGGCGTGGAACCAGCCCCTGCTTCCTGACTCAGGGGACGACAAATAAATCATTGTAACTGGTTTGTGCTGATACCGGGCAGGCGCGCTTCCGCCTCCCGAGCAGTGCCGCTATTTGCTGGGGAAAAGCAAAAGGTAAGCACCCCTAAATATCTTCATAAGCCATTCGTCATACCATTGATCGACTTCCTGGGCCGGCACACTTGAAATGCTAGAAATTAAGGATGAATTCGCTGTGCAGGGTGCTGAGGGCAGATAGAAATAGTTTATCCTGGGAAGTGAAGCTTTTGATGAGTCTACCGAGCACCCCAACGATGGCAAACTGGCGTCCTGACTTTTTTAACCCGTGCGATTTGCTATGGAAATAAGGATCCTGTTAAGAAAGGAGAGAACCACCAACTTTTTTTTTGAAACTTTAAAAATATTTTAAGTTTACACTCACTATTATTTTGTATTAGTTTCCGGTGTACAGCATAGTGGTTAGACAATCATATAGTTTACAAAGTGTCCCCACAATATTTCCAGCACCCACCTGGCACCGTACATAGTTAATACTATGACCATGTACCCTATGCTGTACCTCACATCCCCGCGACTATGTTGTCACTGCCAATTTGTACTTCTTAATCCCCTCCACTTTTTTCACCCAGTCCCCCCGCCTCCCTCCTCTCTGGCCACCATCAGTCTGTTCTCTGTGTTTATGAGTCTAGAACAAAGAATCTTCAGTGTTATTTTTATCAGGTGTGATAATGGTAATATGGTTATAATTTTTTAAAAGCTTTTAGCTTGGCATTTTCAGATGAAATAATCAAAGGTCTAGGATTTGCTTCAAAACACTTAAGGAAAAGAAATCTTGGCCTATCACCCACGCCAAAGATACAGACAGAACATTCTCTCGAGTCTGTTCTTTATACATGTACTTAAGGTTGCTTTTCTTTCCTCTTATTTCCTAGAAAGAAATAATACGCACTCGCATTTAGACCACATTCAGGTATATGTGGGCTTCCGTATTTGAGGCTTTAGCTATAAACATTTTTTATTGTTATTGTTCTTATATTTTTACAGCTTAGCGGGAGTTCTTCCTTCTAGATATAGCTTGAGTGTTCAATACGGTTGCTTGGGTCCCCAGGCGGGCTGCTGATGGCCCATAATGTGCGTTTGTACAAAGTCGAACAACGCGCGCCTCCCTCCAGATGAACGCAAGCCCCCAGCAGGGCCCGCGTGCATCTCGCCGCCTACTCTTCCCCTGCACCCCGCGCCCTTGCGCGGGGCGCAGGTTTGCGGCGCGTCGCAAGATGGGCAACAGCCTCAGCCCCGAACGCTGACATTTCCTTTCACTTTTATTTCATTCCGGCTGCTTTGCTTGGCAGTCAAGTATCTAGTCAGAAGCCAAATTAGGATCACTTGCTCCCCACCAGGACATCTCACGCCCCACCAGGAGTCTGGCCTGTCGGCAAGTTTCTCTGCCATCCACCCCAGCCACCGGAGCACCGGCCAAGCTGCAGTTACTGAAAAGCCCATTATCTATTGTCTCCGTGTCTCCTCTCGGGGCTCCTCGTTATGTGTCCTCCTGGTACCGCACATTTGCACATCTGGGGGAAGGTGAGGAGGCACAGAAAAACATATGCCACGCCCATTAGCGGAACCATTTGGATTATTAAGTGAAGGTAACGGAATTGCTTTGGGTAAGTGCCGGAAAGTGTGGGATTAGGTGTGGATGTCAGATATATCCTGCCATCTGGTTCCTCTTTTATAAGGTGACTCAGAATTTTAAATTGGAACTCATCTTCCAGAGAGGTAGAAAACAAACAGACAAAACAAAATTAAATGACATAACTTGCTCTTGGTCCCACCACTGGCGGCTTACGTCAGTGATCAAGCTGGACTTACAGCCCAGCCATCTACCACCACCCTGTCCCCCACCGTAGCCCCCCGCCACCTGAGGCTGCTGAACACGCGAAAGGTGGGTAGTCTGAACGGAGATGTGTGGGAAATGTGGAATGCCCACTAGATTCTAAAGACTTGGTATGAACAAAAAAGAGTGTAAAAATACCCCAAATTTTGTTATCTCACCCATTCCATCAATAGTTTGTTCGTGTATTCAAGAGCTGGGCGCTGTGTCAGTCATTAAATATAGAGCGTCGAGGGGACAAGCTCGGGCCTGGCCCTCACGGGGCTAAAAGTAGAGTCATTAAAAATGCTCTTCCTGCACTGACTGGTGTGGCTCAGTGGATTGAGCGCCGGCCATGAACCAAAGAGTCATAGGTTCGATTCCCAGTCAGGGCACATGCCTGGCTTGCTGGCCAAGTCCCCAGTAGGGGGTGTGTGAGAGGCAACCACACACTGATGTTCCTCTCCCTCTTTCTCTCTCCCTTCCCCTCTGTTTAAAAATAAATAAATAAAATCTTCCTTAAAAAATGCTCTTCCTTAACTGGTTGGCCTTCCAAGGGAATACTCTGACCGCAGTTCTGATGTTCTCAAAGCAGATACCACAACAGGCCTGATGCGACGTCAAGGACAGCCACCTGGCAAAAGTGCCACTTGTTACTGTTCAATACGATAACCACTTGTCCCAGGGGGAAACTTGACATGTGACGGGATGTAGATGTAAAATACATGCTGGATTTCAAAGACAGGATGAAAAAATGAACATAAGTATCTCATTCGTATTTTATATTGACTACATTCATATTTTATGGAGAAGTAATATTTTGTATATATTGGATTAAATACAATGTGCTATTACAAGCAATTTTACCTGTTTCTTTCACTTTTTAAAATGTGAACACAAGACATTAAGATGACCTATGAGGCTCACGTAATATCTGCATGGGCCAGCATGTGTCCATACCGACTTTCTCCACTCTGCCAGTGCAAATAACCCCGCCAAAGGGAGCTCGGCCCTCCAGGGAGCTGTGCGCAATGGGTGGCGGAAGCTGAACATCACGGGGAACTCCAGGCTGCCTCAGTTCCTCCCTCTTTTCTTCTCTGTTTGTGGATCCCTGTACCTTGAGTGGAGGGGCCAAAGCTGCTGATCAGAAAGCCCTGGTTCCTCTGGTCTCAGAGTTCTCACTCACGGAAAGACCAAGAGCCAATCAGGAGCAACTGCAGACTCTCCATCACTTTAGGTAGAAACATGAAAATAGTCTGTTTTCTCCATTTCAGATAGAACTGCAGTCAGTGAGATAAACGTGTGAAACCAACTGATAAACTCTGAACCATACTGTCCTAATCATTTATCATCATAATCATAACAAACACTTCTATAAGCAATGGGGGAAACTTGGGGAATGTAAAAGATGAAAACGTCATAATTCTGGGGAAATTCCACAAACGACAAAAATTTAAATGCAAATAATAAAACAGTAATGGTTAAATAGTAAGGCTGTCCAAGGAAGAGGTGGGTTAAAGGGAGGGGGTCTCAGAGGGGAGGCTTACAACAGAGTCGGGACAGCTTGGTTTGGAGCTCCCACCTCTATCAACTGTCTGATGCCAAGAGATCACGTTGCTATTACTTGCCTTTCCAATGAGTATTTTCTTACGTATCCTACTAACTTTTTAAAAATTAGGAAAACTCTCCCTGTTTATATTGTGGTCACTTGTTTGAGTGTTTGTGCAGAGACAAAGGCGGGTGGCAGGCCTCTGTTTTCCCAGGGCCCAAAATGAAGTTTGTTGACACAGAAGGTACTTTGTACAGTTTCTGGCTTAGCGGCATCAGGCACCACACCACTTAGCCCATTATTGCACGCTAGCGAAACACAGAAACACGATTATTTTTCTGAGTATCTGAACAGGTCCCAACATTCCTGGTTTCTACCAAACCCTGAAAATCTAGGCAGACCTGATGGTTTCAGAAGCCCTAATTTGGTTATGCCTGTTGTAGCCTGGGAAGCTTGCTCTACCATGGAAAAGCGAGCTATTCTTATGCTTATTGGACCGCAGAAAAAATTTTAAAACAATTCCCAATCAGACCTCATTTATATCAGGAAATACATTTTCCAAGGTGTATGACAAAGAGGTTGCCATCGTGGAGAAATGTATAGAATTGAAAGAAATGAATCCTGCCCAGGGAAGCTTCTGTATGACGTGAGCAGATAAATGATGTTGAATAATCTATGTTTAAATAAAGCATGCTCTAAAATAGCACACGATCATTTTTTCCCCTGAAGAATCTGTGCTATCCCTTTTCTCTGGAATGGCCCTCCAGGTGAGCATGATTGGCTTACGTGTGGTTTTTGTGGCACAAAAGGGCATGGGACATTATACATGTGGAGGTAGAAAAGCCACCGAGGACACATAAGACACCATTAGCAAACCCGTCTGAGTAGACGGGAGGTTTGCTGGAGCGACATGAAGAAGGCGGTCCCAGCAGGAAGCAGATGGCACAGTTGAATGGAGTCGTTGAGGAGAGTTTAATGAATGCATTATTTAAAACGAGGTGAGAAGAGTTTGGCAACCCCAAGGGGAGATGTTGGAACATACTGAGGTGAGCAACTGACAAGACAGTTTTACCACCTTCAGGTCCAAGGAGGAAAGTGGAGTGCTAATTGCGAGACCCTTCAGAGAGCGAGTGAGCGAGGACAGGAGGAGAGGACAGCCTGAAGACTGTCAGCCTCTGGGAGGTGACAAAAGAGTGGGGAGGAAGGGAGAGAAAGAAACAGCCTAGATTCATTGTTTTCCTACTCTTTCATCTCCTGGCAGTGCTTCCATTGGCCAATGCCCACCAAGCCAGATGGCAAAGGCATCTACTGAAGTTTTCCATAAGGACCAGCCTCCTGGTACCCAGAGCAGAACAGAGAAGACTGGAGAGGGGAGTTGGAGGGGCAAATAGAATGAATCCCAAAGAGCTGGTGAGTTAGAGCAGGAGGGCTCGGTCGGGCGAGAAGCCTCCCTTCAGTGGGCAGGAAGGGAGAGATGTTTCCTGTCTGCACCCATCTCTGCAGTCACAAGCTTGCTCTGAATCTCTTTCCTGTAGACTTTCAACAGTAAACACCTAGATCAAGGAATAAGGAGCAAGAATAAACAAGAAATAGGTCCAACTTTAAGAGTACAATAAGAATGCTTAGATATAAAAACATTATTGTTTCTAATCTTGAGCTTTCCACAGTCCTGAGATATGTGCTAATCCAAATTTTGATTAAATTTTGATTGAACTAATCTCAAGCTCTGTATTCATTAGCTGATTAAATATGCTTTAGATTTTCTTTTTTTTCCTGACTGAACCAGATATGGATCTGAAACGCCCAAAAGCTCACTGAGTCTCTGGGTAGATATTAAACAGAAAAAAAAGTGTCCCAGCCGTTTAGCACAGCAGGATTCCTCCTTCTGACTCTCTTTTCCAAGTTTCTGATCCTTGCATAGGTTTTAACATAAAAAAAGTTAATTAAAGAGTGATACACTTCTCATTATAACTCAAATGAGTTATTTGTTAACAAATACATGCCCCGTGGGGGGGCTAGCCCCTGAGACACAGCGGGACCCAGTCAAATTTCTATGCCCACTCTAGGTGGCTCAGCACACCGCCCTGAAAACAGATTGTTTTCATAGCAGCCCCGCTTTATTCCCAGCCCTGTTGCCCATAGTCATTGTAAAGCAGGACGATTTCCTGCCTTCCTGCCCAAAATAGCAGGAAGCGGCCAACTCTTTCAACCCACTCTGCTCTGGCACCCTCTCTCTGCAGGGGTTAGGGTTCACGGCCAGGAATTTCAAAAAAGCTAACTCTGTGTCGGGTTCTTACCCAGAACTTAGCTTGTGAGCAAAGAACTGAAGCAAGATGGGTAACAGGTCCAAGAATGAGAGAGCCGAGACGGCTTCAGGGCTGGTTAATAGCAGCAAGTCACGGGCAAGACTACAGCCCTTAGATCCGTCTTGGGAATCAGTTCCAGGGGAGACAAAAGGAGCCTCAGAGTAATCAGGGAACAACTGGGGAGCTCTGAGGAATGTTGTAAGTACGAAGAGGCAAGATAATGTTCACTGCCCCTTGGGATTGAACATAAATGGGCACTGAGCCTTTCTACACGCATTCAGCCAGAAGACTATTGATCAGCATGTGTCCAGCCCACGCCCAGCCTTTGCTAACCCCTGAGGTCACGTCATGCAAGCTTCCCAGTGCCCAAAACGGACTACTTCTAATTGTTAACATTAATGGTTACTTGTTGCTACTGCTGTTGACACTTTTCTTTTTGGTCCTGGGCACAATACTAAATGTTTTATATGCTCTGATCTCATGTGATCCTCACCCCCATTAGTTATCACTGTCCATCCCATTTTATAAAAGGGAACACTGAGCATCAAAAAGATCAACTCATTTAGCAAGTTTCCCAAGGAACAGAGCGAGAGCCCAAACTAGTAAGTGCTGTATCACCTAGTGCAAAGCACGCCATGGCATGTCCTTACTAAAGGCCTCCAAGGGACACACAATGGCATCGTGCAGAACAAAAAGGAATATTCTTCAGCCCACTGAATATGGTGGACAGTCATCTCCAAAGAGGAGGCAGGAACTGTTCATATGACTGAAAATCCTGCTCTCATGTGAAAAACACACTTTCATCGACTGTATACTCTTTGCCCTTAGACCGAGAATCTTCCCTACTTCTCATCCCTGATTCTACCTCATGAACAGGATGAATGTCAAGAAACGGTACCCTGCTATTTTTAACTTCTCTGCCTGGGAATCAGCCCTAAAGAACTAATCTTCTGACTCTGGCCAGAGCCCCTGGCCTGGCCCTAGACCCGCAGTGGCGGCCCAGTACAGGGCAGTGCTTATTTACAAGGCCAGAGAAGCCCGGAAGTATACCGTAGGAGCCAAATCCTCGAGTCCCCCTCTCCTGGCCTGAGCTTAAAATCTTTTTATGGAGAGCCCAGGCCCATTCAACCTAAGTCTTATAGTCGGGACAACCTGTGACCGAAGGCCTCAAGTGAGGTGACTGTACCTCCAAGGCAGCAATGCTACTTTTTCTGTGTTTAAAACCTGAACCCTCTTTCTAGATAGATGGATGGATGGAGAGATGGAGGGATAGACGGATGGCTCAACAGACAGACAGCCAAAACAACCATTGGTATTGCATTAAAATCCACTATTTAAACAATTTCATCAATTTTATCCCTTTCGACTCGGAAGTTTTTGATCATTAGACTGACCTTTCAGCTTAAGTCATAGGGGATTGATTCCAATAGCATAAACTGAGAAGCAAAAAAAAAAAAAAAAAAAGCACCGGCTGTTTCAAAGACACTAATCACTTCCCCCTTATTTCTTCATGCATTCGTTCTCATGAATATTCGTTTAGTGAAGCTTCACTGGTGTCAGCCAGAGATGCAGCGCAAAACCTGCCCTAGAGGAGTTCACGACCCGGGAGGGAGAAGTGATGGAGCCAGTAACAGCAGCGAGGCTGGGGGCATGGTGCAGACAGGGTACAGCCGGGACCTAACTCTTGCCCGGGAGTCAGGGGTGAGCTGGGGAAGGCGCAGCCGAGACAGTGAAGCCTGGCGAACCCTGGGAGAGACAAGCGTTAGCTGAATTGATGGCGGAGTCATAGGGGCGCCAGGGTCTCCCGACCACAGGGGTTTGCAGAAAGTTGTTGGCGGTAAGAACATGAAGGCAGACCCTGTGTCTCAGATTATCCTCACAGGGCTCTGATTCTTTTTCCTGAATTCATCTTGCTTCAGCCGCAAGGGATCATCATTTCAATTGCTGAGCACTACCTTGCCCAGCTGAAGGTTCCATTTTCAAAATAAATACTTTAAATATAGTACAAAGTCTGTCCAACCCATTCCTGCCATGTTAAAAGGTATTAACCATCTTTATAATTTAATCCTTCCACCTAAACCTTTAGCTGAATTCTCACTCATTCCCCATTTTTAACGTTGTGCAAACAGGTTCCACAAGGACGTTTCGGGTAATTATAGAGGAGACTGGCCCAGGTTCTGGAGAGAAAAAGGATAAAGGGTATTGTACCGCATTTGCCAGAAAGGCAGCTCCTGCAATCAACATCCCAGAACGAGCTTTTCCTAAATAGCAACCCGAAGATTTGCAGAATGTGTCAGAGAGAGAAATGAACCACAGCAATTCGGGAACGGAGTTGACACAGGACACAAAGGCTCTCCTGCAGTTAAAGAAGGCATGGAAAGGAAGCAGGGAGGGGAGAGCGCTGAGCTATGGGGAGGAACCCCTGGGTGGTATGATGAACAGCGAGAATGGGGGTGGGGCGGGCTGTTCATGGGACCATCGCTGTAAAAGTCCACAAATCCACCAGGAGACAGGTGCAGCGGGAGCCGTCATAGTGTTGCAGGTCAACCAGCTCGTGGAATGACAGGACTGGGTGTGACAGCAGGGATGGACCTGGAGAGCATTATGCTGAGTAAAATAAGCCAGTCAGAGAAAGACAAGTACCATACTTGGAATCTAATGAACAAAATAAACTGACAAACAAAATAGAAACAGTCTCATAGGTAGAACAGACTGACAGCTGTCAGAGGGGAGGGGCAGGGGGTGGGGGCACTCAGTGAAAGAAGGGGAAGGAGTCAGGCAAAGAACACATACACATAATCTATAGCCATGGACAACAGTGTGGTGGGGGCCAGAGGGAAGGGTGTGGGGAGTGGGGGGAGGGGGCTCAAGGGGGAAAAAAGAGGGACATCTGCAATAGCGTCCATAATAAAAATAAAGAAAAAGTAGTTAAAAAAAGAGGGGATGATGAACATATTAGTCAGCTCAGATGGATAGGTAACAAATAAAGGAGTCCACAGTTTCTCCGTAGGATGCCCAGAGCGTCTGAGAGCTACGTATATAAAGTCTAAAAATGTGTCGCAAGCCTGCTCAGTATAGAATACTGTGTGTGACAGAACTTAAATTTTGGATTCTCATGGCAAAGTGCCAAGGAGCTCCCTGAGAAATGCAGAATAAGCAGAATTCCAGCAACTCAGATTAAAACAAACAAACAAAAAAATGAAACATGCAAAGCAGTTTCTTGTTCTTTGAACTCAGTCTCAGTATGCTTTGTCCTGTTGTTTTTTAATCAATGACATAATCAAAGAAATATATCTGAGTATTTGAAGATCAAGACCTAGCTAACCAAGCAGAGTTAACCCCCAAACTCTTGACTCTTGATTGTCCAGAATTCAGGATAAGAATTGCAATATTAATATACGTCCCTTAAGAGTTCTAGTCATTTATTATCTTTGGTATTGCTTGATTTCTCAAATAATAAATGCTAAAGGCATTCTTTTTAGAAATAAATATTATAAAGTTATTTCTGTGTAACTAGAAACACAGAGAGATTTAAGAGAAGTCAATGTAATAAAGAAAGTAAGGTCCAGTAAGTTCTTACCTTTGTTGAGGAATGACATGGTTTACAAAGAGAGTTTTACATATTTTCTCATTGGATCCCAACCATTCCGTGAAGCAAGAAGGACCATCTGCATTATCCCCCGCTTCCGGGGTGAAACCTGACCCTCAGAGGAGCGAAATGTCACGGAACCGTGGACCCAGCCAACAAGACACCAAGCACAGGCAGCGTCCCACGTCTGCCAGACCGTAGTCACCAAACAGCAAGGACGTCATCATTGCTGTGACATTTAACCGCTGGCAAATGGAAGAACATGGCTGCTTTTAACATGAAAATAAACAGTTCTACCAGTCAGGTGAAATTCAGTTAAAAAAAAAAAAGAAGCGTAGACTGGATAAATCAAGAACAGAAATCAGAAATGGATGCCGAGGAGCTGAACTTACTACCACCCAGTGCCAACTAGCACAGTGGGTTTTCCTGGACCATCAGCACCCTCTCCCTCGGACCATTTCTGGGCGTGTTCTCCCAGTTCACACTTTTCATAAGGAATGTCCAGAGGTATCCAATATTGTTGTTGCTGTTAGCGAACAGATAAAACTTCGTGAAGAAGAATGCAACAACAGTCTCTAGCTTGCACTTATGTGGTGCTTTTTATCATTTTAAGGCATTTCCACTTCAATGGTATCGTTTTATTGTCTTGAAAGGTGGTTGGACTGTATAGCAAATGCCATTAATGGTGGGACACTGTAATATAAATATCTCAACATACCACAGAAAGTTCTATCAGTTGAGCTCTGCCTGCTCTACTCTCGGCATAAACTATTCCATTTAGTTCCTTCATGAAACAATAGCTATCACTTATATGGCCTCGGAAAGAGAGCGCTGGATGCTCACGTTTATTCACTGTATGGTGTTTATTGTCATCATGTCAATAAGATACTGTTGCTATGGGCCAGCTGCATGAGACATGGAAATAGCTCTGTTCTAGAACACTCTCTTTGTATTGTTTTGTTACAATGGAACTGCGTCATACATGGCTCTGAATTCTACTGTGTTTCAGGCTTGGACAGATTTTTTTTCACGACAGGCCCCCTCTTTGCTTGCCCTGTGCTATGGTGGTTTACAGGGCAAGTCACACATCAGAATCACCAGTGACGAAGCCCAGGGGGAAGAATCTTTACGTTCCCCCACGTGATTCTGATGGGATGCCAGATGTTGAAACGACTTCTATAGCACATCCCTTTTCCATTTTATTGTAGCTGTAGATTGAATCCCTATATTTTGAGGATTCCATTTATTATTATATTATTAGAATGTAAACCTTTCCCCAGATAAAACTAAACCCTAATTTCATGAAAACTTCTCTTAGTAGACGACTCTCCATTTGTACTGGGATCATTGGATAGAAACCGAGCAATATCCTGGCATATCAAAACGGCTAAAGATATCCAAAAAATTCTCACCTCCCTTTTGTGCATTCTCTTTGTGTATTCGCTCTTTCCACATGCAGTCAGTGGACACAGCTAAGGTGTGTGCCAGGGGCATAAAGACCAAGAGAAGGGAGACGGAGCCCTTAAAAATTCAGCGGGAATATTACAGTTGAATTTTGATATTAATCCATTCCTCATCAAAATTATGTGCGGGGTACTAAACAGCACCTATGAGTAGAAAACCAAGCAAATCCCATTCACTGTACTACTTCTATAGCACTCCTGGCAGTTCAGCCATAAGTCAATCACTAAGACACTAAAACATATAAACTTAAGTGCATATATAATGCTCAATAGAATACAAATAGCCTATTCAGTGCTGGTCTTGCAAAGAAGTGACGATAAATTTACCATGTAACATAACGTTCCCCACCCCCAGAAAAGCTCTGACCTTGCACAATGGTGTGCCAACTACTTCAACAGTTTTAAATAAAACTGTCTCTGAGGTAGGAAGACTGTGATCTTCTCCCTACAGACTGCACAACATATTCCAGGTCCAGCCCTAGAGAAGAGGTGCGGAGCGGTACAAACCATAATGGCTTGCGTACAGAGTCAGCAAACGCTATCCTAAGAAACGCTGCAAATAATGTCAACTGACCCCAGAGTTTGCACCCCTCCCTTTCCCTCTGATCTTTCCCTCCTCGCCCCCCCCTTCCCTCCCTTTGCTTTGAGCCTTCTGACAGCCAAGTACTTGCACAGTTACTTTGGGTTACAATATGTTATCCCCAGTGGAAATCAGAAGCTTTCATTCAAAAGGTGGCTACTCTTGACCTCTGACCCCGGCACCTCCCGCCCCGCTGTTCCCCTCCATTTTCCGTCTCCATGGAACTGAATAGCCAAGTGGAAAAATGGGAGCAGGCGAAGTCTATAGCTATTCACAGACCACCCCACTGCCCCCTCCTCCCCAAAAACAGAGAGAGAGAAAGATGAATGAAACTCATTCATCAATAAGCAGGAGATGAAAAAGAAAGCACTATTGGCTGAAAAGCAAGCTAAGAAACAGGGAGGGGAAAAGGGTAGTGGGGGAGGGGGGTGCCAGGAAAGAAACAGAGAGGAGTAAGGGAAGGCGTGTGGATGCAAGGGCTGAGTTCTCTAAACAACCCGGCAGATGAAAAGTGGCATTGCGCACATCCCCAGACTGAGTCACCTGTAAGGGGCCCACTGTTTCCAAATGAATTGCTTCTATTACACCTTCTTAAAAAAAAAAGTGTACCTACAAGGGGGTCAGAGGAGATGGCACGGAGCCTCTGGGATGGGGGGTCGCCCTTTCTTTGAGCATCGTGGTGTCACTGTTTTGGAGCTGGGAGACATGGAAATAGGGTCCCTGCTCAGAGAGCTGGGAACTGAGCACGCCCATAAAGTCCCACACTCACCAGGGGAAATGTTTTAACATATCAGAAAGCAAGTTGCAGCACCTATAGGTCACACCTAGAGTCAATTTTATTCCCACGACGTTGGCTGAGCAACTCAATGTGCCCAAGATCAAACCACTATAGAAGGCAGTAACCCAAGCCAGACTGGCCAACAGCCTTACCAACTCAGGAACAGTGCAGAGGCCAGCAAACAAAGAGTATTTCCTCTCAATCCAAGTGAAAAAAAAATTGACATTTAAATTAGATCAATCTGCAAACAAGAAAGATTTCAATAATTCTTCAGCATTCCCCGTATTTTCTCCTCCCTGCCTGCCACAAGATGTAAACATCTCCTAATGTATTCATCATCTACCTGAAAACCTCTTTGTTTTTATGAGTGGTATCTCTGAGATTAGGACTCCAAAAAGTTTTCATTTTGCGTGAGCCAAAGTAAGCGCCGCATGCATCCAGATAAAAGTGTTGGGGCGAGAAGATGTTTCTATAACCTTTGGGTCCGCTCCTCTTCCACCAACAGGGCCTCAGCTCCACCCTGGGAGCTCCCCGGGAGCTGCATCCGCAGGAAACGCTCTCCCTACTTCCTCACTGACATTTTCCAGCTACTTCCAAACAGAGTCCTAAATCTGTGGTGCCAGAAAATGTGGCATGCGTCCTAACTATCTATTTGCACTTTTCCTTTTATATATTTCATCTCTAGTGACACGTCTCTATGTTTTCTAGCACTGTATGATTTTAAGCATAAGAAAATGCACAGAGGAGGTGATGTGAGTGGGAAAAAAAATAAGGATGAGGCCGAGAGTAAAATTGGAAAATTCTCACGAGCACAAATCCCCGAGTGGGAACCTCACGGACTTCAAGTACACGTACTTACCACCGTCAAGGACAAGGCCCTTGAGTGTCACCCGAGGTCACAAAATGGGACATAGAGATGAGTGTGGAAGTAGCCCTCATCGAAGAAACAATCAGAGGTTCTGGCTATTGTCACTGCACCAAGGAGGACAGAGACGAACCTGTAGCAAACACTCCTGTGACCACCCGCTCCCCGCACTGTTCCCTCACCTTTTCTCCGCTCAATTCCACTGATTCTCATGAGAAGCACCGAGAGAGGGACTAGAATGCAGAGGCAGAGTGGATTCAATTCCTTCTGGGCTTCTGCCAGATTCTCATTAGGTCCTGGACATGTGAGCCAATGCCGATTTCCATGGCTGATCTCCCCTAACTCTGCCCTTCCTGAAACACTAGCCTTTGTCCACCCAGTCCCCGTCTTTAAATGGGGATTTGGGTGAGAGCAATACCAAAGGGACCGTCATTATACACTCATTATTATGAAATTGATGGGCTCTAAGTCTTTTCGGGCTGAAAGCTCTGACAGGGTGAGATCACGCTGGATTGTAGAATCATGGCTTTTCCTGGTAAATCAGGTTACAAATGAGAGCTAGAAATGGGAGGGAGGGTAAGGAGAAGGATAAAGGAGGAGTGTTTTTCCTCAAATTCACTTCACTTCATGCTGGAGTGAGAGGCCCTCCATACTCACGAAAGGCTAATTATATAAATCAGATGCCCTGGCTGCATTTCCGACCCCCTGGGAGCAGGGAGAGCTAGGAATAAATGAGGTCTCCTGCAAAATGAAAGAAACCCTTTGAAAAAATGCCAAAACCAATGGTTGTACAGCTTAACTCACTTTTTTTTTAATAGAAACAGAAAAATCTGGACCAAGGATAACAAAAAAAGCTGAGTTTTCATCTTCCAGCAGATTGGGAAATGTGTTCTGAATTTATTTACCTCCTTGCTAGTATCAACTTGTCTTTACTTTGCATCACTAAATAGGACAACCCCTGAGACATCCAGATCTCTAAATGCCTCCTCGAAATGAACTCTGACTTGTTTTAGGAAGATCGCATTTGTGTCTGGATGTCATAGGAATAGCCACTGTTCAGGTTGCCGGGGATAATATGGTTGGAAAAGCCACAGCACTGAGTAACAGGGTCACAGACCTTTAGTCCGAGCTAGCACTCGCTAGCATGCCATCTGGGGCAGCCACCTGATTTTCCGAGGCCACAGATCCCTCACGTGAAAACAATGGGTTTGATAGACACTAGCAACCAGCACCACTTGATCTGTGTGTGCTACTAATTTTCCACACATGGCCCAAGTAGTCCGTGCTCAGATGCACGACTGAAATTCAATCCTGATATCAATGGTGTGCAAGGCAGTTACGTGGAACATCAGATTTCAAGTTTGGACATCAGTGGATGTTGACACCTTATTTTCCCTATAGGTCATCTCAGCCACCATGGGAGTTTCATTGCCATTCTTGTCCAAGTTCGGTGATACTGCCTCCTGCCGGATCCACTGAGATATAGCATCTGAGGGCTTTTGAATTCCTGACAATGTAAGTTCCTCTTTTAGGGTTAAGGGACATGGATTCCCAAACTGGGCGCTTGGACATCATTCAATCCTGCTTGGTAGAATAAATCATTATAGCGATTTACAAATAAAAAAGCCATATAATATTTTAAAGAATGCCTCCAACTGGATGGAGGGCTGACTTATTCATACTGATTTTTCTTTCCAATAATCCATTTTTTTAAATTTTTATTTCTGACCAGGCCAACTCATTAAAATTTATTTGGGCCTGATTAAGGACTCAGACAAAACATACAGGCCTATGTTGTCAAAAGCATAGAGATACAGCCCTGGCTGATGTGACTCAGTGGATTGAGAACCAGCCTGTGAACCAAAGGGCCACTGGTTCAATTCCCAGTCAGGGCACATGCCTGGGTTGCTAGCCAGGTCCCTGGTGGGGGGCATGTGACAGGCAACCACACATTGATGTTTCTCTCCCTATCTTTCTCCCTCTCTTCCCCTCTCTCTAAAAATAAATAAATAAAATCTTTTTTTAAAAAAAGCAGAGACACAGAAGAGATAAGGTGAATCACTGGGACTGCCTGGTCTAGCCCATTGTTCAGCGGTAAGAGGCTCAGAAAGATGAGACATCTTGCTCAAAATCACAAAATCATCAATATGGCTTGTGGTGGGCTGAAATCAAAAGTCGTATTTCAGGACACATAAGCCAATGGTCTTTTTTATGAGGGCACATTCTGATTCTGTAAAAAGTTCTTATTCAAAATATATACTATATATATTTAATGTGCATATATCTTTAATATATAGCACATTTTTCGGACCATAAGATGCACCTAGGTTTTAGAGGAAAATAGGAAAAAAAATTTTGAAGCAAAAAAATGTGGTAAAATATTTAATAACATAAATAACATAATATTTCACCAACATAAATGTAAACAGAAGTCAACAGCAGCACTAACAACCATTATTCCTCCCAAACTGGGGGGGGTGTGTCTTATACTCTGAAAAATATGGTATATACTTAATGTGGGTCATCCAGTTTGGTGTTTTCTATGCGTAATTCGGCTAATAATTCTGAGATTAGAGTTCACAGTGAACCTACATCATCCCAGCCGATAACACCAACAACACTGCCCAACGGGAAAGAATGCTGATGTGCCCGAAGTCGTTGATGAACCCCCCATATCAGCCTTGCACGATCACTTCCGTTCCTGCCCTTGCTCGTGTGCAGTGCCAGGGTTGGCGTGAAAGAACCTTCCAAGATTGGCTTTGTTCTTTGGGAGCGAGAAACAGCTCCTTCTGCTCATGGGCTCTCTAAACCACCTGGGATTATATTTTCTGTACCCCTTTCCCCCAAAGGGAGGAGTTACTAGATCCCTACTGAAGGACACGCCCACATCTTAGTAGTCCTGCTCCCTTGCGACGGCTTTTCCTCCAGCCTGTAAAACAGTCATGTAGTACAGGGAGACTAAGCACTATCTCTTATAGATCCAATCACTGTTTATTGTTATAACTTTATTGAATTCATTGGTTCATAAAACCATACAGGTCTCAAGCGTACAACTCAATAATGCATCGTCTGCACGCTGCATCGTGTGCTCACCACCCAAAGTCAAGTGTCTCTCTGCCCCCATTTATCCCCCCTTTGCCCTCTTCCACCTCCCCCACCCCTCTTTCCCTCTGCCAATCACCATACTGTTGTCTGTGTCTGGTTTTTTGTTTGGCTGGTGTTTTTTTTGTTGTTTGGTTTGCTTAATCCCTCCGGCTTTTCCACCAGCCCCCACATTGTAATAACTTTTATACCCAAGTCCCCATGGCTTTGGGGGCTACCAAACTGACTGCTAGTCAAAAGTCATAAATTTTGCTCTCTTGTCCTATATTCTGCTATAGCCAGTCTCTCCTGAGCATTGCATTATGAAACCACTGTCTAGTTGCTTCAAAGAAGAAAAGATATAGAGAAATTAGATTTACCAGTAGGGAAAACAGTCAGAATAGAACTCATTTTTCTATTTCACATCATACTGTATAGAAAGGCATATGTACTACGTATATTCCTACATCTTACCAGTGGTGATTAGATTCCCAAATCAGCTGATCAAAACATACTGAAACCATGACAGGAATTAGCCATTGGCCTTATTCCCTTTTCATGGTAGGTCATGCCAAGTTACTGTTGATTTCTGGGGTTCAGGGTGTGGGAAGGCAAATTTTGTTAGTAATCTCACAATAAGGACTCCATTGGGGTGATCTGGTTAACCAGTCTATATCCTAAGGTACGTGAAGGTTCAAATCTTTGTAGCAAGAGGAATGACCAAGGATAAGGGGCTCCTGACCCAAGCTCCATCTCTCCATCTCTCTCCAGCACACTGGCTTTACGTAAGGTCCTAGATTTTGGACACTATTCTACGAACTGTAAAGATAAAGGAAGAGCGAGAAGGTTTGAATCAACTGACTAACCCTCCATTTACTAGATTACCCTGAATTGTCTCAGATTGATATTCTGCCTGCTGAAAGTTTCACATAGAAATTAAATTACTTCCAAACCTGAGAGGTTGACTTAGTCTAGCAATTCAAATGGCCGTCTGAAGTGGAGAGAGGGAAAGTATCCAAAATAGACACTGAAATGAATCCTAAAGCCCAGTGAAGAGTGAGAGTCTGAGCCAATTTCTCTGCAAACTGGGCGGTCGGAATGCCTGAGGTGACCGGTTTATATTGTTGAATGGCCATGTCCTACAAAGGTAGAGGGACCTGGTTTTAAGATGCAGGTGGCTATCCTGAAGCTCTAAGGAATCCATTAAACTTACCAGGCATGGTTAACATGGGGGAAGTGTATATGTTCTGATTTGAATGATAGGATATCAATGATTGTCTTCTTGGGGACAGATCGTTTTCAAAGCCGATTTTTAAATGATGCAACTGCAGTCATTCTCCAGTAGAAATGAACATGAACTAGGGTGTGCAGCAATGAGGCAGCCAGCTGAGTCCGTCCAGTCCTCTCTGGAGGTCTCTGCAGTGGCCAGTTTTACCTGGAGGTACTTTACTTGCTTTGCTGCCAATGACAGAGAACAGAGTAAAGGACACAGGAAACAAGGCAGTGGGATACCCACGGCCACGAGAAATGGAAGGTACAACTTGGCCTGGTCTGACATGTTCCCAGGTGGCTTGTCCCATCCGTTTGCTTCTTTTACCTGATGTTCAGCTGCCATCTCCATGGTTTCTGAGCCACGCTCTTTAAAAAAATTTTTTTTAAATCTTTACAGCTATGTTTATTGACTTTCTTTTTCTTTTTTTAAGAGAAGGGAAAGGGGGAAGGAGAGAGAGAGAGAGAGAGAGAGAGAGAGAGAGAGAGAGAGAGAGAGAGAGAGAGGGAAACAAGGCTCAGTTGCCTCCCATATGTGCCCCAGCTGGGATTGAGCCCACAACCCTTTGGTGCACAGGATGACGCTCCGACCAACTGAACCACCCAACCACCAGCTGAGCTATACACTCTTTATGTCAGCTCTAATTTCAGTTTAGACACCTATCTTTTGAAACACTGTTCCTATTTAATTTGCATTTTTCAACTACTCCCCCACCCCTCCCCTCTGTTTAAGGAAAAATAGAAGTTATTAGCACTGGAGAGATTTTTAACATCTGGTGTAAGGCAAAACAAACAAAATAAAGGGAAGGTGTGGAAAGGGCTACAAAATTCTATACATTTTGATAAAAACTTTAAAGTATCAAATTTTAAATACAGTCATTAAGTTAAAATAATTTACAATAAAGCAAATGTATAAAATGGATCAGTTTTGGAATGAAGGAGTTGGGTGATATTAAGACTAATTCAACTACTCTTCATCTACTTCAAAACATTATGAGACTCCAACAAAAAAAAGATTGAACATAATAAAAACTATTAAATAAGTTTATCCTGTGATATGTATTATTTATAGTATGATACTGTTCCAAAATGCCAAGGTGCTCGACTATACTTTAGTAAATGTCTCTCTTTCTCCCTTTTGGTTTCCCATTCCCCACCCACCTTGCTGACGCCCAGAGCCCTCCTGCGTGACCTCACTCCCCACTTATGTCTCCATGGAAACCCTTCTGTGAGAGTCACCTGACTTCTCCATCTCCAAGTCCACATCATGGATTGGCCTGCTCCACACCCTCCCCAACTCTCTCCCAGGAAGAAGTAGAAAATGAAAAGCAAAGCACAGAAAGAGTAACAAAGCAAGACAAATTTAAAGAAAAACAACTATATTTCCCAGCCTGTCTTAAAGCTGTTTCGCAGGTGATTTAAGGACGTGCCACTCAGATGCACTCATAAAAGACTTTGGGAATCCAGTCACCAGGGGACAAAGGTCAGGTGTGTGGGTGTGGACCAGGGCTGGGAGACTTGCATCTGGAGCAGCAGCTGTTACCTGCCTTGTGAGTCAACCACAGATCCTGGTCCCCTTCCTTCTTGTTGGAGACAGAAATGGTGCCGCAGCTGTGGGGGCGGCTTCCTGAATCTAAGTTTTTTTATGGCGTCACCGGCAGCAGCTCCCACAGCGACCCCGCTCCGCAGTCTGTTTTAAGCGTCATTCCCAGAAGCCCAACTGAGAATCCATTTCTCCAACCTTCCCAACAACTGTGGGAACGATATCCCTTACTCGATTTTTCACTGCTCAAACTAACCAGGGGGACTTTTTGTTGTTTGCAACTTAAAATAAATAAATAAATAAATAATAAGAAAGACCCAAATTAACTCTTTCTCAACCAACTCTTCTATAACTGCCAAAGACTGAAATAAATTCTAAGATTTTCAATTCACATGTAAATAACTGTACTGAAAATTTATGAGACAACTTATGGTACCTCTACAAGGTTTAAAGCACAGATATCCTATAACCTAACTGTTGGGTTGTGAAGCTTCCATTAATCCACTTCAGAAACCAACAAGAACCCACACCCTCCTGGAATAGAACCTCTTCTCAGCGCTGCCCATTCATCACATACAATCCTGTTGGACTGGTCTCGTCATAAGTTTATTTTCCAGCTTCTTTAATTAGCTAGGGAATCACATTAGGGAGAAAAAAAGTATTTCCTTTAAGCTATGCAGCACAGCCAACATTTCCAGAAGACTGTATAATACTCAAAAAGGTAGACTCTCAAGACAGGCTGTCTGGAACAGGGTCTCTGTTGAGTCCTCCATGGCCTAAAGCAAGTTCGGTAGTTTCAGAACTTATTATTCTTTTTCCTATTTATCGACCTACTTTATTCCATGCATTAGGGCATATGGCAGGGAAAGACTCACCACTGTGAACTGAAGGCAGGCAAGTATAAAGGTATTTATAGCGCAGTGCAAGGCTGGCATTGTAGAAGTCAGTGAAAAGTGCTGTAAGAATATAGACTGTCTCAGGAGACTGGAGAGGCTTAGAAGTCAAGGGAAAAATTATATATACAGATGTACAGCACACATTATATCTAATTTCTTTTAGGTCCAAACCCATCCTCCTATATGCTTTGTGATGCTCCATGCTTCCTCAGTGTTTTATTTTTAGTTACCCAGTTAGTAACTTTATACACAGTTAACTAGTATTGATATTCATTCTGTGAAAATAACTGGTGCAGTTTATCTCTTGGTTAATCCTGACCGATACAGAAATTGACAGCAAACAGGAGATCAGGAATCAGAACCTTCTAGACGGCATTCAGGAATCCGTTTGGTTGTGTCCTTGGGTCTGGACCCAGTAATGGGCTCCCTGCCGATGGAAAAGAGGATGCCGATGATTATTCGACACGATGACATCATAGTTAATCAAAGGAACACCCGTGGCTGACTGTGATAAAGTGTCTACTGGACAAAGGGCCTTGAGAGCCCAGATGGCTGCTGTCCTTGACTCCCACTGCAGTGCCGATGACTTCGAGGAGTGTGGTGGCATGGGCGGGATTCTCCTGAGTACTCTGGAATGATTATAGAAAGAAGTGACAAGCTCAGGTGTACATTCTTATCCCAAATCACTGAGGAGAAGTCAGGTGGCAGCCTGAAGGAATCTTTGATAACCTCCTGACTGACCTCGCTGAAAATCAGGCACATTTCACTGCGTGCACTACAGAATCACCAACGATGCTGAAGTCACCACGTCCCCTGCTCTCTCCTGTGCAAGGCAGGACAAGGTTTGGGAAGTCGCGTTCTTGACATTGGGAAAAGGGAAATGTAGTAGGACTCCCATAAAACCCAGGTTCTTATAGCTGAGCTACCGTGAGTTTCCCTCTATTATTACTGACAGCCTAACCGGAAGCCAACTGGCGAGACAGAAATGTGCCCCAAACCCCCCGGCCCAGCATCACGGGGTAGACGACAGAAGGTGGGGGCTGGAGCTGAGAGAGAAGGGCCCGGCGCGTGGATGCAGCCGAATCGAACAGAGTGCAAGAGGCAGCATCACATCACGGAAAGACCTAGGTATACAGACCTGTGATCTGAAGTCTCTGCCTGTTTCCACATTTGCACATTGAAACCAGAATACTGAACTAGACTGGCGGTTTCACATTTGTTTTAAGTAGCAAAAACCTCTTATCGAATAAAACCATGTGCAAAACTCCAATATATAACACTGATTAAAAATAAGTTGCTCTGATTATATCTTGTACAGAGATGGGGGGCCTCCCTTTGCCTACCACATCTACCCCAGCACCTCTCCAGAATCGAATGTCTCTATTGGATATAGTCAGTAAACCTCTCCGTGGAATCATCTCTTAAGATCCTTCTTACTCGAAAGGCAACCGATTTTGAGTACCTGCTTTTAAGTGTGGTCCTCAGACCAGCAGCATTGTCTACCCGGAGTGCTGGTGGAAAAGAAAATTCTCGAGGCTCTGAACTCAGACTAGCTCAGCTCGGCTCCGTCTCCTCACTCATTTGGAACAATGAGTGCTTCCGCTCTGCTCTCATTTCTACCCCTGGAATTTCCATCTCGAGGGCCCCCTCCACAGTAAGGGAACACAAATCACACAAGAAAATCCCCTGGGTGGACACACCAGTAGTGTTCCTGAGAAACTTGGAGTGAGGCATTTTCCAGAACTCCATGTGTCAATTGATGCAATGGAGGAGATCTTTCTAAAGAAAGGTCAAGCTCATCTCACATTAAAAAAGGGGGACCTCGTAGCTGTCACAGAGGAGGGGGCTGATTTCAATGACCCATGGCAGATACCAAGAGGACCCCAAGGAGAGTGGAAAGCACTTTCTCTGCTGTCGAAACCCGCCAGCAATTCAGCAAGAACAATGAGCAGGGGGACGAAAGCCCTCCTGGGGAGCATTGGGTTACAGAGCGGGCTCCCAAAGCATCACCTTTCCTACCCACCAGCCAGCTGCCAGATTTGGTAAACATCCTCAATCTCTCAGAACAGGGCGACACGCAGGAGGTAGCCCAGGTGTTGGGCCACGGCGGAGGCTGCAGTATGCAAGGCCAGCACTGCCTGTGCCAAATGGGTCACAGCCACCCCTCTGTGCTCGACTTTCCCAGGCCCCTGAGTGGAACTGCTCACAATTAACGGCTTTGTCTGTCACCAAGCCTGCCTCGCCGTGGGACACGGGGTTCCTCTCAGGTCGGTGGTCTCTCTCTCTCTCTCCTTCTCTCCCTTTCTCATGTCCCCACATGCATACAGTCTTAATCAGAAATCACATCCGTCACCTCGAGGGGTTCTGAGACCATGGTAGCGAATCCATCACTTAGGATGTCAGGCGTGATGAAAAGAGACGGCAGAGGCCTGGGAAGCGGAGTCAGGCTCCAGGCCCTGTCCGTCCTCCCTGCCCTGGCCTCCGGGTCCCCAGTGCTTTTGTCATGCTCTCCCTTGGTCTCCTCAGTTCAGGGGCAGAATGTGGTTTTTAAGTTTCTTCCCACACGGTAATTGAAAATTAAATTTGAATATCAAGAATTTTATAGTGCCCAAACACACCATTTCTTCTTTAAGCTTTCTAGCTGTGCAGTGGGGATAAGAATGTGGCTGAAGAGGATGAGGGGAAACCCAGAGGTCCCCAATGTGGCAACCGTACACCCCAAAACCCCTCACCGTGTTCACGGAAGTCCCAGCTTTAGGAAGTCTTGGAGACGTCGGAACTTGACCGACCTCCTTTTCATGCAGCCCAGAAACTTCAGAATAGTCCAGTCCCCCGTCAACGAAAAGCAGTGAGGGGTAACCATGGCTTCTTTTCTGTCTCTGGATTTTGTGGGACCTTCTTGAGAGAATACCGTGATTAAATGCAGGGAAATGATTAGATGTAGGGTACTCCATATATCAATAGTGCTGCCTTGCAGGGTATTGCGCTGCATTCTTTCTTTTTTTTTTTAAACAGACATAGTCCCTTCCTGGAATAGTTTCCAGTTTTTGCAGGAAGAAGATGCAGCCAGAGAAGCTGAGGGACAGCGGACATGTGAACAAGTACCCTGGGAACTCAAGGAGTGCATGGTCAGGTTGGCAAGCGGTTTTAAAGGATTCCAGGATGGGATGGACTTGAACCTGTCTCCACAGGAAGTAAGCAGTAGCAGAGAGTCCACTAGAAATGAAGCTTCGAAATGGATGAAGGATTTCAGCACCGCGTCATTCCCACGCGGGCCCTGATAAGAATCCCAGCAATTCCAGAGATTTCAAAGAGTAGGAAAGAATTCCACAGGTCTGTTTATGTAGCATTTTAGCATGTATGGCTCCACATGAAATATTAACTGTTATATCCTTCAGGCTCATTAGGCCTAATTTTAAGATGACACATGATAGACTCTCACTTTCGTGTAATTGTGTCCCCAGTGATCTCAGAGACCTAACACATAAACGCATGTGCTGTGGATGAACAAATGGCCACGGGCTTTCTCTGAACGGTGTGCTACCATTCCGCCATCCTTCGGGGGGTTTGCTTTCATGCACCATGAGGTTACAGAGTGCGGACTTTGGAGTCAGACAATCCGAGTTCAAATCTAGCCTTTGCTAATTACTGCCTGAAGACTTGTGAAATCTACTTAACCTTTCTGAGACCTGTTTCCTGATTTTTAAAGTAGAGCAATAACATTTCCAGGGAAATAAGGTATGTGGATGCAGTAAGCATAGCACCCCATACACAGAAGTAACTTCTCCACACCTCCAGCACTCATGTCCTTGCTTGTTCTCTTTTTGTGTTTCTAACTAGTGTCTCTCCCTTTTTCCATTACTAAAGGTAGAACCTTTCTGACCCATCTGCCTACCTGCCCATTTATTTCCCATCAGTCCACCTTACTAACACCCAAGCTATGCATTTCTACTGATTTGTATTCACTGCTCGGGACTTGAGTTCTCGAGTAATACACACACTTGCTTTCAAATCTCACCAGCTACCCAAAGACTCATGCAGGCTGCTTAACAACTCCCCGCAGCCTCAATGTGTTTTATGTGTAAAATGGAATTAATTAGTTATAGAATTATTGTGAGGTTTAACTGAGGTCATGTACATAGAGCATCTTCCAGAGTTCCCAGGTGGAAAAGCATGAGATATTATAAAGCTTAGCTTTTTTCCCCTTTCCATTTCCTCTCTGGAAGTTTCAGTCTCCAGAGAGGGCACGACTTTGATAGCCCTCACCTGAGAGTTCTTTTTTGAGGATTTCCTTAAAATTTGACATGAATCAAGACACTCCCAGGGACTGAAAGCAGACATCTCCTTGTCACTCCTTGTCATTTCAGCCAGCCGCAGTGTTCCTCGAACAGCTCAGGGTTGGGCTTTGGTGGGTTTTTTTTTTTTTCCTTTTTTGGCTGCTCAGCTGCCTCTGAAGTCATTGAAATGGAAACTCAGAATTTCTCCCCCGTAGGGTTTTGTTTCCATCTCATCAGAATCTGCCTGAGATCGCGGGCTGTCTGGGGGCCTTCCAAAGGGTATTCAAACCTGCCCAGATGAGAAGGACACACTGCCAAGACTTCAGGCCCCAGAGGCTGCCTGTCCCCTGACCGACTGCTCACAGCTTTGCTGGGACTCATTGACATTGCATTTTCCTACATTTAAGTGACATCAGAGTGTCAACGGGGATGGTGAGACAGTCTAAGGTCCTATCTTAGGTCCATGCTCAATACCACGGCCCTCCTTGATGCAGCCTGAATACATATTCCACTAGTTACGAATCCACATGTCTGCCTTCCCGGGACCTTCTAAAAGGCAGAGAATGAACCCTCCCTCTGCTGGCCCTGAAGTCCCCTTGCACTCTACATGTATGCTTCATGTGTGTTTGCTGGCTCAGAGGACACAAATATGTGCATTTAAATGACAACCAATGAGCACTCCAGTTTTTCAATTATTGTTGTTATTAATTATTATTATTCCATACCATGGGGAAACAAAATAGTCTATTTTTTTTCTTTTCCTGCTCATCTTTCAATTCACACACACACTCACACAGACCCCATCCCCCAAGCTCACACTCACTCCTTCCTTCACCTGATACAAAGAACGAGTCACACGTGGCGGACAAAAATCTTTCTTTAAAGCAGAACATTTTAGTGTCGAACCTGAAATGTGGACTAGATTCTCTAACTAGCCCTGCATGCAGTTGTAAACGGGATCACTTCCCCCTTCTAGGAAACTGTGCAGGGCTACTTCTCTGTTCAACTTTACTGCCCGCCCTTACATTCATAAATATCCTTTATTATAAAGATTAGAACACTGTTGCTCCACTGGAAACACGAAGCTATCATTGGGAGAAATAAAGAAAAGAAAAAAATCCCTGGAAGATGTTCGGATAGAATAAAAAGAGCTAACGTGAGAAGTACTGTAGAAAGAAATATGACGCTGGGCACTGAATAGAGAAAAAGAAATAAACTTCTGTGACACTTCGGGGATTGGTTCCAGTTGCCATTATCCTCTTTGTGCTGATTTTCTGACATAAGCTTGTCAGTTGAATGTCCTTCCCCACAGCAGCGGCCTTCCACAGACGGGCGCTATGGCTTGCCTGGTCCGCAGGAGACCTCGTTACTTCTCTGCCGCCCGGCTGGGTGTGCGGCCTATTCCTGTTGCAAAGCAAGCTGGGACCAGGAGGACCCTCTGTGTTAGCGCCCCTGGCTTTACTCTTCCCAGACTCCAAGTAAGCTTTGACGTGAGCTGTTCTGGGCGGGGCCTTCGTCATGAGTATTCGACAATGCCCTTTGTGTGCACAGGTGTCCCATTCACAACATCCAAGCTAATGGGCAGTTAGGGAAAGGACCTGAGAGCTGGAAGGGCTCGCCTGCTTGGGCCAATCCTGTTACCCTGCTCTAGGCGCTAGGGATTCTGTAACACATGCACAGCTATACAAGCCAAGCTCCAAGTTCTCCACTCTCTCCTCCAAACTGCAAGGTTAATACCACTTATCAAACTAACTTCAGGGCAGGCTTTATACCTGCTGGCGTCTTGGCTAAGAACAGAAGAGATGTTTGCTTTGTGAGTAGATGACCCTTTAAACCAAGTATGTTTCAGATTTGTTTGGCTTTAACATAGTTTTTAACCAAATACATTTATATAGATTTCTCTTTGTCTCTCTCTTTCTCTCTCTCACTCCAACCTGAGAGAGATATAGATACTTTTATATATAATATTGGGCTGGCCAAAAAGTCTGCTTCAGTTTTTTTCCATAAAATAAAAGACATTTTTCATTTTCACCAATAACTTTACTGATTTGGATATTTTGAGTATGTCAGCCATCTCCTATGTGGTATAACGTTGGTTGTTCTCAATTAATATCTCGATTTCACAGCTATCGACTTCAAGGATCTACCCAACCATGGAGCAACGTCCGGTGAGAAATCCCCAGCACAAAACTTCACAAGCCACTTTCTGACACATTTGATCAGTCAGAGCACCTTCTCCGTCCTCTGAACAAATCTTTTCTCGTGTTTCAGATGTATTCTTAGCTCTCTTGAAATAATAAAGCACAATATGCCAAAATGTTGCATATTTTCTTCCATCTTCAACATTAAAGTGGTCACACAAAATTTCACCAATTTTGATGTTTTTTTAGGTGCACGCTGATATGACAGCTGTCACAATGCAAGCTAACAAAATTGTTTCAAAGGAAGTTAAAGACAACTCAGCACTACTAGAGCCATCTTACCAAAAAAATGAGCTTTTTGGCCAACCCAATATATATGTGTTTATGTATGGGAAAATATTTTATATACAGGAAATATAGTTATACAACATATACACACTTCCGATTCACATATATATTCAGTTCCCTATTTTACCATCCTTTTTCATGCCCGCACACTAACCACAAAATTTACATGGCAACAGTGGCCATATTTCTCGTCATTAATAGTGTTTAATATTGATGCCAAATTTTTAGCTGATAGGTGATAAAAGACATTTTACATGTGGATTTATAATTTCTCCATGACTATGTTATTTTTGCTAGACATTGACTAATGTTTGAGTGGCTTTTTTTACGGTTTCCTATTTTTGTCCAAACACTGTTCGGTATTCATTTCTCAGCTGCACTGTGACCACAGACTTTAAAAGTCAAGCACATGAGGCCAGATTTAATTATATGTGATCAGTAGAAATAAAATACTATTTAATGCTTAAGTTATGGAAGAAAAAGCATCATCTTAAGTTTAGATTCTACTTATAAATACCATTAGGTTTTTAAATTTGTTTTATTAAACTAGGCCATATGTGACTTGGGTAAATAAAACACTATGTTTAATACTAATAACTATCTAGCATCAAATATATCACCACAAGTTGCACAATTAGAAGGTTGGGCACCATCATTAACATTGTGCGAGATAAGATTTAACAGTTGTTTTATCCCTGTCCGGGGCCAGCACTGGGTCCGGTAGGAACTCAGTAGGCCTCTCCTGACACCCTCCTTCCCAGCCGTCTCTCCCTTCCTCACCCGTACAGAGTCCCTTCTCCATCTCTTGGTCCTCTTTTATTTCCTTACAACCTTTGCCACTAACTGAAATTGTGTCTATTTGGTTCTTCATTTACCAAGAACCAAAGCTCAGTGGAAGTAGGTACTACTTCTATGTTTACCTGTGTGTTGTAGGGCTTAGAGGAATACTTTCTGGACATGCCATCATTATTTAATGAGTGAAAAAAATGGATAGTGACCCACATATCAGAATTCCCCAAATCCAGGAAAGGGACACCCGTGCTGACAAGGATGTGGAGTGACAGGAACTCTCCTTCATTATGGGGGAGCCTGTAGAGGGATAGGGGTGTAGGAAATCTCTGTGCCTTCCTCTTGATTTTGCTGTGAACCTAAAATGGCTCTTTAAAAAAAATGTCTTTACAAATAAAGAAAAATTCTTAAAAAATGAACTACTAAACTCATCACCTGATTTTAGTGGCAGCAAGGAAAAAGTACACCAAGGAGTGAAACCATGTGATCGTAAGAATTTAAATTTGCTTATTTTCAGTATTGTTCATGCGCTGAAAAATAATAAATAAAACCCCTACAGTTATCAATAAATTCAAAGACCTAAAATAAAACTAATTTAAAAATTAAGAAAAAGAAAAACAGATGGGTATTTTCAAGTGGTGACATCTGTATTTATTTTAAAAGTACAAAATATATGATCTCATGTAGTTGCTTTTCAGGAGTAACACGTGCACAGATACACAAGTACACCAGCAGTCCTCACTTCTCACACAGTGTGAGATCATTTACATAATCAAAAAAAATGATCATGTAAACCGAAACCATGGAAAACAACCTTAATAATCAATGAGAAAAATTATGACTTTTTTTCTTGAACTTTTAATGGTTTGCCAAATCATTAAAAACTCACTCCCAGTTACATGTAGGAAACTTCAAAATCACAACAGAACTGGGATTTTTTTGGTATACTGTAATTTAAAACATTAAAAATATTGAGATTTAAAGTGCTTCATTTTGGGGAAAGTACTCATCAGGAGGACTTAAAGAACTTACTTTCGTTTTTCTCATTGTGCGCATTACAGTACAGAGTGACCATCTTTACCCTGCCTTGGCAACTGGTCATACACCTTTCTGGGTTTAGATCAGCCTCCAATATTTTATGCTTCATGCGTTTAATGTTGTAGGGTACACCCAAGAATTCCTTTAAAGTGAGGGGTTTGCCAGCATCATTTCCTCTGGGACAGCTTTGCGTTCCCTGCCTTCATCACTTATAGCTACGAGTTTGCCTGCTTTAAGCATCTTTGGCTGCATACATAGATTCTCTCGGATGGCAGCAGTGTCAATGCTCCCACCTTCAGTTATTTCTTCTAATTCTGTTTATTTTCATTTGAGTTTCACTTCACTTTGAAACTCTTCTCATTTATAACCTGCACTTTCATCTTTGTTGGCTAATTTCTTCTTTTTTAATTATCCACTTTTGAAAAATGCCATGTGGGCTTATACTGAGATAAGGCAACAAAACTACATACTTTACTGTCTTTGCATAAAATGAACAGGAGATACAGAGTGACCAATTATGGACAGACTATGATAGAACTGATGTGATTGGTCACTGATTATAAAGCACATCTTTTATTTATGTACTGATTTGTGGACTGAGTAGCTAGCAGTAAAATTTGTATTTTATGCTATGACTTATGGTTAAATATACTAAAATATGTTGCCAGAGGGAGGAGGATTGGGGGGACTAAGTGAAAAAGGTACAAATTGGTAGTCACAAAGTAGTCACAGGGGCGTAAATTACAGCATAGAGAATACGGTCAATAATATTGCAATAACTATGTGTGGTGTCAGGTGGGTACTTGAAATATTGGGGGGAACAGTTTGTAAAGTGTATGATTATTTAACCACTATGCTGGGCATCTGAAACTAATATAAAATAATATTAAATGTAAACTGTAATTGAAGAAATTTTAAAAACTAAATACACACACACATTAAAATATACACCATGTTGTTGGGGGAACTGGTGTCAATTAACTTAACTGTGGTAACCAAAATCCATTCATTTGGGAACTAGGCAAAGCAAAAACTGCCTGTAATTGAAAATTTAATTTCTTTGCCCAACTTTCATATGGCCTTAAAATATCTTTATGTTGGGAGGCTACTTTAGAAATATGAAAAATTGGGCTCTTACCCTTGGAAGTCTTGTATTAAAAACAAAGAGATTATATGTTTTAAAATGTCCTTCCCTGAGAAATAGTGGATTTTTAGTCATAGCCTAAGTCTACAAAATAAAAAGTTGTAAGTTTATACTTATATATTTGCATTTATTAGCCAGGATCAGAAATGCTCAAACCAGTGGTTCTCAAACATTATCATTTATTGAATTCGCCTGGAGAATCTCTCGTCTGATTTAGCAAGAATGGGTTGGTACCTGAGAATTTGCCTCTCTTAGGAGCAACCAGGTGAAGCCGATGCTACAGAGTCAGGAACCGCATTTGGAGAACCACTGACTTAAACACAATCGGAAAGGTATGCCATGGTAGACAGGAAGGAATCGGGAGAGCAACACCTGGCAAGCTCGTAAACACTGAATCCAAGTGCCTCGCGGGATCTTAGAGATCCTTCAGTTTGGGCCCCGTGTTTTACAATTAAGGAAGCCTGCCAAACTCAAGTGTTTTAATTAAACTATAAAGTCGGCCAGTCTTAAGAGTCTGGTCTAGAACCTAGCATCACTTTTCTCAATAATTTCTGGAAGACAACTAGCATCCAAATAGACCCTAGATCCATGCCTAATATGTCTTACATACACACACACACACACACACACACACACACACACACACACACACACACAGGTTCTCAAACAATACTGCTATAAAAACAGTCCTGTGGCCCAATTATAGACTAACATTCCTAACCCCTCGCCAAAGGCTCTCGTTTACAGGTGGAGGAAGAGGAGTGTTTTGGATAACAACCCCTTGAAATTCAGAAGAAAGTGCTCAAGTTTTAAGCCAGAGAATCTATACACAGGAAAAATAGAATACCAAATTTTCTTTGAATTTTTTACCAAATACTTCCACAGACTGTGAACACTCCCAGAAATTTCCATGAGGTGGATTAGGCCATTATCATCCTTTCGCCTTGGAGAAACCTTGGACAAGTCTCCATTCTCAGAGAATTCTCATTCCACATCTGTACAAAGAGCCACAATATTAAACTGATCTCACACAATTATTGAGGATAAAATAAGGCATGTGAGAGCAATGTGCAAGTAGTAAAATTATCACATGGATGTTAGTTGTTAGCTTATTCTAGAAAAGCCCAAACAGAGTATGATTTTTTTTTTCATATCAAGTGGGTCATCCACACACAAGAGTCTCACTTGTATTATCACCGGCTCAGCCTGGCAGAAGCTTGCTGCTTGGCCAAAGGAAATCGGAAGAGGCAAAACCTACCCGAAATCATAAGACTTCACGCTTCAGGCCACAAATTAACAATGGTAAATACAATGGAGTCTGGGCTAAAAGGCTTTCTTTGAAATTATGTCGCCGGATCTCTGTCCCCAGGACACACCTGATTCACGATGGAATTGGGGATCAGAAACTAAACCAGTTGGATTCCTGAGCTTTCTTTCCTTTCAGCAAAGCTGCGAAAATAATTTTCAAGGAAGGAGAATAAAAGTGATCCGTTTCCTTCGACTCTGCCCTCTCTCTGATGGGGGATTCCTGGAGCTGGATTTAAAAAAACGCCAAAAGGGAAGAGAGAGTCTGTGTGTCCCAGCAGGGAGTGACAGCAGGTGACTCCTGGGGTCAGCAAAGAAGAAACCAACCACCTCACAAAATATCCCCCCAGGACAGGGGCCTTTTCAACAAAGTACCTCAGAGACACTCTCGCTTTGAGGGCCCAGCACTTGTTTGTCCCCACATATTCTAATCAATAGCCCTACCAACCCGGCTTTCACAGTTGCTGCTGTTGACCTTCACGAGGAACTACACTTTCCACTGGTTACAGAGATGACAAATAGACACATACACAATGGGCAGATCATTCATTTGAGCAAAGAAAAAGGAGCCCTTTCAAAGAATGAGCGGACATCTCAGTGTGGACAATCAGCGGGCACCCAAAATGCAGTCACTCAAGCCCTGGCAGGTGTGGCTCAGTGGACTGGGCGCAGGCCTGCAAACCCAAAGGTCGCCGGTTTCATTCCCGGTCACCACACATGCCTAGTTTGCAGGCTACGTCTCCAGTTGGGGGCATGCAAGAGGAGGCTGGTTCATGTTTCCCTCACACATCAATGTTTCTCTCCCTCCCTTCCCCTCGCTCTAAAAATTAAATAAAATCTTTTTTAAAATGCAGTCACTCAAATTACAGAAGGTTCTTGCAGGCGGCCCACTGATCTCGTTTGGAAAATGTGGACTCAACTGTTCCACTCGCTTGTGTAATGCTCAGACTTGAATGTAGAGTTTTCTTGAAAGCTGACGCCTCCAAGGAATCTTTAAAGTCAGAAGCAAAGTAATAAAAAGTATTCCCAGAAAATAAAACGGTTCACATGGTCTTACCTCATTCTAGCTAAGTATGTTGCAAGATCTCCTGGGGAGGAAGGTACAGTAATGAGCAGGGAACCAGCGTTTCCATGGAAGCCTGGTCACCACCATCCAAATGCTACTAGCCTGAGGCTTGTCCTCATCAAACACTCCCCCCACCGCAGACATGGACTTTGCCCACCGAGTCAGATACGCCCAAGAATCTGGGTCCAGCCCTGCTCAGCTCTGAGGGTGATCCTGTCTCTCCACAAACCCTTCAGACTCAGGGCACTCGCCTCTCCCCGCCAATCAGCTCTTTCTCTAAGTGTCTTCTGTCAATGACACTAGTACGCTCCCCAGCTCACCCGCTTCAGCATCTCCTTCTTCACTCACCCTCCATGTACCCAGCTTCCACCCTAATGTCTAGACTTCAAATAGCTTTTATCTTCCTTCATAGTGTCTCCAGAAAGGATTCCTCCTAAGTACTTACTTCCACCAAGGCATTTGAAATTAATCTTTTTCTTCCTTTCTCTCTTTTTCTTTCTTTCTTCCCTTCCTTCCTTCCCTTCCTTTCCCTCCCTTCCTTCCTTCCTGTACTATCAGGCTAAAAACTCCACAGTTAAGTAGGAAAGATAAAGTGATTTCAAGTAATTGTTTTATGACAAGAAAATCAGGACTCGCAGCACTGACTCTACCCAGAACTCCCACTTTCTCCCTTTTCTTCTTCTGCCTTTAAACACAAGTCGCTTCCTCCTGGAAGCCTGCCCTGAATGCACTCTGAGCTAAATAAGCTATCACTCCTAAGGGTTTTCCAAAGTGCTAATCTAGATGCTTGCATAGACTTTATACTAACTAGCTGTTCAACCACACTGTGAGTGTTGAAGACAGTCTTCATCTCTATACTCCCAGCACTTCACATAGAGCCCAGCATATGGGTTCATGGTATATCTTTGAATGAATGAATGAATGAATGAATGAATGAACAAACAAAAATTTATTAAAGCAAAAACACAGAAAATTTTGACACAGTAAAAGGAGTAAGTATTCCTTTTAACTAGGAGAATGAAGACAACTTTTATGGAGGAGATGGTATTTAAGCAAAGCACTGAAGCACGAACGGGGTTTCTAGAATTTGTAAAGATCAAGGGGTCGGTTGAAGAAGGATTACTTGTTAAAACCTCATGGAGTCTCTCCTAATCTGTTACTTTTCTAAAAATAATTTTTCCTCCTGCCAGTGTGGCTCAGTGGATTGAGCATGGGCTGCCAACCAAAAGGTCACCAGTTTGATTCCCAGTCAGGGCACATGCCTGGGTTCCGGGCCAGGTCCTCAGTAGGGGGCGCACAAGAAGCAATCACACATTGATGTTCCTCTCCCTCTGTTTCTCTCTCCCTTCCCCTCTCTCTTAAAAATAAATAAAATCTTTTAAAAAATTGTCCTGTAATCTACCAACTTTTTCTCTCCTTCCTTGCTGTGGAGAACCTTCAATGATTCCACACTACCTAAAATGACACAATTCAAGCAGCGTAGCTTACACTTCAAAGGTCTTGCTATTATTACCCAACACTCTTTTCTACTCCTAACGTGCACTCCCTGGCCAACCACTCTCTGCACAAACCGGGCCCTTCTGCTCTCTGACCCCCAGTATCTGGATTTCCACCATCTCTTTGGCCTTCCTCTTTCTCCATCCCTCACCTGGGGCGCGTTCCCCCTGCCTTCCGGCCGTACACAAGCCGCTCTGTCTTTGAAAACCCCCGCCCTCCGTGCAGCACGCTTTTCCACTTGGGCCAGAATGCCTTCTCCTAGACTTGTTAGAACCGCTTGTTTGCCAGTTAATCATCTGTTATGTTATATGGTTTTCTAACTATAAATCTGCTTTGTTCCCCTTATGAAGACCCACATCAGGTACCCACTGCCTAAGATAATGGTGGTACTTTTTTATCTCAATCAAGTAGTCTATTGCTTAAAAATTCTCAAAAAATTAAGCACTCCTCTAAGGAGTTTCTAAGGAAACATTGAGAGGTCTTTACTTAAGGCAAACATCCTGTTATTCAGCTACCAGTGGATGGGGGTGCTTAAAATAGATAGATTTAATTTGATGAGAGAAAGAAAGTTCTATGATCAGCTTGTCTGTGTTGGAAAATCACTAACTTAGCCAGTTATGAAATAAAAACTCCCTACTTCCCTCTTTTTTATAATTGATAGATTTATTGTCACTATTATTTTTACCTCTTTCATGCACCCAAAGTAATGAGGTGTTTTTCACTGTGTGACTAGCCCTTTAAGAGAGCCTGGATCTTCTCATCATGGCGCTCCTTCATGCTCTTCTGCCTTCCAGCCGTTGCCCCTCATCAAACCACATCAATATCAGTCTTAAACCTTAATCATAAGACATCTAGTGGAACAGAGGCCCCACCCTTCACATAAAGGAGTGACTTCATCACACACGACAGGGTGTGGGCATGGAGGATCCGTCACCTACCCTTTCCCAGCCTCTCCCACCTGTGCCCCACGGCTGGTTGTCCAAGCTCCTCAGTGAAAGCTTTCCAATGGGAAACTGCAGCAGGATTTTTTTCTCATCCTTTGCTCTCTATTGTATGTTCAGCTGCACTGGAGCTAGCTGCTAATCAAAGCCAGAGACTCTCATATGCAAACAAACACGGCATTGTGGCCCCCTACCCTGGGTTGGAACACAGCGGTCCAACAAACCAGTCAGGTGATACCAGGCTGGACGAACAGACAGAGCATCTCCCAGACACCCTCCTGCCTATACCCCCACCGCCCCTTCTTCAGCACTGGCCCACTGAATGACCAGGCCAGGCCAACTGATGCTTGAGAGAACAATGGAGAATGAAACGACCTACAATAGCATGCAATCAAAGAAGTCTAATGATGAGATTCTTTGTGCAGGAGAGTGTATTCCTGGACACTGGCTGGGGGAAGTGGGGGATTTGGAACAAAAATATCTTCAGATACTCCCTGGGCCATTGTTCCAGGGAGATGGAGGCAGGAGAGCACGATGTTTAAGAGCTTTGTGGTTAGACACATTAGAACTACAATATCAGTTCTCTCTCTCACTAGCATGCTATCCTGGACAAGTTACTTAACCATTCTGAGACCCCACTGCCTCATTTTTAAACTAAGGATGAAAATAGTCTTTATCCCACAGGGTTCTGGGGTGCATTTAACCCATCATTTTTAGAAAGCACTCAATAAATGTTAGATATTATTATTAAAGCTCAAGAATGGTTTCAGAAAAAGGAGAGGAAATAATGAAAACAGAAAGCCAAGTCTTCAGCTTCTGGGAGTAGTAGTGATAAGAGATGTAGGCTCCTCCCTGGCCCCAGAAGTTCCCAGGAACTTCAGAACCTCGGGGATGCTGGGGGGTCCTGAACTTTGACTTCCTACCATGTGTCCCCAGGGTACATCAAAGGAAGCTAACAAAGCCAGTGCCCACCAGGAAGCCTGCATACAAGCTGTGTCACACAGGAAATTGCCGCGGCAGGAGTCTGGGTATCCCAACGTCGATAAGGGAAATATCCTGAGTAGGGATGACAGAGCAGCAAAGAAAACCTGAAGATGCCAAAGAAAATACTTGTTTGTGTCACGGAGTTTGGCTTGGGCAGCCAGTTAATATGAAATCTTCCCAGGGGTGGGTGGAGGGAGGGTTGCGGGGGGTGATGTGAGGGAAAGAGTAGAAACTAGGTAAAAAGTTATCCTAATTCTACGCAACAAAAAGCATGAATTGAACACCTACTATGTGCCAGTTGCAATTTGGGAGGGGATGAAGTGAAAGAACTAGAATCAATGATCTAGCAGTCTAGTAGGGACAATGAGATCCATAGCTGCTGAAACTCAGAATTAATATAGTGACTTCCCTTACATATAAAGGACCAACGATCCAAGATGATTTAATAACTGAAGTATCTTCATTGGGAGACCGCCATTGGGAATGATGTTCATTAGAGGCTGGAGACTCACTTCCTTATTTCCGTGTTTTAGCCTCTCTAGTATGTACCTTAATGAGCCTCAGTTGTACATGGTGCTCCTTAACTGCGTGTTTCCTTGTCCTCATTTCAGTAAAAGTCAAACCTACCTGACTACCCACTGTCCCATAGTTTCTCCATCTCCACTCTCTGGGAGACTTGTGTCACTGACTCCTTAAAGCCGTACCTATTGGTCTACACTTCACTGTCATATTTCTCACCAACTCCAGTTCCGACATCCTTGGCCTGTCTGCAGGTCTAAAGGACAGTCCAGTCTCATTACATTAGAAGTCCTAACAGATACAAATATAAGAACATTCTCAAGGAACAAAGTGCGATTTTGCCTAAAGTCCACTAAAACGGAGATAAGCAATCCCACATCATGGGAGATAAGCAATGAAATCCATCCCCTTTTCAGGAAGATAGCTTCTAATGCTTAGGCTAATCTTACTCACCAAAGAAACATTAAATCGCCTTAGGAAGAGTGGTCACACCTTCCCCTGTCCTGTACTTGCTATTTTTGCTCAGGTTTCAATGGATGATAAACCTGGCTACACCTTGGTATGGACTTGGAGATCAGATAAGGAAGGGGTCAACATGAGATGGGAAGAAGACAAGGGCAAAATATTAGTTCTTCCAATTAAAGTTGAACGTTTTAGTACAAATGCCCAACCCTAAACTTTTTCTGATGTAAACAAGATGCTTAATGGGACACTTCCCAGCTGGTAAGCAGATGTCACAGCAGAAGACTAGCCCAGGAAGCTCACTGGCATCTGTGCAGCCAAGAGGGACTCTTGTCATGCTCCAGCCCTTAAAAGGAGCCTCTCTGTCTCCTCCTTGACCGCCTTTCATAACCACCCACCCCCAAAGTGGGGAAGACGTGAAAGGAAATGACGGGTTAGGCGGAGTTCCCGTTTTGAGGCAGGACCTCTTCCCGGGAACAACTGATACTGTTTTGCCGTCAAAGATTTCCTCTGAGGAGAACAAGAAGCCAGGGCCGGACTGAGGCATCCAGAGCCCAGATCTGGAAAGCAAACAAGACAAGTCCACCCCAGAGAAATCTCCTAGCAAACCCCACGAGAGCCAGACAGGCCCCGAGGACCCAAAGTTCAGCTGCAGTGAAGGCACCTCAGCAATTCCCTGCCAGGTCTGAAGTTCCTCTCCCCAAGCATAGGGCTTCTATCAGATTTTTGGAGGTTCTCCCTACGGTCTCAGTTCAAGTGTACTTCTATTTCTTTCGTCTTTGGTTTCTGCAGCCTTTGAAGCTGACCACTCTCATTTTAACCTCCTGCAAGAGAACAGTGCTGGGTGAGCTGTTAGAAACCCACATTTGACTTGCTTTTAGGAAATGCATATCTAGTTAGAGAGAAATGGGGAGAAACCCCCCTCCGCCCACTTATTCCTACTGAATTGCTTTGGATCTATTTCTCGGAGCCAAATTCCTTGATGACAAACTTGAAGTGCATCTCCAGGTCCCCTGATATCACATATCAGAGGGCAAAGTCAGTGATCCCTAATCATCAGAGCAACACAGCTATTAAAGAAGGGGAAGGGTCTATTCAACGAACATGTATAAATGACCCATGGACGTGGACAACAGAGCGGGGATGAACTGTGGGGGTGGGCAGAGAGCAACAGGGGAAAATTGGGGCAGCTGTAATAGAACAACAATCAAAAAATGGCTCAATACCACTCAGGCTCAAGTCGGTGGGGGTTCCAACACGGCTGAGATGATACCAGCCATTCACGTCAGTCATCCCTCCTGTGCGAGCAGGAATGTGGTTGATAAACCCAGATTTGCTCGGGCTCACTTTAAACTAGAGCCAATCTGTACACTAGTCATTCCAGATAATACAGCAAATAAATAACAACCCAAAGGGTTCCAAGCTTTGGAGGGACATTAATCAAAGAGGTCCACGGCTCCCACAGCGCGCCCACCTGTCCTGCATTAGGCCCACTCCTCCGAGGCCAGAGACGCTCAGAGGGTCCCCAGTCTCGTGGGACCTGTTCACAGGGTCAGGTTGGACCTGGGTGGGTTCAGGCAGCTGTGGCTACCCTGGGGAGACTTTTATCCCCCAAAGTGTATCTGGGAGGGTCCTCACGGCTCAGAATGGAAGACGATGTTTACTCAGCTTGACCTCCAGTTGGCACGTGCAAAGCTCCCCAGGATTATCAGTTCCCATCTAAACAGCCCATCCTTTGCTGAGACAAAGGGTTTTTTTTTTTGTCTGTCTGATTCATGGGATTAAGTTTGTTTGCATTTTTCTATTTCCAACATTTTTTATGAGTCCATAATATTAATTTATAAAGGTTTTTTTAAAAAATGATTGAAATTGAGCCATGTCAAGCAAAATAAATTGACTTCCCCTCTTAAGTGGCCCCTTTATTAGAAACAAGTGCACACGTTAACGCACGTGCAGCTATTAAAAATGCAGCACGCATGCGTTATCACATCGACTGGAAAAGTAGGACACAATTACTGAAACGACTATTTTTGAAAGTTGCATCAGAAAAACTGTAAAAGTATATCAGAATGCTAATAGCAGTGTCTATTTTGAGCAGGATGAGTTTTTTCTTTCTTTATAATTTAAAAAAAAACTGAGTATCTTGTACCACAAACACACATTTTTTTAGAATGAGATAAAATAATGTGCTCATATTTGTGTTTTCCTAACAACGAACATAACCACAAAAAACCCCTGTTCGTTATTTTTACATGACTAAAATTAATCTCTCACAAGTCTGACAGGCACGGAGCTACAGAAGACATCCCCGCATATTGCCAGAGACACTGAAGGTAATAGTTAAATGTATATTATACCCAGGAATAGAATATGGGGGAAAGAGGCTTTATTTTACTGTTTCAAAATTTAAGTACCTACAAAAAAATTTTAATAAGCTATCTGCTTTCCTTCCTATAGCAGCTTCAGGCTTGCTCATTTGAAGCCTTTGGACTATGTCTAAAGAAATACAGTGCACACAGCAGGCAACTTTTTTTTTAAAGAAAATATTTTTTGGAGAACTAAATGGATCCTTGCATAAGAGTCTCCAAAGCTGCAGGGTATTCTTTTATTTTAAGCCAAAGATCCAATTTCTTAGCTTAACAGGGACCCCATCTGGCTGGCTGACAGACGCCCACTCAGAATTCAAGACCACTCCATGCTAAAACCTCAGAGATGCTTCTCTGCTGTTGGGAGTGAGAGCCAGGTAGCTGGTTTAGAAAAGGTCTTATTATCAGCCAATTAGGAAGGCCATTGTGAAAACATTGTATTAAAGTTTTGTTTGGTCTCCCGTTGTTTCAGCCAGAGTAAAGGCTGTCTGTTACCTAAGCTTGCTACCAAGATATATGTCCCTTCTTGATTAAATCTAGAATCTGAGGCGAAAAGCTCTGGATCCTTGTTGAGCAGCCCAATGTCCCCCAGGAAGTCACATGGATAGATGATGCTTGCTCCACTTCATTAGAGTTTGGAATCAGACAATCGAAGGGAGTAATAGATGTTCAAAACCTAAAGAAGAGGATACTCTAGCACAAAGAAAACATACTGCATTGTATCTCTTTCATATTAAGAATGGAGTTTCCTAAACATTTCTCGCTTGCTTTTAGGGCAAATTAAGAAGGCAGCATTTGGATCACTTATAGTTACACCCTCTCCAGGCAAGGGCTCTGGTGGAAGTACCGGTAAGAAAGCCTGAGACCACACTTCACGAGGGCCAATTAGTGGACATTTGGTCCTGTCCCACCAAAAGGTCCTGTCACACCAAAAGGCCCTTGGCATTTGGTTTATCATTGGCAACACAGCCACAACACAATTGTTGACTGGACCAATAAAACATGATAGTATTTATTATGTAGTAATCTTATAAACCAAAAGTATAGATAATAAGCATCATGGGCTATTTGAACTGAGGGACATTTTCTAAGATTGGACATTTTGGATGGGACCCGATGTCCGGCAAGGAAGGGGCCTTTTACTCTTGAGAGGCTTCAAATGAGTGAACAACAATTCAGATGGTGACTGCAAATTTCTTTTATAAGAACCAACCATTGTGAATATGATTCAGACACAAAGACATAGGCGTAAGCAGCTTTTGCTGATAGCAGGAAGTGTTCTTGTCCATGACCTTCATTGTTTCTGTTAAGCGACAGATTTTATCATTAGAGAGTTCTGATCTCTCTCCCATTCTCTCAGGTCTGTTGGACTTGGCTATTCCAAGTGAGGTCCTAGGCCAGCGGCACTGTCACCAGGGAGCTTGTTAGAAATGTAGACTCTTAGAAGTCCACAGGAGACCTGCTGAATCAGAATCCGGACCTCCAGGTGACTTCGAGGCACATCAAAGCATGAGAATCACAGCTCACAGTATGAACAAAGTGCTACTCATCAACTGTGAAGGCCTAAATTTAGTGAAAAAAGCCAACTGAAAAATTTGTATGTATGTATCTTTGCAACTCTTAGGAAGAACAATAACATCATATAGTTAGCAAAAGACCATTTTTAGGTTTGTCTACTCACTTGTTTTTTCACTATGACCCAGATTTCCTTTTCTTCACCCCCGTCCCAATTCTTCCCTCTAACTCAAACTTACCTTCCAGCATCTTCGAAAATCTCTGGGTGTCCTGAGAAAATGACAATGACAAGCAGCAGAATTGGGGAAAGAGAAAGAAGAGCTGGCCCCACTGACTTTATTAATAATAGCCACACTTAGGGTAACAGGTTACGGTTTATAAACAGTGCATTGTCACAATTTACCTTTACCACCAACCTGTGAGGCAGGCAAAGCAGGAAATACCATCAGCATCATCGTCATCTCACAGTGGACCACCTGAGGTTCCAGAAGATTCAGTGACACACTCTGCATCCCACACCAAACAACAGTCAGAACTACGGTGAAATAAAGGCAGGTTCCTGCATCCAAACCTTGACCCTCAGTCTGTTAGGGAACCAATGGGGCTTGAGAACAAAGGCAGTGGGGGAGGGAGGTGAGCGAGGTGAACTTCCATCAGGTGCTGGGTCTCCATAATCAGCATATTCACCATGTCATCAAACCTGCCCTAGCAATCAGACTCTGCGGTCCATGTTTCACATTCACTTTCCAAATTAAGGTTTATGTCAACCCCAGAAGGTAAGTACTAGCGACCTCACTGAGAGATAAGAAACTTGAAGAAAGACCATAATATTTGCTGATGGTTACACAGCTAGGAAGTAGTATAGCTGCGGTTTGTACTTTAATTTCTTGGACCCTGAAGCTCAGATATAGGGGCGTCAGGGCTAAAGTTCCTAATGTGTCACCCGCATCCTGATGTCACATGTCCAGGTTCTTTGATTCCACCTCTCAAATCAGAATCTCTGGGGATGGGCACCAGGCATCAGTCTGGATGCTTCAACATGACCCTGGTTGTTCTGATAAACACTGAAGACAGGCAACCACCACCCTAGGTTATTTGGGCTCTTCCTGAACATACATTGGAGTTTAGCATCTCCACATAAAGCAACTGGAACAAAAAAATTAATTGGCCAAAAAAGAGATGGCATTACATTACAGAGAAGAAAAAAAAATACCCAAACTAAGAATTGTAAAACCTTTGTTTAAATGGCATTTAATGGGCTCACCTTAACCTCTCTAAGCTTATGTGTCTCTATCAATTAAAAAATCTTGCTCAGCCTAAGTAGAATTCATACAACAAAGTAATGAGAAAACAAATGTGAAAAGTTCTGAAAAGCAAATGTTTTATAGCCACATTGAAGCCATGACGAGCATGCTTCCAGTGATCAGTCTTGTCAGCTTGGAATTTCAGGGTTTGTTACAGAGGTAGGTCGGATTTCTCTCTCCATAGTAGAGGCGGCATGAGCCGCAGCCACACAAGGTTTGCAGCCTTAAGGTGAAGGAGGCGGGATGTGATTTGGGAGACACTCCAGAGAACTGGCAGGTATGCATGAGCTTTGGAACGAAGGAAATGAAGAAAGGGGACCTGGAGAGGCTTCTTCTAGAGGTGTGAGGACTCATATGGGGGTGCTCAGGTGTAAGCAGGAAACAGGGGATTAAGTATTGAAGACAGACAGTCAAGGCCTTTGGAGCAGGAGGGGCAGAAAGAATGGTATTCATTCACTTATGTTTTTTACTCAAATGCCAGACACTGAGGGGGCATTTCAAGGGTCTTAGGCTGGATATTGTAAAGTTCTTGAGATGAATGAGAGACAGAGTCCCTGCCTTCAAGGGGGGCCTGGTATGGGTGGGGCAGAGCCAGTGCAGGGCTGTGTGGTGAGGGTGGGGCGGAGCCAGTGCAGGGCTGTGTGGTGAGGGTGGGGCGGAGCCAGTGCAGGGCTGTGTGGTGTGGGTGGGGCGGAGCCAGTGCAGGGCTGTGTGGTGTGGGTGGGGCGGAGCCAGTGGTAATGGTGAGGAAAAGGTGTGCTCTTCCAATGTCAACCCTGCTGGGAAAGCAGGGGTTCCGGTCACTGGGAGGGTTGGGGAGAGGGTGGAAAGAAAAGAGGCAGGGAGAATGAGAGCTCCCCCTACAGGGGAATTTGCTGGGAAAACCTTCCCTGCTGCATCTCCGGCTCATTTACAGTTTCATCCACGTTCCGCAGCTGAAGTTGGAGGATTTGCGTTCTTGGCCTCCATGTCTATAGTTTCACTGATGAACAGTCATCTTACATTTGGTATAAATTTTCCTGAGAAGAACAGCCAGGGAGAGGTGCCATGCCTTTAAAATTATGTTTATTCTAAACAACCAGACTGATTTCTTAAGATGTCACTTTCAATAATTGTTATTCTGCTCTATTCTGTGGCAAATGGGAAACAAAAACACAAAGGAATGGAGCGTTCAATTGCTCTTCCAGAATAAATGCCATGAAAGCAACCAAAAGGCAATGATGCTTTTGAAATAAATATTATCACCTTCTCCATTTAGCCACTTAGGAGCTACTTGCCTTTTTCTCATTGAAAAAAACTTTTATTTTTATCTCTTTGTCACTGGAACTGCTTAGGACAAAAATCTGGTGTGTACATATTTTACTCTAACTTGTCTTAATTCGTGTTTTAATCTTAGTATTCACACATACATCGCCAGAGTGTGAGCTGCTTAAAGGCATACACACTGATTTACCTTCCAATGCCCCGTCACACAACCCCACGCGGTTACAGGGCAGTCAACACGTGAAGGTGTCTCTTAGGGATCCAAATAAAATATAAGCGGTCCTTTACTTCAGTCTCCTTCCCCGAATAGGATTGTGCTCAAATTATTTCCTTTGGTATTCATCCAAAAAACAATTAAAAATGTGAGAGCAAAACTCAATAGAAAATGGAGAGATTGGAGAGTTTTCTCCAAGAAAATTAGAGAAGAAACTCAAAGATGGGTCCTGATTGGCAATGAAGCATTTGGACAAAAAGCGGGGAAGGAGGGAAGGAAGGGGAGAGGATGAGGGGGAGAGGGAGAAAACAAAAATAAACCTCCAAATTTGGAAATTGATGGGGGGGCGCAAAAAAAACAAGAGGAGTGACCAAAGAAGTTGGAAAAAATTAAGATCATAATAAATCAAGGAGGTGAAGAAGGCGATGTTAGCAGCCCATGGACTGTGTGAGAAAGGAAAGGAAGAAATGCAGAAGCCACTGGTTCGATAAAATGAATGTGACTCTCAAAGTGTTTCTTTCAGATAGGTGGGGATGTAGTGGATTTTCTTTGTTTGCGATGTCTTTTAAATAGATTTCCAATAAAGGATTTCACAAGTTAGCACCATGTACCAAACACGAAGTATTTGTAATTGTAAAATTGTGAGCCCTAGAGAGAAAAAAAAAAAAACTCGGACTTAAATGTACTACATTGTCCAGCACAATAGGAGGCATCCCGCACCTATCTAATGAATAGTGTTTATTATTGAATTGACCTGCCACTGTAGCAAGGACCATTGCAGGGCTGAGGCAGGACCTGGGAGAACGCAATGCAGGTGAGTCGTCCTGGCTCTGCACCTTCACTGGAACTGAGAAGCAGAGAGAAGAAAGGCGACATTGAATGCAGTGATGAAAGTGTAAGATGATCTTAGCCAGGGCCCGAGTGAAAAAATAAAAAAATCGAGTGGAGTCCAGTTCACCCTTGACTTCAGTCTGGCAAGCCAGGTTCATGTACTCCATGCATTCCCACATATGGGCAACCATGTCTGATACACATGCATGTACATGGAGATACGCCATCACGGAGACGGGAAAGGAACTGGGCAAGTCATCACGGGGCTTGTTGGATGGGAAGTGACAGCAACTGGGTCAGAAAGAAGAGAAATGAGAGCCAGAGGAGGGGGAACAGGTGAGCAGAAGAGTTGGAAGAAGCGGGAACAAAAGGTTGGAAGGTGCAGCCCTCCCTCTGTGTTTTAAAATGATGTTTGTGTTTTCACCAAGTGCTAAAACAAGGAGGAACAAAAGGCTCGTTACAGCTGACAATCTAGAAAGATCGTACTGCACCTGGGAAACTATGCCACGTAGAAGCTGGGCATGAAATGCATGGGAAAAAAATGGCCCCGTGGATGGAAACTAGAATTGGCCAAACACATCAGAAATGGAGAACAGCTTTCCAAAAGGAGGCCGTGGCCCAAATTGCACTCAAGCCAGTTGACTCTGGATGGAAAAAAGCAGGCCCAGCTCATAAAGAGAAGGTCCAGATCTGAATATTATTTTACCCCAGGGCAATGGCATGGCCTTGTGCCAAGCGGAGGCAAAAGTTCTCCTGATTATTCGTTAGAATAGCAGCCAGAGGAGACTCAGCATCCGAGCCGCGGAACGTGGGCAGGTGGGCAGCCCTGACTCTGCCGACACTCCAGAGCAAAGCGCGCCTTACAGTGGGCTGAGGGCACGCAGACGTGATCCACGTTTGCTCACTGGTCACCCTGGGTGGTCCCGGTGTGGACATTACCTTCGGCAGAGGAGTCAGTAACAACTCTCCTTAGCAGGGTGCACAGTGTTGGGAAAACTGGAATTTATACTCTGAATTCTGACTTCTGGCCCTCAATCCGTGGTTGGCTGACTACATACACCACTTTGAATTAGCCAATAAAACTCAGTCTCCTTAGGAAGAAAATTTATTTTTTTAACCCTCTCCTGAGGATATTTTTAACTGATTTTAAAGAGAGAGGAAAGGAGGGAGGGAAGGAGGGAGGGAGGGAAGGAGGAAGGGTGGGAGAGGGAGAAGGAGGAGGGGGAGAGAGTGTATGAAAGAGGGAGAAACATCGATGTGAGAGGGAAGCATTGATTGGTTGCCACCTGTACACACCCTGACCAGGATTGAATCAGCAACCCAGGTATATGCCCTGACCGGGAATCAAACCCACAACCTTTTGGTGTGCAGGACGAAGCTCCAATCAACAGAGCAACCTAGCTGGGGCAGAAAATTTTTTAATAGTAACAAAACTGCCATATGGCAAATAGGAATATGATCAGAATGCATGTGAAAATGTCCTTTAAATGAGAAAGCATGAGTAATCTCCAAAGGGGGAAAAACATTGACACTTAAAATATTTAATCTCTAAGACTTTATTGATGAAAACAAACTATTTGGAGACCTTATTTCTTTCAGGTTATTGCTAATAATCAGGTTTTGTGAAAATGCAAACCAGGCCGCTGTTGGCTTTACTGGAGTAAAAAAAAAATGCACATAAAGAAATGTGAGGACTGTAACATATTGCGATTTATAAAGACCAAATAAGGTACGTGGAAACTTTCAATACATTCGTTGATGTATCACTCCAAATACCATGGAAAAATGTCAAGGAAACCACAGAATTATGTACTATTGTATAACACATGCTACACTGTATATACTCCTAACTATATAGCATTCTGATTCAAATACCTCATTTAAAAGATAGGTAATACAAAGTTATACATCAACAGTAGTTTCACGTCTCACACAGCTCCAGCTTTGGCAACATAGCGCAATCGTGTCCACGCGGGAACAGCTGGACTGCGGCACCTAGTGAGACATACGTGGCTTCAGGTGGGCAGTGCTTACAGAGGACTTTCCCTACACGAGGGGAAAAACGTCCTAAAGGAGGCCTGGGTGGCGGGAGAGAAAAGATCGCCTTCCAGAAATTTAAAGTGCAGTAAGAGAGTTCAATGAGTACAAGTACAGGTATCACCACTCGGAAATAACTCACATCCCAAAGAGGATAAAAGAGGTAACGTCCACTCTCATTTCCTTTGAATTTAACTGGACTATAAAAGTTTTGTTTGTTTGTTTTTTTTTAATAATGACTTGGTCTTTAAAATGCACAATTTACCTGAAAAGAAGCATAATGGAGATGGGGAACACAAGCTTGATTTTCTGAGCTGGGAGACCCCCGCATTACCACGCAGGGTTTCCACACATGTCTTCACCCCCAAGCTGACCAAGAGGCTCTGGGGCTCCACTCGGGCATCGAATCCGCATCTGCCCGGGATCATGAAATTGCTTCATGATGTTCGACAGCTCTTCTTGGTAGCTCCTCAATCTCCTCCCAGGCCCTTTCCTCCAGCACACTCACACACTCACACACACTCACACACACACACACACACAGAGCCACCTTTCTCAAGCGGCCAGAGCAAAATGCCTACTAAGATAAAAGATGCTCCCAGACGGTAACTTGGATGTCTCTCAACATTGTTCATTCTCCTCTCTCCTCGCCACCCCTCCCCCCAACAGGCCACTCCCATTTTTCCGCTGCATCCCCAAATTTGCAAAGCAGAGTTAGCAGAGAGAGGGGCGAGTTAACAATAGAGTGCTCAGAAACTGGTTGTGTGTTCTTGAGTTTGTATGTGTGCTGTGTTAAGGACAAAGGTGTGTATGTGTGTCTTCAGTTTTGTGTTAGGTGTGTTAAGTAAGGAGGGAGTTAAATACATTCCTCGCTTTAAAATTGCTTTGTGAACTTGTTAGAAACATCAACTCAGAAACTAAGAATCTGACAAATTAGTAATAAGTATACCTAGCCTTCTGTGGGTGAAATTAGAAGTTAAAGTGCCAGAGTACAGAGGCAGTTATTCAAATTAGCAATCAAATGAGAGAAGGGGATAAAGGTGTGTCTTTTAAACTTTGGACTTAACCCCATCTAGAACCAGCCCTGGGCTGGTAGGCAGGACAGGGAGTGCTGGATGCTCTGGGAGAGATGCTGAGTGTCAGCCGGCACTGGGAGGAACCAGCCCCCGCATCCAATCTAGAAAAGCCAGCTAAGAGTCATCGGCGGGCAAGTCCCGGGGCGCCCAGAGAACGGGTGAGAAAAGAGGCCTGCTGGCGCAGGTTCCTCACTTTCTCTTCCCTACCCCGCCACAGACACACCTACTTGGGCATGTTTTACAAAGGGCAAAGCCTCTGCGATGTCCTCCAGCTGGCAGCAGGAACACCGTCCAAATGCATGCCGCATGGTATCACGAGGCTGCGTGCCTTCCACTGACCTCTGGGCACCCCGACTATCCTGACCTGAGTCCCCCCCAAATATGCCTCAGTTTGCCTCCGGAGCAGATCAGTTTTGAAGGCAACCCCACCAGGGAAGCCACCGAGGCCGCCTCTCTCCCACTCCTTCCATCATCATCTGCTGGTGCCCCGAAGAGTGGCAGGAGGCGCAGGAAACTCGACTGGAGACCCCTGGGAGCATGGCGCACCCCTTTTCACTTACTTTGAGTTGCAAACGTGCCGTCTGCGCTCAGGCTGCCTTTGTTGAAAGGAGCGAGGTTTGCGGCCGCTCGGGATCCAGGTACCCGAGTCGCTGGGTCTGGCGGCGCGGGCTGCTGCTCGCTCCCTCCCTCCTGGCGGGTGACTGACTCACTGGTCTCTTTCTTCCCCTGGCTTCACTTCGGGGTTTCCTCTGCGCGGCGGCTC
>CM052549.1:73178494-73193789 GCA_028533065.1 Trachops cirrhosus
AGTTGCAAACGTGCCGTCTGCGCTCAGGCTGCCTTTGTTGAAAGGAGCGAGGTTTGCGGCCGCTCGGGATCCAGGTACCCGAGTCGCTGGGTCTGGCGGCGCGGGCTGCTGCTCGCTCCCTCCCTCCTGGCGGGTGACTGACTCACTGGTCTCTTTCTTCCCCTGGCTTCACTTCGGGGTTTCCTCTGCGCGGCGGCTCCCTTGGCGGGATTTTCGGACTGGAAGGCGGGGAACCTGATCCTGCCTTGGACTCAATTCCGCCGCGGCAGGGAGGGAACGGAAGGGAAGTGGAGGATGGGGTGCTGCGCGCGCGGGCAGGGGGAGGACGCAGACCCGCTGGGGAGGGAGCGCGCCTGCCCCTCGCGAGCTGATTGGGAAGCTCATTAAAGCAGAATGCTCCAGGGGCAGGCCCTCCCCGCAGGAGCGAGCACACCGGCTGGAACCCAGAGGCCAGAGGTGCAGCTCGGCTTTGTTTTTAGCAGCGAGACCCACACAATATTTCTTTTCCCAACTTTACGCAAGACCTGTTCTTTAGGTGGCTGCCCACCCGGGTTCATCAAGGTGGACGTCTTAAATGCTGCCCTGATGGCATTTAGGTTACCATTTTGGCCCCAGACATGTTTCTAATGATGTTCAGAACGAAAAAGCACACCCTTCGACATCAGCCTCTCAATCCTTCCCACCGCCGGAGGCCCTGCCTACACACAGCGCCGGTTAACTTCAGCTGTTCGTCCCTACCACCTGTGCATCACAAAATGTGCGAAGTATTTTTTTTTTTTTTTTTTGCTCTTGTCACAAAGAGTGACAGATGTCTCTGAGTTCCCAATTAAATGTCATTTTCCTTTAGGGGGCTCTTTCCTTTTTTGGCTTCGTTGGTGCCTTTAGTGACCTATTTAGCGACATGCCTTTGACACCCAAGAATTTGGGGGATTAATCAATGTAGTTTAAACTTGGGGGTTTGTAAAGCTCAGAGGCTGAGCTTCAAGGGCTTTCTGAAACTCCCATTTTGCTCCAATCAGGAAAGACGCGGAGGTGGTATCTCCAGGATTCTTTTAGTAACACAGATGAATAGTTATGACAGATGAGATAAAAGTGTTGCTAAAATGATTAAGTATAAAAACAAATTTGCTCCAGAACATTCTCAAAACTTCAATCATGAGCTTCTTTACCACTTACTCGGTTCTTTCTTGTCCATCGTCTTGCTGCTTTTATTTCCTTCCAGCTTCTCATTTGATGGTGTCCAGCCCAAAAGGGATTGCAAAATATACTTCCATTTCCCCAAGACCTGAGGTTACATTGTCTCCATTCAATTTGGAATGTATCTCTTAAGTGCCTTACATGATTCTTGACATTTGCATTTAGTTAGAACTATATGTAAATCCAAGAAACAGGAATTGATTTATAGCCAGTACTTCCGTAGGGACCCCAGGCTCTCACACTGACTGAACCCTGGGCAAATGGTCCCTGTGAGGTGCAGGGTGGGGGCAAAGAGGTGCCTTGTCTCTACAGGGAGGGGTTTAAATCAATCAATCAGTCTTTTCTTTTTTCAAAAGAGGCACCAGAAATTCACTTGCACGCCTCCAGTCCACCCCTTAACTAGACTCTCCGTGCGCATGCCACAGACCATCCGCACATGAAATAATGAATAAGGAACTGTGGTCTTTCTGCGTGCAGACTCCAGGTGGCCTCTTTCCCCCTTTGTGATTTTATTTTCCCAATGAAGCAAAATAATGTTTGTTTTCATCTGCTTTTACCCGTGTAGATTGTGGAGGAATGCACATTATCAGTTATTATTATTATTATTTTTCCCAGGCCCTTTACGGAAAGAGACTTCCCAACCGCCACCATCAGTCCATAGGGGTTGAGTTTAAAGGACATTAAACAAGGGGTTATCCATTTTCTATTTCTTCCAAAACTTTTTTTTAACATCTACAAATATAACATGTTGCTACCAGTTATTACAGTGCTTGCCCATAGGGCTGATGAAGGAAGTGTGAGATCCCCACGATTCCCACTCCATTACATGTGCTCTGTCAAAAATATAACCTTTTATTCAAACAGGAATATGTAAAAATTTTTACATCAGTGGTTCTCAACCAGGAGCAGTTTTGACATCCGGGGGACATTTTATGATGACTGTAAACATGTGCAATTGTCACCGCTTAGGGAGGTGACTTTGCTACTGGCACCTGGTGGGTACAGGCCAGGGATGCTGCTCAATGGCCTAAATGCACAGGACAGACCACCCTCCCAACCTCCACAAAAAAAAAATTATTTGGCCTGAATGTAAATAGAGCTGAGAGTGTTTAACCCTAACTAGCATTATTAACCATTGAATTTTAAAAATATAAAGGAAGGTTGAAGAAAGGGTTTTTTTAAAATTCTTGTTTATTCTATTACAGTTGTCCCAATTTTTCCCCCTTTGCTCACCTCCAACCAGTCCGACCCCCGCTCCCACAGTCAGTCCCCACACCATTGTCCATGTCCATGGGTCATTCATACATGTTCCTTGAATAATCCCTTCTCCTTCTTTCCACCATTCCCCCTCCCTCCCTGCTTCTGGCAGCTGCCAGTCTGTTCCCTGTTTCCACATCTCTGGTTCTGTTTTGCTCGTTAGTTTATTTTGTTAATCAGATTTATTTTATAAGTGAGATCATATGCTATTTGTCTTTCACCAACTGGCTGACTTCACTTAGCATAATGCTCTCCAGTTCCTACCACAATGTCACAAAAGGTAGGAATTCCTTCTTTCTTTCTGCTGCATAGTATTCCATTGTGTAAATGTACCACAGTTTTTTAATCCACTCATCTACTGATGGGCACCTAGGCTGTTCCCAGCACGAGGCACTGTATATAGCGCTGCTATGAACACAGGGGTGCGTAAGTTCTTTTAAAGAAATAGAAATCTATGAGGTTGAGATTAGTCATAATTTAATTCAACCCAGCATGTACACCAAAGCTTAAATGAAAGATATTTTCTAACGCACTCTGAAATGTTCGACTTCAAATCTGAACTTCACCCTATGGCATAGGCATGGGTCATTCATTGATTTAAGACTCCAGGTCATTTCATTCATTCAGCCAACATTCACGGAGCACGTAAGTTTTTGAGTGAATAGAGCCATGGACAACGATAAAAATGCCTACTCTCACATGGCTTACATTCTGTTCATATAAATAAACAAGCACATGAAATTAATTAACTACTTAGGTAACTTTTTAAAAGATGCGATAAGTGCCGTGGAAAAAACACAACAATGAAGGGAAGATAAGAGTGCCCATTTGGCGGAGGCAAGATTCCTAGGGCAAATGAGAGTGAAGGCTTTAAAAGCATTGAGGGAGCTGGGTAAGGCCATATTTGGGGAAAGAACCTCCAGACAAGGCCAATGCAAAGGCCCTGAGGCCAGCCCTTGCCGGTGTGTTGGTCACTGGGGCAGGAACTCGGCGACTGGAGATGGGCATCCAGGCCAGGGAAGTAACGGAACAGTCGCGCATGGCCTTTGCTCACTGTAAGGAATTCCCCTTTTTTCTGAATGAGGTGGGAAGCCACTAAGATAAGAGGGTGGGAACCTGCCTCTGGTTAACAGGATCTGTTTGCTGTGTTGACTGGACCACACGAGGACAAGAGTGGAAGCAGAGATTTCAGTTAGGAGACTGCAGTAATCCCCTGTCCAAACTCCTTCCCCTTGTCCCTGTTTCTTGTGAAGAATAACTACAATAATTCCAAACTTCCCTTTCACACTTTCTCTGCCCCCTGAAGCTCCCAGCAGCAGTTCCTTGGCTTATGCTAATGCTCATCTTCCCTGCCAGTTCCCAGCCTCTCCAAGTGGAATTAATGAGCCTCCTGCAAGAGTGTTAACAGGCTAAAATATAACTAATGCAAGATGATTGGAAATCATAGAAATTATAACGTGTCCTAAGGGTGCTTTGAAAGCGAGGCCGCTGATTTTGCAGTGACAAATACAAGAAGTGTGATCAGCATAAAATTTAAAAATGTAAAGGAACCTGATAGAAAATTTGTCAGCACATCTCTTGGGTTGCCCACTTGGCAGAATGTTTAGATTCTTGATTATCCCTTCCAGTCCTTCAAACCCCCTGGAATGCAAAAGGACAATTTATCCAACTCACACCGTCTGATGAAAATCCCATTAATACACCTCTCTCCCTCTCTCTAAAATAGTTCAAAAGTAATTTTTAAAAAAACCCTCCTAATTTATTGTTTTGACCTCTGTGACTAGATTACAAACTCACATCTATTTTTGGTAATACTTGTAATGATTATGCTATTGTGATTAAAACACAGAAAACACAACTAAGAACAGCTTGAATAATTAAGGAATTGATCTCACAAGTAACAAAGGTTGGCAAAGTCAGTGTTTCTAAGCCTTCAAGGACCTGGGTCTTTCTACCTTCTGACTCTGCATCTTCAAGTTGTGAACCAAGCCTCTTCAATTTCATTTTAAGGAGCTTCTGGCATATTCAGCTAAAAGAAAACAGGGCCCAAACCCCAGTGAAAGACAGATAAGCTCCCCAGGTCACGTAGCCACATAATGTCTGAGAGCAAAAGAAGGAGGTAGAAAGGGTGTGGGAGGAAACCAACAATGCTTGCTCCAGTTTCTCCCTGGTGTTTTACAAATTTGCACTGGATCAGTCGTTCCCTTACAAATCTAGTAGCTTGATGTAAGTCCCTCAACCTTGTCTTTCTTGTCCAGAACTGCTAAAACCAAGGTTCTCAGTTGGCAAAGCTTAGGAACAGGCCCTGAACAAGGACTTCACCCAACCCACCCAGGAAATCAGGCCTGAAACACCCAAAGGGGTGTGATCACACGTTACAAGAAAACAAAATCTATAGATACAATATCTTTCATGAACATGGATGCAGAAGTCTGTAGCAAATAGGATCAAATCGATGCCAGTAATGTGTAAGAATATAATAGTGTACAGCATGCTGGCTGTTTATCCATAGAATGCCAGCTGGGCTTTACATGTAAAAATCAAACAGTATAACTCACCATACTACTAGATTAAGTAGAGGAACAGAAAGAACACATTAAATATATAGGGAAAGCATTTGAAAAGACTGAACACCCAATCTTGATATCAATTCTCAAGCAATTTAAGAATATTAATGAATATCCTTGTTATGATAAGATATATATGCAGAAAACCTCCAGCTAACGTGCTACTTCATAGTGAAAGAAGATGCTTTCCATCCTAGGAACAAGGCAAGAATGACCATTATCGCCACTTTTATTGAACATTGTACTGCAGATCTCAGCCAGTAAAATAAGGCCAGAAAAAGAAATAAAAAAGAATAGGAAGGAAGGTGTACAATTGTCTTTATTCTCATACAAATAAGTATGTATATAGAAAATTGACAGGAATGCAAAGAAAATCTCCTAGAACTAATGACCTTGATTTTCTTCTCTCCAAAATCTAGCACGCTTAGCTATCTTTAAGTGTCCTGCTATTCTGAGTATGGGATTATAATAAAATATGTACATTTTTATCCAGCTGAAATCAAGTTATAAAAATCAATTTTATGTTTATTTATAGTAATGAACAATTGGAAAAGGAAATATTAAAAATGTATATCAAGTGCATGAACTATTTGTGGGATAAATTTAACAAAACATGTTCAGAACTTATATACTGAAAAACACCAGACATTTCTGATTGAAGTTATAGAATACCTATAGAAATGAGGGAGATTCATGTTCATTAATCAGAAAATTTAAGATGGTTAGGAGATAAATTCCATCCATATTTATCCATAGATTCAATGTAATCCAAACCAAATCCTAATAGGCTTTTTTATAGAAATTTTAAAAACTGGTAACAAAATTTTATGACAGTGAAAAGTTTTTCAAATAGGCAAAACAGTTTTGAAATAAAGAAGACTGCTTGTATCAGGCCCTCCTGTAAAGCAAAAAGAATCGGAAGTATTGTGGCACTGACATAAAGATAGACTGAGGGGCCAAAGGAGAAAAGGCTATCAACTCACGAACAGACTCAAAGATATTTCAGTGGGAAAAGGATAGTCTTTCCAACAAATGGTCCTGAAAGGATGAAATTTTGACACGGTAGGAAAAATTAACTCAAAATGAATTGTAGACCCAAATATAAAAGTGAATGCTCTAAAATTTCCAGAAAAAGAGTAGGAGAAAGTCTTTGTTACCTTGGAGTAGGCAAAGATTTCTTAGCACATAAATGGCACTAATTTAGTGTAAAATATCGATAAGTTGGACTTCATCAAAATTAAAATTTTTGTCCTTTGAAAACGATCAACAAAAATGATAAAAAGGCAATTCCAAGAATGCAAATACATATTCTCAAAGTACCTGACTGACAAAGATTGTGACCCAAGACTTCATAATAATTCAATAACCAGAAGTCAATCAACCAAATAATTGCTGTAAAATCTCAGCAGTCACTTCACAAAAAAAAATATACAAACCACAAGAAGCACATGAGAAAATGCTTAACACAATGTTCCCTGTCAAGGAAATGCCAGCTGACACCCCCAATGAGATACTCCTGCACACCTACCCACAGAGGTAAAATGACAAAGGTCGACAAACCCAGGTACTGGTGGAAATAGAAAATGGTGAGACCCCTTTGAAAACAGTTTGGCAGCTTCTCATCAATTAAACACACATCTACCATATGACCTAGCCTTTTCACTCCTAGGCATTAAGTTAAATAAAATATGTATTCCACACAAAAGTTTGCACGTAAATGTCTATGACATCTTTATTCATATCAGCTCCAAATTTGAAATCCATCAATTGATGACTATGTTAATAACATTTAGTAGATCCATTCAATGAAAAACTATTTGACAATAAAAGAATAAACTACTGATACATGCAGCCTTATGGATTAACTTTTGAAACATTATGCTGAGCAAAACAAGCCAGATGCTTAAGAGCACATACTATACAATACCATTAGAGGAAATTCTGGAAAAAGCAAACTTGACCTACGTGGACAAAAACCAGATCAGTGGTTATTGGCGACTGTAAGTTGAGAATGGAGAGAGGTCGACAGAACCACTAAATATTCTATTGAAGTGGTGGACCACATAGATATAAACATTTGTCAAAAATCTTCTTCTGGATCATATACTTAAATGGGTACATTTTATTGTATATAACTAAAATTTTAGATGTACCTCAATAAAATTTATTTACAAAATAAAATAAAGAGATAGCCTGGTGTAGTGGTAATAGCATTGACCCTAGTCATTATGCTGGTTTCAAAGCCCAGGCCTTTCACTTCCGGGCTGTGTGACCTTTGATAAGTTACTTAATCCCACTGTGCCTTGGTTTGCCATTTGAAAAGTAAGGATAACAACAGTGTCTGCCTCACTGGACACTGTTTGGAACACTGCTTGGTAATTAATGGACACAAGATTATCATTCATTGGATTAACAAAGAACCTTTCAAATCACTGCATTAAATTCTGGGCCATGTGAACGGAAATGCATGTTGTGAAGTAACAAGCCTTTTAAACATACACATACTCCCTTATAGAAAAAACTATACCCGAAGACTTTCCAAAGTAAACTCTTTTAGTGTAAGAAACCAACTTCTCTTCTCTTGTTTCCTGAAAGAGATTGCTAACTCCTGTGATGATGAGTAGATGTTGGCTGGCAGTTAACCTAGAAGGAAGTCCGCAGGTGCCTGACCCGTCGCCCCTCAGGTTCTGCTTCAGGACCACTGATGGCCAGGGATGCAGCAAGACAAAGGGACATACCAAGACGTGTGCCCTGTCCCCAAAGAGATTGTACGTAGGGCATTACCGTACTGACACAGGCAAATGCATTTAAAAGGCAGGGTTATTTCCTCTGTTCAGAGGAAAAAGCACCCATGTCAAAGGTTAGGAAAAATTAGAAACACTTCATGTTTTTAACAATAAGAAATAGAAGGTCTTGACTGGGTTTTAAAGAATGAGTTTTTCAAAACATGGTGTGTGGAGTCAGAGATGGCAATTTTTTCAACCAACCGCAGCGTCCAGAAAGGATTCTGGGTTTGGTTCGTAGACAATTTGGCGGAAGCTGAGGGGCCAGATCTGGGGACAAGCCTGGGCCGGAGTCAGGTTCATGTTGTGGCAGACCTTGAATTTGCCTTTGTTGTGGACACAAAGACACGGGGGGGGGGGGGTGTCAGACGCAGACTGACACGGTGCAAGTAGGTGTTTAGGAAGACGAATTTGGCAGAAGTATAAAGCACGAGAAGGCCTAAAAATAAGACAGTCTTTTAAGAACTTGGCATCTCATCACTCTGTCACTCAAGAATCTCAACTTTCACAGCATCAGGTAAAATTCATTTGAAAGGCATCATCTAAAATTTAGCTATTCGTAACTCTTCTTTATTTCTTACAGTCTCTAATGAATTACTTCTGTGGTCGCCAGGTAGCTCCCCTCAATGGCCTCTGTACACAACAGACTTCTGGACACGTTGTGAGGTGAGGTCTCGGTATTTTCTGTACCAGTGAGGCCTCGGTAGCTCCTCGGCACTACCTGAACACTGCCCTTCCATCAAGTTCCTCCGACACGGGGAAGCCTGTCCAAGGTTACACAGCCGCGCTGGGCCGCCCATCACCACCAGCTCACTGTGGCTAAGCAAGCCGTCATTTAGGATGCAGATGCAAGAAAAGGGGGATAAAATGAGCAGAGCTGGTTCCTCCCACTGGCTGTTGCTTAGATTTCTAATTTTGGATAACCCACTGGTGGCTCTTGACCTTGATTTCCTTCTCTCTAAAATCTAGCAAGCCAAGCATTCTTTAAGAGGCCTTCTATTCTGAGTATGGGATTATAATAAAATGTGCAAATATTAAAAATTATAATAAAATAGTAACATTTTATTAGAATAAATATTATAATTTTAGCAATGTGGAGACCCTTAGCTAGCATGTATTTACAAGAACAAAAGTCCATCTTTCAATTTTCCTCTTTAAATATTACCATCTTCAAGTGATACAGGAACACTACTTCCTTTGAATAATGTAAGTTTTACAAAGTCTTTCACATATAATTTCTCATCTGATACACATCAGGAACTCTATAAAGATAGATATTATCACTACTGCATAGCTGAAGAAGCAGAAGTTTAATTTGCTGAAGAAGACGGTGACAACTTCTCACAGAGACCTTTCTGTGTTATCTAAGCGCTCTCTCTCTCTCTCTCTCTCTCTCTCTCCCTCCCTCCTCTGCTACTTGGCTAGTCCAGAAAATGTGCATATTTTATACCTGAGAATAACTAACTTCTCACTAGTGCCAGTTCTGTAATAAAATGAAAAGAAGCTACGTGATGCAAATGTACTCAATTTAGCCTTCCTTAAGATGTTCTTATTACCTTTCTTGCATCAGATTTTTTAGGGGAATCAGGCAAAGAGATGGGAGCCTGAGTCACTTTGTTATGATACGTTGGGGTCTGTGGTTTATTTTAAGATCAGTTGCTATTCAGCAATTCATGGTCCTAATTTTATCTTGGAAATGACTTTCAGTTTCCACTGGGCATGAATGTTTAAGGCAAGATTATTATTATTTGAAAGCAAAGTTTATCCCATGGAACTCAGCAGAACATTTTCCAAGACTCGAGTAGAATGTGGCTGGAGGACATATTACAGAGGGATTCTGGGAAGTGTGCACCACATACCTGCACGTGCGCGTGCAATTCTGCACGTACATGCAGAAGAAGGAATCAAAGGAAACCTGTCAACAGGCGATATATTACACATGGCCTTTGGCAAAGGGCACACACACACACGCATGTCTAGAAATTGAAGGAAATGTGGTCCCAAATTTTGTTTACCTTTGAGATTAAATTTCAGAATAGTCACTAGCTCATGAGAGAGAGAGAGAGGGAGAGAAGCAGAGGAGAAGGGAGAGGGAGAAAGCAGAAGAAGCCTTAAGACACTGAACACCTTGTTTGTCCGAGGTTAACATGTAGCGTCATATCTATAAAGAGGTTTTCCTTTCAAGGACATACCGGACTATCCCATTCCCGTTCAATGTACATAACGAAATAAATATAGGCGTCGGATAACTGAGTTGGAAAAGGAAATTTTCTTCTTCCTCCTGGGGTCCAAGAGCTCAGAGTGTGCAGCAATTTCTGCTTCTGCCCTCCCCCACCCCCACCCCCCCACCCCCTACCCCCTGCACGGGTTTGGGTTGTGCATGAAAAGGGAGATTCTGTGACTAATATCAATGAGACAAAGAAATGAAAGCTCTCTAATCCTTGGGCCAGGCGCCAGCCATCCCACTGTACGGGGCCATCGGCCAGCAATCCCACTGCATGCCGGGCCCAGCGCCAACCAGGATTGGATACAATGAGTTTCACAGCCACCTTTTCAGAGCTGACAGCAAATGTCGAGGCACCAACAGCCTTTGATAAAAGCTCCAATTTTCTCTGTAACATTTCTCCCCAGGAATAATAAAGCTTTCTTTTCCTTATAAAGTGGTACTCCCTTGAAGATTGCTTAGTGCTTTTATTTATTTATTTTTTAAAAAAATGTATTGCACTTATTGGGGTGACGTTAGTTAATAAAAGCACACAGGTTTCAAGTATACAATTCTATAATACTTCATCTGTGTACTGTATTGTGCGTTCGCCACCCAAGTCAAGTCTTCTTCCATCACCATTTCGCCCCCGTCTTTACCCTCCATCCTCCCCCCACCCCCTTTCCCACAGAAAACAGTATGGTGATTACCAGGATGGTGCTCACTGCTTTTAGAGACACAAACTCATTCATCTCAATGCTTACAGTGAGAAGGGGTGGGGCTGGTGGCCAAGAAGGGGAGATCAATATTCCCTTCCTGTTGAGAGAGAGAGAGAGAGAGAGAGAGAAGCATATTACTTTATGCAACAGTTCACTCTGCTATTGAAATTTCTAGACGAGTGTCACAGGAATATCCTTCCTTAAATTAAATGTGTTTGTCAGGAGCTGACTAAACCTTGCTGTGTGCTTCCTAATGAGCTGTTTACTTAGAATGTCTTCTCTTAAGACTGAGGTCTTTTAAAAGGCCAAACACATACACAAACCAGTTCGTACTGGCACCCCTCCCTGAAGTTTCTGGCTGTTTCAGATTTAAATATTGATTTTTTCCTCTCCCTCATCTCTTCACAATGGCAGCGGCTGTCAGGAAGTGGGAAACTTCATGCCAAGAAAGCACCCCGAGAGAATATGAATGCCATTAAAATATTTTTTACCTTTTACATTATCGTTGTTCTCTAAAGCTCTTGAGTAGCTGGCTGAATATTGGGTAACCCAGAAGGGCTGCTCCTCCACTGGGGAAACCGTGGATCTGATTTCCATTAGAGATGCTGAATTATTTAGTGGGAACTGAGTGCCCCAATCAGCGGCTTTCGAGTGTTTGCCTCTGGGCATCCATTCACACTGGTGAGTACTAAGGCCTCGTTCTCTCGGAACCGGAGTGTACACAATCTGCAACTCGTCCATTTTCATTTCAGATGGTTTGGGAGAAGAAAACTTAGTTTCCAAGAACTCGGTTGAGTATAATACATATCTAGTGTGCCAGGTGAAACCCACTGTATTGAAAATGAAGAGAAATGTGAATACCTCATGTAATCCCAACCTGTTCTCACTTCCAAACTTTGTCCTCATATATTCCAGCATGCAGTTTTCAGGTTTTGCATTCTTTCACACTTCAAATGAAGAGTAATTGCTGTAAGAAATTCAACTCTTAGCACTCATATTACCTTGCTGACCAATCGGTTTATATTTAATGGAGTGACAGGTTTCATTGACACTTGTAGAAATTTCAGTAGAACTTCCAGTGGAAATCTCAACAACAAAGTAAAGAGTTAGGTTGAAGGAAAAAGCCAATACACAGATGCACGAGCTTGTCTCCTTTCTACCTCTGCATGTGTGTGAAGGAGCAGCCAAACTGAAACAATACAGCTGACCACTTAGTCTAGATTCGCATTTTTCCCATGACACAGGATGCTGAGAAGATTGTAGGAGGCGAATCTGAAGAGATGAACAAGGGTCAGATCTGTGGATCACCTTGGAACATCCTTAAGGAAGTTAGATTTTATTTTACTGTGTAGGCATTCCTTGACATGTTTTAAGCCATGGAGTAGCACATATCAGATTTCCATGTTAAAGGTCTCACTCTGGCTGCGTTGAGTAGGTCGAGTAGAAAGAGTGAGTGGGAAACAGGAAAACCTGCGGAGATAATCCAGGAAATCCTGGTGGTTGAAAGAGTAAACTGTCAAGGGCAATGGAAGGACAACGGATCACTGAGAGAAGAATTGACACGAAGCAGTGGATGAACGGGTGAAAGATGATTGAAAATGAGCAAAAGTAACCCCGACATTCCAGCTTTGTGGATGATGGAGACACACTGAGACAGGGAGCAGGACTGGACAACTGGAAATTAGTCCACCTCTGGAAATGTTGAGTGTGGAGGTTTACGTGCAATTCAAGTGGAGAATGTAGTATTTAGGGAAGGTTTAGAAGAAATCACGGCACAAACTGACAATTTTAAATTCACCTTTTATATATTTTTCACTTGCTTTCATTAGTTTGTGTAGACAGCCTCCCCGAATCAATTTTTACAAGAAGCTCTCGGCCCTATAATAAAAATCTTTCCAACTAGAGCTTGCCCTTTGAAAAGGGGTGTTTAGTTTATCTTTCTGATGCTCCTCCGTCTAAACTGAAAAGGAGAAATTTGGCCGATGATGAATTCTTTCACTTTTCTCACACTTGGCGGCAATTATATTTTGGTGGTTCCTCATATCAAAGCAACTGAGAAAAGGGAAGTTACGTCTTTGTTTAAATAAAAATCTGGTTATTTTGCTACTTAAATGACAATGTTGGTAGCTTAATTAAGCCTGTTTTCCCACCTGAATCCCCCACCCCTATCCCCCAGGCCAGTGGCCTTCTATTGTGCATTTAAACAATTATTCTAATAAATGTTTAGTAAACTTGCAAGCAGATTTCTGCTATTGCCCAGAGCCTGTAATTCCAGTGTCTTAAATTCTTCTCGCCTTTTGTGTTCTCTTATTATGTGCATATTTGCGAGTCTTCTTTCTTGTTCTGTTGTCTTTTGGTTTGGCTGTCTGTATTTGCTACCTTAACTCCTGCCTCCTTCCCCTGTCACTGGTTGAAATGTCTCTGATGTTACTTTTGCGTGTGTAGGGCTCAGTACTTGTGTGCGGTTAATTTTACATCCCTATCCTGTGCCCTTCTCCGCCCACTTCACACTCACGTGACACTAATTTTGGCCTCATCCTATTTAGGTCAGCAAAGCAAGTTTGGAAGAAGGAAAGGGATGGTTGGTTTGTGCATAATATCTGAAGGATTGGAATAACCACTAAGAAGAAAGTTTGGCACCAGCGGGAATTTTGTTGAAAAGAGGAAAATAAGTATATTTGAGAAGTAAATACAGAGTAAAGTTTTCCTGCAAAACTGGAAACGTGCAGGTTGGTATTAAGAAGACGATATAAAAGTGACCATTTATTTTATAAATTAATTCAGGCATATAATTCAGGCTGCAATTATCTTCATCTTCCAGGCACTAGGGTAAGCAAATTGCAAATGCCACATGTAATTCTCACAACCCTATGAGGTAAAGGACACATTATCCTATTTTTCAGATGAGATCACACGGCAAGAGGTGGTCAAGCCGCGGTTTGAGCCAGGCCTGACCCACAATCACCCTGTTCTTCTGCAGTCACCTGCTGCCCCGATTCTCCATTACACTTTTGCCACGTAGCATAACATTTTGATCTGTGGGCAATGAATCATTAGGACTACTCACCTTGGAAACTGTAAATTGTTAGAGCAGAATCACGATGGAATCCAGATGAGCAGACAGATTTCCATCCTAAAGTGTGGCCTCCAGCTTCAGGAATAGTTAGAAATGCCTGCAGCTTCAAATGACAGAAAACCAGACTAACAACATCTCGTATAACGAGACTCTGGAAATAAGTGGTCGCTGGCATTGGTTCACCGTCTCACACATTTTGAGCCTTTTTCGTGTCTCTGACTCCTCATGTCCCATGACTATGTCTATGGGGTTGCTCTCTCCGGGGGTGGTGCTGGGCAGAGGGTTCCTCCTTGGGTATCTCTTGTTTAAAAAATGTTTTTAACTAATTGAAGAGAGGGGGGAAGTGCTAGAGAAAGAGAGGGAGGGAAACATCGATTGGTTGCCTCCTGCATGTGCCCAGACTGGGGACCAAACCTGCAACCTAGGCATGTGCCCTGACCGGGAATCAAACTGGTGACCTCTCGGTTTGCAGGATGATGCCCCACCAACTGAGCCACACGGGCCAGGGCTTTAGTATCCCTTTCTCACAGAGAAAGAATGAATCCTTCCACAGGCTTCCACATGATCCCCCCCTTACATGTTATTAGCCATGACCTTACCTGGAACGCAGGTTGAGTACACTGAAGATAAGAGTGTTTTCAGCCTCTGCAATGGGAGACAGGCCAAGGAGATGGAGTCTGCAGAAAGTTATGGGGTAACCAACAAACGCACCTCCTACAGTCACATCACCTGGCCACATAGTCCTCCCCTCAATGTCACGAACACACTAATGATCTCTTCCCAAAAGGCCAAACATAGTGACTCGTGCCGACCTGGGTTTGTGCTGTTGTAGTTTTTTAATGCTGAATTTCAGAGCTGGGGTTTGATGACTAACGTGTGTACACTTCAGTGGCCCCTGTAAACATTATCGATATTCACACGTTTGTTTCTCTGACTCAGAAAGGAGAAGGTCGTGTTAACAGCACCTTCTTCCCATCATAATGTTTCAAAATAAGAAAATACTGAACGTGTAAGATATAGTCCTAATAAGTCATGCTAACGCCTCACTCAGCCAAATATTTTATCTCTAACAGTGGCACACAAAATGTGTGACGTGGCCAAATGTTAAAGGAGCGATATAATATATGTTTAAAGATTAATTTTTCCTAACCAGCCAATCATTTATCTCATTTTGAGGAATTTCCTAAAACCGCATGGGCGGTGTTTTGCCAAAAGCCAGGAATAGAACCCACTCGTCTGGTCCCAGGGGCCACACTCCCGGCCTCAGATTTAACCAAAGAGAGGCAATGTTCTGGGCTCCTATTTGTCTTGTCCTGTTTTACTTTTGTTTTTATTTTATTTTATGTTTAATTGACCAGTTGGCTTAGAATGTGAAGAGTAAGGTAGTGTGTTGTTCACCAGGTCCTTCCTGAATCCCCTCAATAAACAACTTCTGCACGTCATTTCTTCCCTTTGCTGCAACAGCTACTTCACCTTCTACCAGGCCTTCCCTC
>CM052549.1:73194289-73210202 GCA_028533065.1 Trachops cirrhosus
CTCCAACACTTGTTGTCTGTTGTTTTATTTATGATGGCCATTCTGACTGGTGTGAAGTCGTATCTCATTGTGGTTTTAATGGTTTTAATTTGCATCTGTCTGATAGCTAGTGATATTGAGCATCTTTTCATGTGTTTCGCCCTTTTCTTGTTATTAGCATACACCCTGTTCTCTGTTATGGGGATAGAACCATAGCACACAACCATGGATCTGGGGGCTTAGATTAACATGAGCAGACGAGGTACAACAATGCAAACAAAGCCGCACTAACGTAGCATGTTCCTGATGCTTTAGCAGCAGCTCTCCTCCACGAAAGTGGTGGGGACCACTGAGTCGGATACCGGAAGAATTGTAAGATTTGAATCTAGTCCTAGTTTAAGTTCTCTGGATTCCAATTTTTTTAATTTTGAAAGGGGAGAGTTAAAAATACAAATGAATAGTTCTTGAGGACTCTCCAACTCCATCATTCTATGACTCTCTAGTATAGTCCTGGCCCCTCCGATGCTACAAACTCAATTATTGATTGAGCTAAAAAAATGTTATCTAACATTTTCTCCTCCTGCTCCCAATACCGTAAGGGAATGGGCCACAAGTGACCAAGCCAATTAGGTCACTTCTTTTCAGATAGTGAAATTCTAATTCAACTCTCTATTACTGTGTTACAAACACCCGACATTTAGTGGCATTGATTTGCTCGGGATTCCACAGTTCAGTCAGGGCTGGCCAGGCCCGTTCTATTCTGCCTCATCTGTGACCAGAACTTCCAAGATGTCCCTCAATCATGCATCTGATGGATGTCTCAGCCAAGGTGGCCAAAACAGATGGGGGCTGGCTAGATGCCTTTCTCTCTCATGAGACTCTCCATGTGGCTAACTTGTGATTTGGCATTACGGTGGTGGCTTTGAAGAAGGAGCCCACCAAAGGACAAGCCCTGATGTACAAGGGCCTGTCACACTCTGAATTTGTCCTACTAGCAAAAGGACAAACCCAAAGTCCATGTGGGGGGGACTATGCAGGAAATTAATGTCAGGAGACAGGGTTTATGAGGGCCAAAAATAACAATCAACCCGAGACACCAATACGGGATTCCTGGATCCATAACTTGATACCAGTGAGTTTGCTGGAACTGCTTCTGACACAACCTCCTGCAGTCGACACTGTGTTCTTTAAAAATAAAGTTACAATGGAACTAATAAATCTCTGAGAGATTCACTTTTCTTGAGCGGACCCATTAAATCAAGCGTCTAGCTCACTGTTCTGCCACGAACCACATGGATGATATTTAGTATTTGCGGCTCATCCCCCCCTGCACTCCCTCCTCCTTTTCAGACAAGATAAATGGAAAGGAAAATATGACCCGGGTTTGGGTTAGAGCGAGAGAATTCCATTCCTTCAGCATCACCCTTCTCCTGACAACCTACGCAGCCACTTCGCATTTAGTGATTAAGTATGTACTTTTTCTCCGAGGCTACTGCTCACGGACTCGAGAGCCCCGCTCCTGATTGCCTCTGTCAGAGGCGGGAGCGCTGCTGGCAGCCAGGGCAGCCGAAACCTCTTCCTGAAAAGCTCACTGAGCCAGCACAAACTGCCACCATCGATTTTTCTATAGGGATAATTGAAAACAGCTTGTACGCGATATTTCATACCCATCATCGCTGACAATGAAAAGGCCCTAATTCATGTGAATATATTACAGCCCCCATTGCAAACCTTAACATTGGGCTGAAGAAGCATTTTTCCTTTCTGTGGAAATATATATACATATAAAGGCTGAATTCAGAGGAGTCAGGCCAAACCATTTCAGAGCTGAGATGAAAAGTTATGGGGAGAGGGAATTGAAAGAGAGACTCCATGCAATGGCATTAGCCGCAAAAACTGAAACTGAACCTTTTGGGTTCAGTTTTGAAGTACATATGGAATATCGCTACGGCTTACATATTGCCAGAAGTTTTAATGTTATAAAAGAATCTTCAAAAGTTTCGTTCTATACCATCTGAGTTTGGAAATCTGGTGATTCTCAGAAGGATGAAGATAGTTTTAAAACAGGTACATTTAGAGTGAGAAAACTAACCAAAGGCTTTAAAACCAAATTGGTAATACACATTTTGCATGCAATCATTTCTGAAGGGACAGTACAGTTATTCCTTCTTAAATCAGTAATACCCAGCCTGACATAACAGGAAACTAGACTTTAACTGAAGCTGATGGCTTTTTTTTTTCATTTTAAACTTTTGGGTATATTTATTCCACTTTTCTTTCAATCTAAGTTTTCAGAATGGTACCTTATTTCTCACTGTCAAAATTTGTATATCTTTAATTTTTGAACACACTTTCCTAAGCTATAGAAAATTTTTAAAAAATCAAGGCAAACTTAGGTTAGGACTTTAATGTCAGAGCCGAGAGGATTAAATAAACCAAGTCATCCACGGTGAGAGTGCCCAGCCCTCTCTCCCTTTGCCCGCCTCCTGCCTTACAGAGAACAGAGCTAGAAACATAACCATTCATCAAAGTAATCACCCCAGTGTATGTTCAGAAGTGTAGTTTATGGAGCACTAACCACGTGCTGGACTCTGTTCTAAGTGCTTTTCTAGCCAGTATCTCAGTGAATGGCCACGACAATTCCATTTGGTTGGCAGTGCTCTTTTCTGTGTCTCTGATGAGGAAACTGAGGCTCAGAAAGAGAAAGAATGTTACATGACCAAGTTCGCCCAGTCTGTAATCGGCCAACTCAGGGCTGTTCACACTGATTCAGGAAACGCCAAGGCGAAAGGAAACCTCAAGACCTAATTGGATTGATCAGTGAGGGAGAAACATCCTTCCTTGTTTTCATTATCATATCCTCTATGTAGCTGTAACACATAATAGTTTTTCGGCATCTGTGCTCTGTGTAAGTCCCGGTCCTTTCCATCTGTAGGAAACTGAGTTAATTATCTTTACGCCTTTGCAGTGATAGGCTGCAGAGTCGGAAACTAGCAACCTGTGGCTGGATGGACCAGTCTCTGAAAAGATGTAACACAGGGATCTCAAGGGTGGAAGCCCACGAGAGGCTGAGGGGATGAAGCCATAGATAGCTTATTGAAACAACATTTCGGAGCCTTGGCCAGGTGTCTCAGTTGGTTGGAGCATTGTCCCGTGCACCAAAACGTTACAGGGTTGATCCCAGGTCAGGGCACAGACTTAGGCTGTGGTTCGATCCCGGATGGGGTGTGTAGGAAGGGCAGCCTATCAGTGTTTGTCTCTCATGTCAATGTTTCTATCTCTCCCTCTTCCTCCTTCCCTCTCTCCCTAAAATCAATAAACACATCTTCAGGTGAGTACGAAAATAAACACATTGGATTTTTGAGACTGCCCACTCTCTATAAATGCGACGGCAAACATCGCTCCAACAACATACTATGAGAACGGCTCTAGTGAAGGTTTCTGGAGTGAGGGCCTTGAACGGAGATCGCTGTGAAGCTATTTTTATCTTTATGAGTGTTCTACTAAAAGATCTCCTCCAATAAAAATAAAGTGAAACAAAACAAAATATCTAGGAATAAATTTAACCAAGGATGTAAAAGACCTGTACTTGGAAAATTATAAGAAACTGAAGAAGATACAAATAAGTGGAAGCATGTACCGTGTTCATGGAGAGGAAGAATTAACATCATTAAAAGGTCCGTACCATCCGAAGGAATCTACAGATTCAACACAATTTCTAACAAGAATCCAATGGCAGATTTCACAGAACTGGAACAAATATTCCAAAAATGTATATGGAACCACGAAAGACCCCGAATAACCACAGCAATCTTGAGAGAGATGAACAAAGTTGGAGGAATCACATTACCTGATATCAAACTGTATTACAAGGCCATGTAACAAAACAGCATAGTACTGGCATGAAAACAGACTTCTAGATCAATGGAAGAGAACAGAAAGCCCAGAAATAAACCCACGCCTTTATTTATGGTCAGTTAATATTTGACAAAGGAGGCAAGAACATACAACGAGGCAATGAGAGTCTATTCAATAAATGGTGTTGGGAAAACTGTACAAATACATATAAAAATGAAATTAGGCCACCTTCTTATACCATCCACAAGAATAAACTCAAAATGGATTAAAGACTTAAATATTAGCCCTCGCTGGGTGGCTCAGTTGGTTGGAGCATCAACCCATACACTAAATGTTACAGGTTTTATTCCTGGGCGGGGCACATAGCTAGGTTCCTAGGTTGTGGGTTTGATTCCCAGTCGGGGAGCAACTGATTGATGTTTCTCTCTCACATCATTGTTTCTCTTGCTCTCTCTTCCTTCCTCTCTCTCACAAATCAGTAAACATATCCTCTGGTGAGGATTTTTAAAAAAAGACTTAAATGTTAGACTCAAAACCATAAAAATCCTAGTAGAAAACATAGGCAGTAAAATCTCGGGCACTGCTCATAGCAATACTTTTTCTGCTGTATATCCTTAGGCAAGGGAAACAAAAGAAAAATTAAACAAATGGGAGCACATCAAACTAATAAGTTTTTGCACAGCAAAGGAAAACATCAACAAAATAAAAAGAAAACCCACTGAATGGAAGAACATATTTGTTAATGATACATCTGATAAGAGCTTAATATCCAAAATTTATAAAGAACGTGTAAAACTCAACACCAAAAAATCCAATTAAAAAGTGGGCAAAGGACCTGAATAGACACTTCTCCAAAGAGGACATACAGATGGCCAACAGACATATGAATAGATGCTCAACATCACTAATCATCAGAGAAATGCAATTTAAAACCACAATAAGATATCACCTCATACCTGTCAGAATGGCTACCATCAATAAATCAACCAACAAGTGTTGGTGAGGATGTGGAGAAAAGGGAACCCTTGTGCATGGGAATATACCCTTGTGGTGGGAATACAGACTGGTGCAGACTGTGGAAATCAGCATGGATGGTCCTTAGAAAGTTAACAATGGAACTGCCTTATGACCCAGTGATTCCACTTCTGGGAATATATCCTAAGAATCCCAAAACACCAATTCAAAAGAACATATGCACCCCTATGTTCATAGCAACATTATTTACAATAGCTAAAATTTGGAAGCCACCCAAGTGTCCATTGGTAGGTAAGTGGATAAAAAAAAACTCGTGGTATATTTTACACAATGGAATACTACTCAGATATGAAAAAGATGGAAATCTTACCCATTGTGACCACATGGGTGGACCTGGAGAACATTATGCTAAGTGAAATAAGCCAGTCAGAGAAAGACAAGTACCATATGATCTCATTTATGCATGAAATCTAATGAACAAAATAAACTAATAAACAAAACAGAAATAGACTCATAAATACAGAGAACAGACTGACAGCTGTCAGAAGAGAGGAGGGTTGGGGGACTGGGTGAAAAAGGTGAAGGGATTAAGCAAAACAAGCAGACTCCTAGACACAGACAACAGTAGTGATTAGCAGAGAGAAAGGGGATGGGGGAGGTAAAAAAAAAATAAAAAAGATCCCCTTCAGAGAATCCTACCACTGGAGAGAAGAAAGAGGACTTTCAGTTGTACAATACTGATGAGGAAACTGGGGCCAGGAAAAGCAAGAACCGCACTCAGCTGCTCAGAGCAGAGCTGAGGCTGGGAGTCAGCATGTTACTCTCTTCCACCACAAATACTGGTTTCATCCTAATAGTTCCTTTGGTGGAATCTAAAGCATTTGAACATGACACTTTAGGACAAGTTTCAGGTGAGGAGTTCCTGAGCTTGGTGGTATCTCCCTGTCATTAGTTAGCTGTGTGATCTGCGGCAATGTTTCACTTTCTTTGAGCCAGTTTTTACCTCTGCAAACTAAAGTTGTTTGACATGATTTCTGGAGTCATTTTGCTACCATCACCTATGACTCTGTGCTTTTAATCTATTTCTGAATGAATTTCTAGTTTTCATAAAGCACATGGTCCTTGTGAAAACTAATGTTGGAACCAGAATTCCAAAGACAGACAAACTCGAAGTAAAGGATAAAACAGACATTTTCAGACATGCAAAAACTCAGAGAATTTATTTCCCGAGTGCTGAGTTTTAATAAGCAATCTGTGGCTATATTCCAGCAAATCAAGAAACTAAGAAATATGCGTGAGTCAAGAAGTGATTAGACACGTGCAGAAGTCCAAAGAAGAAGCAGAAAAACTAAACAAAATAAACAGATGTACATAATTAAATAATTCATTTAAAACAAAAAAAAGCCTTGCTGGGTACAGTATTCTCGGTTGTAGGCCTTTGCTTTTCATTACTTGGAATATGTCTTACCATTACCTTGTGGCTTCTAGTTTTTCTGTTGAGAAATCAGCTGCTAGCCTTATTGGGGCTCCCTTGTATGTTACTTCCTATTTCTCCCTTGCTGCCTTTAAGATTCTCTCTGTCTTTAAAATTTGGCATTTTAATTATGATGTGCCTTGGGTTCATCGTGATTGAGACCCTCCGTGCTTCCTGAACTTGTGTAGATTTCCCCTCTCCAGGTTGTTCATGGCAGCACAATTTACAACAGCCAAGGGCTGGAAGCAACCTAAGTGCCCATCAGTAAGTGAGTGGATCAAAACATTGTGGTACATTTACACAATGGGGTACTATGCAGCAGACAGAAGGAAGGAGCTCCTACCCTTTGTGACAGCATGGATGGAACTGGAGAGCATTATGCTAAATGAAATAAGCCAGGGGGTAAAAGACAAATACCATATGATCTCACCTGTAAGTGGAACCTAATCAACAAAACAAACAAGCAAGCAAAATATAACCAGAGATATTGGAATAAAGAACAAACTGACAGTAACTAGAGGGGAGGGGGATATAGGAGAAAGAAGGGGAAGGGTCATCAAGGAACATATATAAAGGACACATGGACAAGGCAAAGGGGGTAGGATTGAGGGTGGGAGGTGTGGGTTGGTGGGGCAGAGGAGAGTAGTGGTGGGGGGGAATGGAGATAATCGTACTTGAACAACAATAAAAAATAAATAAATAAAATGAAAAAAGTCCAAAAAAAAGTCATAAGGTGGTGATTATACAACGTGCCTAGGAAACAATTAATCAGAATTAGACCCAGAAGCCAGTGGGCACTAAGAAAAATCCCTTGAGGAAAAAGAATAGAATGGATTCCAGAAATGTTTAGGGAGCTATACCGGTAACATATTGAAAACATCGTGTGTGTTTTATCTTTCAACAAGAACAAAGAAAGATATCCAACAGCAAGAGAAAGAAATTCATAAAAACTACCAAACATGAAGCAGAGCAATCCCCAAAAAACAAAAACTAAAAAGAAAGAGCAGAGGAATCATCCACTCCGGATGACAGGAACATCGTTTCACTGGCACTGGGGTCGTGGCCTTGAAAGGTTTCAGAAGCAGAGGTCATGGCCGCACAGTTTGCTGCTCTATACAGGTTCACATGGCACGCCAATGAAGCCCTGTGTTCTTGGCTTTCAACCCCCAGAACAGAGACCCTGACAATACATAGAGCTTGGAACACTGGTACGAGATAAAATGTAAACATTTGCAGCTGGGACAGGGAACAGAGTTAACGGAGGTTGAGAGGTGGGAGGAGCAAAGGTGGGGATGTGCTGGAATCCACTCCCAGCCATCCCAGGGATTAGCTCTGTGACAGAGAGCAAGAGGAAATGGGGCTGGAGTGGGAAAGCAGAGAGCGTCCTGGTTTCATTGACACATAAAAAGCTGCGGGTACAGCGGACGGTAAGGGTGCACCGTGGCTAGTGGCCACGGCCATCATTCCCAGCCTTGTGGGAGCTGCTCATTGGTCCCTGGGAGCGTCTTGGATGGTTCTTTCTGCAGACTCAGGCAGTGTCCTCATACACATACATATTTTATTGAATATTTATGGGGGTTCTGTGCAGATCTGTACAGTTATCTCTGTGCAGTTCTCTGTTCTGTAAGCCTTGGTCTCCCCGACTCTCAGCTCTGTCTCCCCGTCTCAAAGAATCTGCCAGGCTCTGCCTCAGTTTCCCCTCCCTGAACCACTGCCTGGAAACTCTGAAGTCTGTAAAACCGAGTAATCATAGAGCTTATCTTATTTGATCTCCTTCTCTCAGGGCTTACTTTTTTTTTTTTAGCCTGAGGTCTTAAGAATTACTGTTTTACTACATATAAATGTTTGTATTTAGGTGGGAGGGCCTCTGTTAGTCCATCCTGACAGCAGAAGTCATTAAGGAAAATCCTGCCTCATCAGCGAGCCCTTTTAATGCACGGCGTCTCTGACAGCTGACTCTCCACTTACCTCCTGGTTTTGAAAATCTCAGTTAACCACCGTTAAGCACAGTATTCACACCAATTATATCTAGCAGCCAGTAACAGATGAAAAGAAACTAATTATATTTCTTATGTTTTATTCTGTACATTTCCACACAATTCACAATACAGAAAAAGTATCCAAAAAAGTAACTGTAACGAGTCCATTTCTTTTTCAGAGATTAGTTCAGTCTCCCAAATTAATTCCGTTGAAAATCTCTGTAGAGCAACACAGTGATCAAGATACTTTATATAAATAGGAAATGCAAGAAAATTAGGGAAAAATACTTTATGACTTTGTTACAAAAAACTCCATTCTTCCCTTCCCCACCCGACCCTTCCCACCCACCCTCCCTCCATTTCATATCATCTGGATCCCACTGTACCTGGAAAAAAACTTCATCGGCCCATTGCCACAGCTGCTACTTTTTATTTTATGCCACCTGCCAGCTGGCAGCTTTGCAAAATCATGGCTCTGGGATGTGATAGGGCAGAATCGGAAATTATGAAAGAGCCCTTTATAATGTGTCTGAAACTCTTTGTACAGATGTAGCCTTTGGGAGAGGGCTACCCACAGCCAAGGGTACTCTGGCTGGCCAGGAACCTATCCCCACTCAGAAATCAAAGTGAAGTACAGCCATTGTTATGGAACTAAGGTCGTCCTCCTTATTCCTGGAAGGAATGGCTTCCCTCACTTTCATCAGCTGTGGTCCATATACTCAGATGCACGGCTGACCACTTCACTACCAGTAATTTACATAGACAACAGCCTAGCTAACCTTTACTAAGACCAATTCAGACCCTAACTTTTTCAGCGGTGTGTTCTGCAAAATATTCTAATTTTATTAGGATATGTTGTCTATGAAAATTTCAAATATCACTTCCCAGGGTGGCGAGAGCCCCACACTTCCCAACCCACCATCAGGATGTTAGTGAGCATCAGTCCGGGTTCTGGCTGCACTGGAAATGATTCATGGGATCGGAGCCTCAGCCCAACAAATGGGGGAGCGGAGGCAGTGAATGAAAATGTATATCGTTCATACAACCCAAAAGGTCAGCAACCATTTGTATTCATTATACAAGGAGCAGAAAATATCAAAGCTAGACAGTGTCTTAAAAGTGATAGATTTTGCCAGCATATTTGAGAGAATCACCTATAAGTTAAAAAAAATTAGGGTAAAGCAGTTTAGGGCTGTCATCTGTTCATTTTTCCAAGTAAAGACAATTTGTAAACATTTCCTATCTTTCTCATTTTTAAAGAAGATAAGTTATATGTAAACCCCCGAAAGAGAAAGTCAGACAGTCTTTGAATCTGTTAGGATTGAACATATTTGGATTTGTGAGGAACTCCCTAAATCGAATCGTCCTTCTTTTTCTCACATTTAATTGTACACCAACACAAGTCTGTGGACAGGTCTAACTTCCTAGGAGGATTTGAAAGACTTTTTAAAAAAGCAACCCCTTCCTTTACAAAATTCGATTAGAAAGTTCTTCTACTGGTGCAACCCTGTTTTCCCCTGAATTCCACACATAATCTAATTCTCATAAGCTGCATATATTAAAAATTTCATAATGCTACCCCTTGAAGCCACTCTGATGAAGTTCAATCTTTTCTGTATCTCCTGAATCTGTTTTTCACGAGGATCAAAGTTGGCCGAGGGCTTATATTATTTATTTGTGGGTTACCATGGCAATCTGTGTTAAGACTAGAGCCTTATTACCCTACTACTCTTGAGGATCTTTTTCCTTTTCCCTATCACTCTGCTCTTCCTTTACCTTCCCAAGCCAGGGGCAAAGAGAGGGGTGAGGGAGAAGGGGTGGGAGCTGCTTTCTGAGCTAGACTCCAGGTACTGGGCCCACTTCTTCAGACAATCTCAAGACTAACTCCCTCTCCCTCCGACTGACTTGAAATATAAGACTCAGCCCTAGTTATTATGAAAGGAAAGATGAGCAATTAAAACTGTAGGCCACTTAAACAGAAACATGCTAGACACATTAGTCTGGCAATATGAGGTTAAGCCCTATTAAAAACAGTAAGTTATAGAAATTGCCTCCATGATGGCTTTTTCACCAGAAAATATAGAGATCTTCTGCTCTTTCTTCAAGTCGAGATCTCAGCTGCACACCCCAAACAACAAAGGGCTAGAAAGTAAAGGAAGATGAACGGCAGATCCTGTTTTCCCTTTCATCCTTGAACTTGTGACTGTTCTGAGTGGAAACATGTCTTATTCAGGCCATCAGGGAACTGGTTAGCACTGAACAGAGTGGGTGTGTGTAAACAAAGCAAATTGCTTTAGGATCACGAGGTACCTGCTTCTAAATGATCCGGGATGTATGTGCAACGACTGGTGTTTTCATAAAAACAGTCATTTGCTTTCATTGCCATCTCAATGGTAGGAACCTGCGGGGGAGGGGGCTCTAATTGAGTTCTGTTTCCGTCTAAAGTCAGAGAAACCTAAACCTGCAAAATATCACAGGAGTCTGTTAGTCCAGTTAAGGAACTGCTTCTGCACGATCCCTGACTCAGTTGTTCAAATTTCACTTAAATACTAGAAGAAATACTGGCTGTGATAAATTCTCTTTGTTTTTCAGAAAGCCTGATCCACTTTTTTCTGGGTGTATTGTTTAGGAAAATAATAAATCCTTCCGTAAGTAACAAAGCTACCCCTTGTCACGTCTGTGCCCAGTGTCTCTGTCCGTGTCTCGGTCTGCAAATCATCTGCCCTACAGAACTAGAATCTAACAGTCCCACTCAGCCTGTCTGCTCCAAACATTCCTATCCTTAATCCTATCGTGACTTCTTTCCAGATCAAACATGACTCTCGTCCATATTCACCAATCGGCCCAGAAAGAGGCCTTGCGAAGTGCGAGATTCCGAATGGAAGAGTATCTCAAGCCTGTTTGTTCTTTCCCCTTCGAGTTCAGCACACCTGCCCCAGGCGTGTGAGGCCTCTACGGACGTGACTGCGTATGACACACTTAGGTTTGCAAACCCAGCCACAGGCTTAGAGATTTGGGGCCCTGAGTGGCCAGGCCATTCCAACACCTTCTGGTGCAGCATAACCAAACAGTATCACTTCAATGGTGACTTCCAAGGAGAGAAAACAGCGCAGTAAGTCCTCACTGAACGTCAGGTTCGACCGATGACTTTAAGTGAAATGATGTATAATGAGAGCAAATTTCCCACAGACTAACTGATACAAACGAGGGTGAAATTCCTATGGCATCTCATCGATGTTATAACAAAACGGTATTGAAATGAATGTTATTCGAAGTGCTAAGATTTTTAAATGCTGAGAATCACCAAGTAGAAAAGCTAGTAAGTCACTCTCCATGTTAATTTCTTCTTGGCAATTCCACCCTGGTGCCGAAACGTGTGACTTTTTTCCCCTTTGAAATATGTCCAAGATAGTAAGCCCCTACCAGCAAACACTCTGTGTTTGTGGCTTTACATTCTCAGTTCTAACCAACTCTTAGTGGGATCAAAGGTGAATATTTTTCTAATTTACGGAAATCCAAATGATTGATGTAAAGCCATACTGAAGACAATGGTGGAAAATTATTTACTCAGAAAACATCTATCGCAGGCATGTCAGTCTGTAATTTCTAAAGATCACAGGTCTGGCTGCAATTCTACCAATTACTATACAAATCCGTGCAAGTCAGATTCACTGCTCTGATATTCCGTTTATTCATCCAAAATGTATCATCAGCGTTATCCACCTCATACGCTGGTACCGAAAACCAAAAGTGTCAAAAAAAAACCACACCAAAATGCTAAAACACTGATATTTTAAAAATTACTGAAACTGTTAAACAGTATAGCCTTGAGTCATTTAAGCTATTTTCTATTGAAAATTATATGTATTTCACTTAAAGATTGAGACATAAGATATTTCCAGTTGTTCCCATCACCAAAGGCTCCCACTGCAGATGCCATTTGGCTCAAAATATTGAAACTTTGGAAAATGAAGAAAACCCAGAATCATCACTTTCTTATTTCTATGGGTAAGCTACCCCTCGTGATTAGCATGCCAGGAGCAGAAGCCAAGGCGTTTTCCAAGGCTGCCTTTCATGGACTTGGCTTCTATATATCTGTTAGGCAGAATTTTCTTCCGTGGTTACATTAGATTACATTTAATTCTAAGCATATCAAATCACAGCACTCTTTTTGTATTAGACAGACAGACAGTAAAACAGATTTCCAATAGGAATTACTAAGAATGCTTAAGAATGAACGTTCACCAAAACGCATCATGCTCCAGAGGTATTTTTGAGTAAGTTGTACCTCTTAGCATACTTTCTTTTCAATAGCTCTTACTGTTGATTAGGCTTAGTTGATTTAAAGATGATTTAAATTATAACTAAAGGTCATTGTCCCTAAGATTTTAGAGCCCCTCACTCACAAAGGGATGTTTCAAAGATTAAAAGATGTTCATACATTTGTCAAGTGAAATCCTGCCATTCCACAAAGTCATTTTAAAAGAAACACTTAAAAAGTCACAGAATCTAATTCCAGCTCCCTCAGGCAAGGGGTCCCAAAGCACATCATCCCTCAAGGTGGTCGTGTGGCCGGAATTTTATAACTGTGTTAGGGTGCCCACTCCTCTCTTTGACAATATTTATACTTCACCTTCCTTATGTTAAACCAAACCCACTGCAAATTTTGCCTAGTTTCTAGCTACATCCTTGAGATACAGGATGAGTTTCAGCTCTCATTTTAGCAGTGTTTCTAAGTTGCATCTTGAAGTCTCGGTTTCATAGACAATTTTAAGAAGAGTGCCAAGACTCCAGGGAAAAGGAACTGCAAAATGTCACTGTTCCTCCTGCACATTCATATTCTCCTTTCCGATTTCGTGGGCGTGAAACATCGCTGGCTCGAGCAGCCTGCACTGTAAGCCTCGGCTGAGCCCCCAGTGCACGCTGCCCACGGAGCGGGGGCTGTTCCCACACAGAGCCCCACTCGGCGGAATCCGTCTTTTCTCCTGAGCTGTCAGCTCCGTGAGGTCAAGAGATTTGTTTCTTCTATTCATCATGTCCTTAGTAGGGTGCCTGCATCGGAGTACGTGATAAACATGGTGTATACCCAAAAGAAATGACTAAAAACACAAATGTGTGACTGATTCATAAACATGACTGTATTTGAATGACTGAATTAACTGAATACAGATATAGATAGAGTGGAATCTGTCCACCATGAGGATAGCATCCAATATTCAAATTTCTATTCTTAAAATGTAATGCTTCAACAGCCTCGGAATTCTTTTCTTTATCCCCCCTGCTTCTTTTCTGGGACCAGTTCAGTGATTCTCAGTGTCCTGGGAGAGCAGGCCATCCCAGGGCACAACGCCTTGCTTGGCTCCTGCGTTCAGGTTTCTCAGTAAACTACGGGAGACAGCCTGAAGTCCACAGGCAGCCACAGGACCGTGGCACATACATAACCCAGCCACGCGGGTGGCTTCCCGGGGGCACACTGTTGGTATCATTCCATGTGGAAGAAGCTTTCACGATGGCGGCCTCCCCTACACCCTTGGGGTGCCTGACACAGACATGTGCTAACCCTGTCTGGCAGGTCACTTCTCAGAGGAAGGCTCCTGGATGTCTAGGACATGGTCCAGGTCAGGGGACGTCCGTTTGTCCTTCAGGCAAAATGGAGATTTGTCTCAGAGGGTGATTTCATTTTGATCCACTTTTGAGTATAATAGCTGAAGGCGATTTTGTATCTGTGTGAAAAAAAATTACTGAGGCTGGAAGAGCGAGCCTACAAGCGGTACCGTGGCCAGGGCCAGACAGTTGGAGGGACCAGAGATGAGTGATGAGGAGGACCCTAAAAGGGATGAGGGCACCAAGGTCGATCTGAGAGGCCTGGCCGAGAAAACGCGGCAGGACTCACAAGCAGCTGAATACGCCCTTGAGAGAATGAAAAGGTTGACTCAGAGATGGTTCTGTAACACCCGGGATATTCTACACTAAATAAACAAAAGTTCACGATTGGTTAGAAAACTCTCTAATTGAATGCGTGTCCTAGACTTTTTTTTTTCTAAAATGGAAATAATCCATTGAAGCAGAGCAATTAGTACTTTTAGTTGGTGGTTATGATGAGCCCATTTCACAATGATCTATTTCACTTTTTAAATAGCATAATTGCAGAAGATCGCCTGCTGTTTCAGTGATTTCATTAGCGACTCCTACTGGAAGGAAGCCAAGCCCCTCAGACCCCAGCCCACATCCAAGCTTCTACACTTTCCTAGCAACAGCTCGCCCTAATTAAATATCATCAGGCAGCCTACTGAGCGCTAGTCCTGTGACCTCAGCTCGGGGAGGTGTGCGAGCATCGCATGGGAACAAACCCTCCGTTGAGACCCGAACAAGTTTCTGGGCTCTGGCAGGTGTCATGCTTTATGGGGGGTAACATAAGCAGCTGCAAGACCGTTTGGTTGTGGATTTGATGACACAGGCACTAGCGAATGCCATGTGCAACTGCACAACGATGCAGCAATAGAACTAAGCTTCGTAGCAGCAGAAACAGCAATGGATACATGGAAATTCTCTGCTGCCTTGTCTTGGGCTGCTGGTGTTAACTCTACACATACAGGTGACCAGCATGCTTCTGAAATGTTTTCTCTTTTTTACAAGTGTGTATAGTACATATGCACATATAGGTATACAAATGAATACATTTCTGTGAGGCGGTGGGCCGCTGTAGGCACAGAGTATTTCCGACATGACTTACAAGCAGCAGCGTTTACATGTTTATCAGGTTAGCATTATTGATCTCCGGAAAGTGGGACAAGGACACCACAAACACAGAGGAACACCTCACTTTGCCTGGGCTACTCACCTATATGGTCTTAGAACTTTTTATAAAAAGCAGGTTCTGCTTTTATAATTTCAAAAAATCTAAATATTTTAAATAAAGGTGACATGTAAAAAATAAAACTGCTGCCCCACATTCTCTAAGACATGGATAGTTTGAGAATCTAATACATATGTTTCTGAAATCCTCCAGCAAAGAGACTGTTACTAGGTGTTACTAGGTCCACGTGAACATTAACGGCCTGTTGAGCATCTTTCCATGCAAGTGGATCCACCTAAGCATTACAACCCACTCTTATGAAAAGATGGGGGCATCTGGGGACTCGAGGCTTCCCATCAGTCATCGCTGATCTCACGACTGGGCTTGCCAGCTAGATTCTCTTTCAAAAATTGCGTCTGTTTTAGGTTGTAACTTCTATAGAGGTAACCAGAACTCTCAAAGTGAAATTCCCAGTCGTGGTGTTTATTTCCTTCTTGGCTCCTGTGCTGCATCACGTCCTTGAACGTGATAAAGCACAGCTTAACGGGGTTCTATTTCATTAATGGTGCAAAACTGGAATAGAAGGTTTCAAAAAAATGACTACCTTTAAGGTTATATCATGTTGTCTTTTAATAATGCTCCATTTCTCATGGCTCTATTAGTCTGATCTAAAAGTGGTACCCCAAAGGAGACAGGGCGCCAACACAGGGGGCTCCTCCGAGCCAGACACAGAGGAATGTCAGCCGAGCCAGCCTCTCGGTGCAGTAGTCTCAGCAGGTTTTGTACAAAATGCGATTTCTACAGGTATATCGTTTTATGTCTTTTAAAAGAAAGTTATGTGGGTTTTCAGAC
>CM052549.1:73210702-73249673 GCA_028533065.1 Trachops cirrhosus
AAAAAAAATCCCTAAGCCCCCTATATTTCATCTCTCTGTAAATAAGGTTTTCTTGCTTTATTTCCAGCCATTTAGGAAATAATTGCAACAGAGAATGAAATAAGACAAATGGCTGAATACAGTGATTTCCCATACTTCAAATAATCTCTATTAAGCACAGAAATTGTGGGGATATACCCAAGGACCTGGAAAATTCATTGCCTAGACTAAAAGCACATACCAAATAAAATGAGGAGGTTTCAAATGTACAGTCTGCAAAATGTTCCAGCTTAGAAGCTCTGCAAGGGCAGGGATCATATCTTACGCAAGCCTTTATCTCTCAGAATATAATAGCAGGCCACGCAGGGAGTAGAGGAGGGGACTGGTTTAATCCACGGCTGGAGAGTGGTATGGGACGCCCAGGTGTGCTGCTTAGACAGCAGTCTCTCTCGTGGGTGACAGTTCCCAGGAACCCAGTGATCTGCCCAGCGCCTGCACTGGCACCGTTTGCAGGATCGTGTGTCTACGTGTGGCTGTTGATCAAGATGCTTGCAACTGTCTCCGCAATTGTTTTCTGCTAGTGGCCTGTTAAAAACGCAGCACAGAGGTGCCCCGGGAGATGGTGCGTTCACAGGTAGTGCGTCTCAGCTTCCTCTTAAGGCTTTTGTTTTCTGGGTCTCCGGTGGCACCATCTTTCCCAAGCTGTTGAGGAAGGCACAGCCTCTGCCCCTATCACAGGGCTGATCACTGCCAGTGTGGCCTTTACCGAGGCAGATGGGCAGGCATGAGTCCCAAGGCCTGAAGAAGGCATGGGACCAAATACAGCTTTTAGCACGGTCATAGACTATCTTATACTTTATAACAAATACTCGCATCTCCAAGATGTTTAGCTCTTAAAAAACAGACTAATGGTATGTTAATCAAATAGCTAACGTTTTAGGCCCTCCTATGTAACTGGAACAGTCTTAGGGCTTTACACGTATTCACTCAATCCTCACAAAGTGAAGAGGGAGGCAATATTATTATTGCATTTTATCGATGAAGAAACTGAGGCATGCAGAGAATTAAATAATTATACGAAGTCACACACGCAGGGAACGGGAGAGCCCAGTCGGAACCCACACAGTCCGGCTTCAGAGTCAGCGTTCACGGTCAAGGCGGCGGCGGCGGCATCCTCCCCTCCAAGCTAAAATCCACCAGAGAACATCGGCACACACTGAAATGGTCGAGCGGGATCAGGCAGAGCATCGTCTTCGGGTTCACTGTGATCCTCAAAATACAAAACTGTAATAATGTTGGAAGACATACGCTCTGGCCTGAAGAATGTATTTCCGGTTGTTGTCCAGGTGGTTCTTACAGATGCGTTCATGTCAAGACCTGTGTAAAGGGAAGCCTTGAAACTTCCAATATCAGCTTCTAGAGAACAGGAAGCCTGGGCCCAGTGAGCATGGTACCCTGGGCACGTGCGGTCCGTTTTAGCCAGCCAAGGCAAGCTGTGTGGTTCTCTTACAGAAACCTTTTGCTGTTAGGAAGCATGGAGATGCTGTGAGGACTCCCCTCACCCTCTCTGTTCAATCCTCAAGAGAGCATCTGTCCTCTTTCTACTCAGCCAGCACAGGCAGGGGCTTGATAAATGACATATGGGATCATGAACATTTGACGCGAGATGATGTGAAGCTCTTAAAGGACCGCCAGCAATTTTGGTAGGAAGATATCTTACCTTCATAAGATCACCAGCTATTACTGCCTGCAAAATTGCTGTGAAAGACAAAAGAGAGATGTCTCATTAATAGAAGGCCCCCCGTGGAAATATTACAAGGGGCTGGATTCATATTTTACAGAAATGTCTACATTTGAGGCAGGAGGCAGGGAAGGAGGAGCATGCCAAAGGTCAGATCTTGGGACAGACTCAGGCCTTCTCTTCAGCCCTTCCTGACCTGGGCACCGTTCCCCTGCATCATTCTAGGGCCCACCGGAGCCCCCGCTAGCCCCGGTACAGTGAAGAGAACATGGAATTTGGAATCACACAGGTTGGGTTCAAATCTTGAAGCATTTAACCCCTCTGAGTCTCAGTTTCCACATCTGAAAAATAGCAAGTCTAAATCTTCTAGGATTGCTGAAAGGATTAGTTAAATCATATACATGTTCCAAACTCATCCACTGATACAGAGTAGGTGCCCGATCATGATTGGTTTTGTTCCCCTCTTTTCAGTTCCTTCCCCTTGGTCTGCTTGGGGTTCAACAAATCACCAGTAATTTTGTCAGAGGGCTACTTGAAAATGGAGGCAGAAGGATGAAGAAAGAATGGAAAACAAAAGGAGAGAGGGAAGAATGTTTCCTTTCTGTAACAAGCTATAAGCAACATACTCTTTTCCATCTCGATAAGATGACTGCACAATGCTTTGAAGGTTGTCAATGGGCAAGAGCCAGCTGTCAAACTGACTGAAGAGAGAGCAAAGAGAGGAAGGAGGAGAGAGATAAGAATAGCAGAAAGGGAGTTAATAACATATTACATCAAAAGAATCTAAGAAAACGTGTCTCGTTCTTCAGTTATGGATGGGGATGCTGGGGCTCAGAGTAAAACGACTCTCTTGGGGCACAGAGTTGGTGGTGGCCCGGTCATCGCCGTCATGCAGGTCCCTGTGCCCAGTCCGGGTCTCTGGCCAGTGCCCTGGGTGAGCTCACTGTGCAGAGCTCTACTGGGGGCGTACAGAAAACCAGAGAAAACTGTCTTTTCAAGTTAAGAAGCTTACGGTGTTGTGAAAGGGCACTGGATCGGGCTCCTAATTCTAATCTCTGTGATTTACTAGACACATAAATGGAAGAAGTCAGTCAATCGTCTGGGACCGGCTTTCTTATTTGTAAAATAAGGTTAACAGCTGTCCGGCTCATCTCTCTGTAGTAAGGATACAAAAAATGCTTTATAAATAGATATGTACTCAATGATATTACCAGAAAGGGTAGCTTTCGGGATTTTTGTGACTGCATGAAAAAGACATACGCACACTTCAGAAGGAGCTAGTGAGAGTGTAAGATCGGCATGTGAAGCTGAGTAGACAGAGGTCTTTTAATACAGCGCCCACCTGGTAGAGGTGCAGGTGAGGGAGCCACCAGGATGGTACTTAACTCCCAGCTGTAAAGCCTGTCTCAGAGGGAAGGGTGGGAGAGGCAGGAGAAGGTATTAGCAATTGCAGGTCTGGGAGAACAAATCCAATTGGACTTCTAAGCTACAGGATGCTCCCCTCACTGAAGTGGGATACCCAGATTAGGAAAGAAATAGGGTAAGGGCAATTGCCCGAGAAGGCAGTTAATAATGAGCTGAAACTCCGACACACCAGTTCAAAACAGTGCAGAGTCTACGTTTTCAAGATCATACTAAACCCTTTCCCACAAATTAAAAGATAAAAAGAGAGAAATAGAGAAGAAAGAATACAGGAGAGAGAAAAGAAAAATGAATTCGTTGACTTAAAGCACTTGTGCAATAAGATTTGCTCCATATAAGTAATAAATCAAGACAATGAAGGAATTCCCCAGGACCGAGGCTATTTAAGGAACCCTAAAAGTGAAAAGAAGAAAGGAGAAGAAGAAGAAAAAAAGAAGCAGACGAGGAAAATTCATTGGCTAACTCTAGAGTTCGACAGATTTCTTGGAGAAGGTAAGGTCTAAGCCAGCTCTTCTATGGTAAGTAGAAGTAATTCGCAGAGGAGGTTTGGAAAATTCTTGCAAGATAAAGGTGGAATGTGAACAAGGACATGGGAGTTAAGCGTCAAGGAGTCCGAGGGAATGCGCAAAGAGCTGCGTAGTGTCACATGTGAGGGGAGCGTGGTCTCAGCCAATGTGGCACAGCGACACAGGGGCCAAGCCAACGAGTGGCATTTATGTCAGGAGAAGGCACTCGAATTTTATCCTGCAGGGCATGAGAAGCTATGGAAGAGTTAAAAGCACTTAAATGTTCCGAAGCATGCCACTATGATTCTGCTCCTCCCCCCACCCCCAGAAACAGAGTCTTGACCTGCCCCAGCTCACGTGCTCCCGACTGCCCGTGTTATAGCCCCTTCGGTTTCCAGCCCAGGCTCGTCCACAAGCACGGTGATTTATGTCTGTTCATTTCCAACAGCCTCCCAGCTTAGAGTCCACACGAACAGGTAGAAGATCATATAACAGAATCATAACCACAAATAATCTCCAATTGCACTGGAGATAGAAAGCATGAATATTTATTTTTAAGGCAAGCAATATACCCAAGGGTAGCTATTATGCAAACATTAGTAGGCACAAGGCCTGCTTCTCTCTCCTGATTAATGTTCTTCCCCATGAGCACTGTTGTTTAAGATTTCCTCTGCATAAAGAGAGCTTGAATCCATTAGTCTTCAACTCCAGATAATAACTTTCTGAAAGATCAAGCTCGAAAACAAATAATGAGTTGTTATGATTATGGTATTATCCCGCATTATTTCTTGAGCTCTGAGCTTGCCTTCTTGCCTTTTCCAAAAGTCCTCCACGCTGAAGAAACAATGCCCCCAAATGCAAAGTAGCAAAAGAAGTCAAACTGTTAATGGGACAAAAGGGTAACTGAGGAGATGAATAAATTCGTGGGCACAAATCACACACTTATGTATAGTAAGATGGAAAAGTAAGGGGGTAGAGAATTGAGAGCTTTGTCATTTTTAGAGGTGAAAAGTTGAATCGTTAGTTCACATGGAATGGTCTGTTTTTCCTCCAGGGCTGTGCCTTCCACTGCATGGCTATCCAGTAAACATCCCAAGACAGAAAACTGGAACTGAGAAGGAATCACTGTCTTCTTCTCAGCCTCTGTTTCTGAGGCCTGGATTCCCAAGAGTAGGGACGTCCTCAGACACCCATGCACGGGAGAAAGAAATGGCTCCCTCCGACCTGAAATCAGTGTAGGGCCAAAACAGTCCATGGGGCCACTGGCTGGCCATCTGCTTCTGCCATGCCAAGCCCTGTTGAGGATGTGGGAATACAACTACAAAACAAACTCCATCCTCTCAGGAAACTGACATTTGGGCAAGAAGTCCAAATGAGAAAGGGATGTATTGCAACTGAATCTAGAATTGGACTGCCTCAGTTTACATCTTGTAAGCGCCATTAACTAGCTGGAACCTTGGGCAGTTACCAAGCTTCAGTTCTCTTATTAGGAAAATGAAGATGAAATTGGTTCTTTGGAGCCTCTCCGCCTCGCAAATGAGCTCAAGGAACAGAGAGTCTGACCGTTGGTCTTCTGTGTGGACCACCAGGGAATGCTGGTGTTCGGAACCGTTACACAGAGAAGGAAGCATTCTGCATCTGCGAAATGAGGTTAGACTGAGGCCAAGTTCAGCTCTAGAATTTGGCATACGACTGCCTCAATAGGGAGAGTTTAAGGTTGTGATTCTTGCCTGGCAGATGAAAACATTTAACAACAAAAAGTATATAGAACTTGGCAAAGCCACATATATGTTTGTAATTCTCAATAAATCAATGGAAATAACTACATAATTATATATAAAATAGAGTTGCAACGCTGCGTCTTTATGTCTAGTGAAAAACTTTCATGTTCGGTTACTTTTTAATTTTTAAATTATTTTGTTGCCAAATTGCTTATTTGTCTTCTGCTAATGACAGCAATCATCTAAATCTTTTTTTTTAAGTGTGCAAGGAAAAATTAGAAGTAAAAACAAAAACCTCTGAACAAAGAGAGGCTTGTGGAGGCCTTGGGGAAGAAATCAGTTGACTCGGGGAATCGTAAATACATGTCTGACTTTGCCAAATTCTGCATACTTTTGCCTCCTAAATATTTTCATCTGCCAAGCAAGCATCACAACCTAAAACTCCCCCTTCAGAAGTAACCATATTCCACATTTTGGAGGCGCACTTGGCCTTGGTCTGTCTCTGTTCATAAAGGAGGAAACCGGGCCTTGAGTTGTGACTTGACTTTTCCAAGGTCACACAGTTGGAATCCCTAGCTGAGAGAGAGACTTTTGTTTCTTTTCATTTATTGCGCCTAACCTCTAGGTCAGAGTCCTCTCCGCTATGCAATTTCTCCTTGGTTTACCTTGGAGCAGGGTGGGCAAAAGCTAAAACAAGTGACCACCAAATGCAAGTTTTATGAGCGCATCGCACCCATAAATGAACTCAAGCCAATTGATGGCTTTAAGAGGCAACTCTTTTATGCCAAAGGAGACACTGAGTAGTGAGCCCATCCAGGGCAGACGTTACGTCCACAGTTTTCTGGGCACACTCATCACTGGAGTCTGCGTACTTTTCCTTTATCCAAACTGACCTGTAGCTCAGGCACCAGAGAGCTTGCGCTGCCAGCTTCCCAGGCACCCACTTCTCTGACGTACATCTGTCTGCACAGCTCTTCCCTAGCAGATGCGTCCTGTCCGATTTTCCACTTTGTGAGCAGCCAGCCGTGGTGCACGAGCAACAGACTGTGAAGGCTTAGTTCCCCCAAATGGAATTTAATATAATCGTCAAGCACAGCAAAGGTAATCTAACACACGTGCTGTGACTATGCTAATTGGGCATAAATGAGAAGCAGCTCACGAAAATGACTGGAATTAATATTATTTTACAGAGTCCTACCAAACAAGTCCAAGATGAGGTGAGAGAAAGGAGGAATTAAGTATTTCTGAAGACCTCGGAATTTTCATCTAGGCCTAGAGGCGGTTTTGACAATCGAAAATAAGATATGTGCCAAGTTATTCGCTAATAAAAAATAGTTTAAAATACTGAGCGTTTTTAATAATATAGTAGAAATGTTCCAAGATTATACTTATAGTGACATACAGATTTGTATCAGTTCTCTATTATTGCACAGCAAACCATCAAAACATAATGGCTTCAAATGCCAGTGATTTTGGTCAAAAATCTGCCATGTGGGCTGGGTTTGGCAGAAACGGTTTGCCTCTGCCCCACCCGGCGTCCGCTCAGGCAGCATCCCTGAGCTGAGAGGTCCACTTTCAAGGTGATCACACCCGTGGCTGGTCACTGTGTGCCGGCTTCAGGTGGGGGCTTCGGCCCCTCTGGCGTGGGTTTCCCGGGCTGCTTGTGCTTCCTCCCGACGGGGCGGCTGGGTTTCAAAAGCAGCCTTCCCAACGGGAGCTGCCTGCCTTGGAAATCACACAGCATCACTTCTGCTGTCGTCACAAGTTTGCCCATATCCGAGGACGGAGGACATAGACCCCTACCTCAATGGGGAGAGTGTCAAATTTACGTGGAAGCAGACTGTGTGGGAGCGCGATAATTCTGCGGCTGCTCAGGGAAAACACCATCTGTCCCCGCACACCCGTGCACTGCGACGTGCTCTGAGTCAGAGGATGGCTGTTGCCTTCCGGTGAGCGTGGGGGAATGGCCGTGAACAACAGCTTTTGTCACCTGTGTCACTGTGGGAGTGTGCTTGTATACAGTGTCATCGGTTTTATGTCCTGAGCATCTCAGCAAAAATTTTTTTTAAAAGTCTGAGAACTGCTTATTGGAAGGACCAGCCTTTTGGAGCAGAAAGAAGAAAGGCAAGGAGAAGGCTAGGCAGACGATGACTGTAGAAGTGAACTGGGAATCCCATCTAAGGGAGCTCCATCTGGAATCTGTCTCTCCCAATCAGAGGTGAGAGGAGAGACTGCTTGGCTGGAGAGGGAAAGGGAGGAGGCCACAACCGCTCTGGTCCTATAACCCTCACACTCTGCCTACCAGCTTCCCCTCGGTGGCTGAAATCTGGAGCCACCACTCCATCGTTCACACGTGTGTCATCTCATCGCCATGGGGTGGCACCTAAAGCCCATTCCATGCTGCAGTGCTCTGAGGTTCAAACCCCACCTAGGCCAAGTCTCTCTTGAAGTGTGTAACCATAGTTGGGAGAGGAGACATGCATAGGTCTTGCTTCTCTCTAAAGACAGAGGTAATCCTCCCATTCAGTTAGTCCCTGCTGATGGGATGCACGAAGCCAGCCGCAATCCTTTTGAAGTTACTGTTAGCATGGAAGAGGTTTCCTGTTTGGAGCAAAAACAAACAGCCCTCCCCGTCCAGCGTTCCCTCCTGGCAGGAGAACTCCACCTTGCTGCCAGAGGACCGGGAGGACACGCTCCCTTCAGAAACGGCCTGTTCCACTTCCCTCGTTCACCTCTGGAATCGGCTACAAACTGCCGGGACCAGATGTCTCTCCCAAACATCCCATGTGTTTATCCGTTGTTGAGAAATGGTTCTCTAGCTGTTCCATTTCACGTGTCTGAGCCCCATCGTCGCAATTAAACCACAAGCACGAGGGCCGTGGTTTCATTTTATTTTTTTCCTCTTTGTTTTAGCCAGACTCCATCCTTCACTGAAAACTCGACAGGACAGGGAACACATGGAGTACTTAACAAATCCTTGGTGGATACTTGTGGCCTCGTGACACAGCTCGCTGTCGTTCCAACACTCTCTGGGCCCTCGATCAAAGAAGATGTTCCAGGAAATGGAAGAAAATCGACTTCATCGGCCCCTGCTGAACCTGGCAGTCACTTATGGAGTTGAAAATATTTTAAAATCTCTCTGGAATCTAGTGGTGCTTACTAGATGCACTGAAACACTCCTGCAAGCATCGCAACAGACCAGCACCGTTTATATTGTGCTCAAATCAGAGCCCTATACTAAGCGGTAATGCATGTTATCTCCTAGAGCATCAGCAGCAAGCCTTGGATCAGTGTTAAAACAAATGTCATGGGTTAATTAATTTTCTTTGAGCATTAGGTTAGTGAAGACAAGTTCGCAGGTTAAGGGGCCAACTGGGTTCACACTCTTCCAAGGTCACAGTATGTTTTACTTTCATCTAGTTGTGGAAAGTATGTGCCAGAATATGATAAAGGGGGACCAGAGAGTCTGCTGAAAATACCTTCTTAAGAATATATACAACTCAAAATTCATGTTTTCTCTAGTGATGATACATTATCATCTTTGGATGCAGTGGGTTGACTTTTTTTTTCTAATGTAGTACCACCTTCAAAAGTAATATTCAACTATTCCCTTGAAACTCAAAAAATATAAATCCACTTTTAGCATCCATATTATAGGATCTCATCAACTATTTTTGTTTAATAAAGGTGAAGCTTTCACCCACAGGGAAGACTTTTCGTATTTGTCAAAGGTGTTAATCTGACTACCTTACTAAATTCCTGAACCCAAAACAATTAGAGTACACAGAACACTCCCCTTGTTAACATCTGAATAAAGAATACCTATTAAAACGCTCAGTATATTGTAAACTGCTTCAGCAATGTAAGAGATTAAAAAAAACATCAAGTATTCCAAAGGTCCTTCATCCCCGATTGTTAAGACAATTTCATTGAGATTAGGAACTTGGCCTGTTTTTGCTTTCCCGGTTTTTGGATGAGAAAGCTGCGGTCCAGAGAGGGTAAGAGAAGTGGAAGAGTAATAAATGCAGCCCCTGTGAGCCTCCTGGAAAAGCAGAAGGCACCAAATCATGGCCTTAGGGCCTCACGGCTTCCCCGGAGGACCTTGGAGACGGCGTCGGGGCCTCGGGCTGCATCCCCTCCCTCAAGGTCAGGCGGCGTCCCCCTGTGACAGGCCTCCTTGCCTTCACTGATGTATTTTAGCCGTGTCCTTCAGGACCTCTAAAACGCAACTCGGGTTGAAAAGTGTGCTCGTACGTCACTCAGTGATAGCTACGAGCAGAACTGACGTGGCCTGAAAGTGACGGATGGTGACTGGTTTTAAGCAAACATCAAGGCCTCACAGGAAACGGGGTTTAAGGCCAGGATCCAAGTTCAAATGAATGTGTTCTAGAGCTCAGAGAGATGACCGCTTTACGGGCTGTCCGGTCAGCGGTGCACACGGAGCACCTCATCATCGCCCAGCGGCACGCTGCCCGCCCTGTAACGGGAAGGCCTTTTTCCCCAAGAAGAAGGGTGGGTGCGGCCAAAACGAACTGGAACACAAGGAGAGCCACGGAGGAGGTAATACGGCAAAGGTCGCTTTCAGGCACATCGGCCAGCAGGATGCATACACAGCAAAAGTGTGCAATCCCAAAATAAAGATGAAACTTCTAGAGCCTGCTCTCCCTTATGAGCGCACACAGAGTCAAGATAATCTGCATTTGCAATTAAGTAAGAAGAGAATACTGATTTTGAGTCTTCCCCATAATATCAAGATATGACATATTAACTAGAAACTTAGAAAAATTAAGCATTTTATTTCAGAGACATGAAAAGGAAATCTTTCACTTCGATGCCATGCTCAACTGACTAAACACTATCACGCCTGAGAAGCAAGAACTATAAAGGAAATAGTGCTAAACCTTGTTCAAGAGATCCAAAATAGAATGGCCTTCAGTATAGGAATACATCTTTAATGATATTTATTACAGAGCAGATTTTACTGCCTGGTTGCTGTGATGAGAAATAAAATGAAGCCTAACCCTTCATTTTCCTTAGTAATGCATATACTCTCAAGAGTATAGCACATAAGAGTAAAGCAAAAGAAGTCTCTATAAAGTCACACGCGTGTATTCATACACACAAGTATAGCCTGAGTGCTACAGAAATAGGGTGACAGAGGGAAGGATCTCCTAGGGAAGTTGCAAGAAACTGTTCACAAAGGGAAGATCTGCACGGACAGAAGAGAGGGGTCAAGAGTTTTCTATGGGGAGACCCCCCACACACAAGGTGTGCGGGAGGAGGTGATGAGCAGCTTCACTTGGTAAAGGCGCACCTCTGAAATGGGGCAGGAGCAGTCAGTAAGGAAGAGAGAAGACAGAAGATGCTGGTGGAACACCTTCTAAGGCCCAGGCAACGAAAAGAGGCTGAAGACTTTTTAAATTGAATTTACTGGGGAGACACTGGTTTGCAAAACCATACAGGTTTCAAGTGTACAGCTCAGCGAAACATTATCTCTCCGCACACCGAATCAAGCGGCCATCGTCCCAAGCAAAGTCTCTTTCGGTCCCCATTCCCTCCCCCACTTCGCCCACCTCCGTCTACCCTCCACCTCCCTTTCCCTCGGACCGTCACCACACGTTGTCCGTGTCTATGGGGTGTGCCTGTGTTTTCACCTTCTCTCATCAAGCCCCCAACCACCCTCCCCTCCGACAGCTGTCTGTCTGTTCCGTGTGTCCTTGCCTCTGTTTCTATTTTCTTTGTCAGTTTATTTTTTCATTAGATTCCACATGCAAGTGAGATCACATGGTATTTGTCTTTCTCTGACTGGCTTATTTCACTAAGCATCATCACCCCACTCAGCAACTCCATTTTCAGAATATAACCTTGGCCAAGACCATCGCCTTCTTCCTCAGAGATAAAGGGAGCTTGCAGAAAAGAAAGATCACTGGGAGATCAGGTGACACTGGGGGAGAGGGGCACGCTTCCTGAGAACGAGGAGAAGCCCACAGGGTTGTTCAGGGAAGACAGGAGGGGCAGACAGGGGCGTGGCCAGAGAAACCGCCCACAGCTGCTGCAAGAGCACGGCCTCCGTGACCTTCCTGCTTTCTGGTAAAACACACTCAGAGTTGTTCTGCAACTGCCTTCACCTACTGGGGCAAAAGGGGGCATGGAATCCACCCGACTGAGCAGAACTGAGTGGATTCTGGCTGATTACAAATCTCTTTCTTAGTAAACCACTGGGCTTTGTTTTGTCGGGAGGAAAGGGGGAAGCTGCATCATGAAATAGGAACGTATTTTGTTACTTGTTAAAGAACCACCAGTGTGAAAGCAGCCTGCAGCATTTCTACACTTGCCAAGCTCATTTCTTTTCTTTTCAGAGAGTGGGCGAGTGGTGAGGTGTGGGAATGGTAATGCTGTCTGTCATTGTCACAGGTGGGGATAATACACGGACACTCACCTGTGGGAACCCACGCACGGGCCCCAGAGAAAGCATGGCGCGGGGGTCCCTGAAATGCCTTTCCAAAGCCAAAGACGGCGTTTGAGGGTTTTCCCCACGTGTGCCATCCATTGCGCAGAATTCCCTCCTGACCCAGAGGCCCTGGATGCCAGCCAGTCCGGCCGGAGAGAAGTGCGCTGCCCAGATTGCCCAGCCTGTGAAGGACGGGGCCTGCGCAGGTGACCGCTCTTCCCGCTCCAACACCAAGGCTCTCTCGAGCTCACCCGACCATTTGCCCAGAAAGGCACAAGTCACTCTCGGCCCACTGGGCTGAAACCTGAAGGAAATATTTGGTGCCAGAAAACTTAGAAAACAATACATTTCAATAATCTCCTAAATCCATGCAAACTGGACCTATCAGGTCTATTGATAGGAAAATGTATTTCTATTTGGGGTATTTGGCATTGATGGCGTCTCTCACTCTCTCTTGCACTTTTCCTGCTCTGCTCTGCCCCTTTCTTTTGTTCCTATTTGCAAGCAAAGCCAGTGCTAGGCATAGAGCTACCTGTTTTACCTGTGGGATCTAATCCAGTCCTCATAATAAATCTACCAGAGATGTACTACTATTGGCATCATCCTCATTTTCAGGATGAAAAACTGAGGCTTAATGGCGTTAAGTCATCTGCTCAAGGCCACACAGCTAGTGTGCGGTAAAGCCAGGACGTAAAGCCAGTGTGGCCAGATGGGCCGGATGTCAAGAACACCGTGGTGTCACTCGGTGGTGACATGAGGTCCTCTCCTCCCAGCGTTTCCCAGGCAAGCCCAGAAGGAGGTCCTTTTACAGTTGTCTCCGCGCCTCATCCTCTTCCGGCTCCAATGAAGAAAGGTGCAGGAAATGAAGTTGCAATTCTGGGGAAAGGAAGTGCAGGAGCAGTAACTTTTCTCAGGTGTCACGTGGGTTCACATTGGTAGGGGAAGGGATGCTGTGTGAAGCTAAGAAAGTCATACCCTAAAATCCTGGACATGCAAGATGGACCCAGAAGATGAGAACCGACATAGAAGGCTGGCAAAACGAGGACGCATGTAGCTGACTCTCGGATTCACTGAGAGCTCGACTGACGAGCACATTCACGTTCACGGCTCTGGCCAGGGTAGACTTAAGTACTGTGACAGTGTGCCCAAATGAAAACACGTGGAAGACTGCCCCAAGACGCTGGAACGCCCAGGTTGAAGCAGCATGTCCAGGACTAACCTTCCAGGCACCAGCTCAGTAAGTAACAAACACAGTCTAATATTCTGCATCCAGTCATCAAGAGAAGGGATGCTTAGGCTGATATGATTCAGGGCAGCCAGTGAGCAGCGCCTGCTCAGTTCTTGCCTGAAATAAGCCTTAGGTGGAGCACACTGGGGAGAAAGTTTTCATGGGATATTAGGGTTTCTAGTTAAGTAGAAAACAGACAAGCACAGCAACAATTACCCTTATGTAAAGATTGTATGGCAATAACTTCAGAGGACTTGCGTAGCCCCTCGATTACACAGGCATGAAGATAACCCACACAACATCCTTTCATATATGGCAAAAATCTTAAATAAACACAGGAAACTCAAAAAAGTAAGCACAATTGGATTTTCCATTTTTGCTCTCAGAGATGACTACCTAGGGGCCACGTCAGGCATTTTCCGTTCCCTTTTTAAACACTTATCTATAGCATGAGTGATTTATCTGTAGAAATGAACTCTACAATAGCTTCACTTCCACAGGATCCATGACCCATCATCTGATTTGATGACCTTTGCTATCCATCCACATAAAAAGCAAACCAAAAGGTTCACCTCCCTCTTTTCCTCTCTTCTTTTTGTTACTTTCTTATTTTTGCAATGTTTTAAATACTTTAAGTTAAATATTCTCTGAGGCCAAAGGCAATCTAAAGCAAAATTGTAGGTAAATCTTAGTAAGTAGCACCCCCCACAACGACACACCATAATAAGGCTTCAAAAGATAATTAGATAATTATCACCAACAAAGCATTCCAAAGCAACCAAAAGGAGCACAGGATTATGTGGTTACAATCAACAGCAAGAGTTAATAAAGGGGAATGAGAGAGAATAGTAGGGTCAGGACTTGGAGAAAGAAATACAACCTGATTTTGGAAAGCTTAGGGTTTTTTGTTTTGTTTTCTTTGCTTGTTCTGTTTTCTTTTGCTTTTCTAATCAGCAGTGATTGTCTGTTTTCCTAGGATTTGTGAAAGAAGGCCGGCCAAGAAAAAGAATGCTGTCGCTTATTCCTTCCCTCTCACACAGCCGTCTCACCCAGCGAGACCGCCATAAAAGGCCATCTCTTCAGCACACCAGTGACCGAATGTCTCTGGCAAAGCACCAGGGCTAACCTATCCTCTACAATAGGGAACAATGTTAATGAGGCCACAATGGGATTCAAAGATGTGCATTGAAAGTTTCTGTTTGCCAACACCACATACTGCCGCAAATGTAACAGCAAGGCTCATACAGAGGGGATCAGTTCTGTGCCAGGGCACAGCCCAGAACGGGGAAACATCTCTATTCACGGGGCTTAGAGCTAAATGAGAATGGCAGCACCACCCATGGGGGGAAAGGTTTGGAACACACCCAAAAAAACAGTAAGTGAATAAGGACGGAGAAATCGTGGGCATTTGAGTTGTCAGGAAAATTCATCATTGTTTGTCCTTCGAAGCTATGGAGGTGGTTCCAAGACACAGGAATTAATGAGCGCTGAGGAGGGACTTGAATGGAGGACAAGGAAGGTGGTCTGCCAGAGAGATGGTAGGAGTTGATATAAACCGTATGGCTGAGTGAATGCAAGGGAGATGGGATTTGGAGAGGAGCCTGCAGGCAGGGAGTGGAAACAACTCACTAAAGCAACACGAGCTACACCAGGGTGAGGAGAGCCTCAAAAATGAGCACTAAAGCGTTTGAATCTAATTAAAAAGCCAATGTGGGAATCCCTAGTCGGGAAACTGAATATGGGGGAAAAAAAAAAAAGAGCACTCGAGCAACTTTGCATCGCTAGCCCAAGGTCACGCAAAGCGGCGCGTTGCGATGACTGATGGGAAAAGCACTTCCTAGCAAGGCTGCGAAAGTTCTGCAGATGTTTCCCTCTGCGTCCGCGGCCAAGTTTGCTCAACACACTTTGCTAATTAATAGCTGACAGAAAATAAAGGATAAAAGCATTTAACCTTCTTCTTTTCTCTAGCACTAAATGTTTGCCATTTTAATTCTTGCAATATTATAACCTACTGACATGAGGTACAATCATAAAAAAATAGGTAAGAGGGACTTGATTTGGGGGGAGAAAATTATACTCTGCTAAATTATGTGACAAATTAAGACGAAGCTCTTCTATAGCAAATAGACAAAGGGTCTTCAGAATTTTTTTAAAAGGACCTTAAACAATAATCTTAAAATAATATAAAAGTTTTCATTACAGTATAATGAAAAATGATGTCTGTAGCAAAATAGTTGAAGACTGATCTTTTTTCCAAAGTTGGGAGAGCTATGTGCACTAAGCACCAAATACATCTCAGCTGAGGTTCTGAATGCTCATCTAGCTTTAGTACAAAAACTTCTGCTTTGCTTTACTGAGCAACAATTTGCGTAATAGTCGGGCCATCGTTCTATCGGAATATGGTGCCTGAGAATATAAACTTCTCAAATCATGTGCATTTAACCTTCTTCATCGACTCTATTATTCTGATCATAATTGTTTTTCTACTGTGATTTTTTTCTTAAGGAAATAGCTAACATTCAAGGATTCTATCTTTTTTAAATATATTGATTTTTTTTAAGAGAGAGGAGAGAGAGGCAGAGACAGGGAGTGAGAGAGAGACATTGATTTGTTGTTCCACTTATTTGTCACTCATTGGTTGATTCTTGTATGTGCCCTGACTGTGGATGGAACCCGAGACCTTGGCATATCGGGACAATGTTCCAACTGACTAAGGTCCCCAGTCAGGGCCAAGAATCCCACCTTTTTGAGAATGAGTACTGTTGATAAGAAATTAGATCCCTGCCCTGGCTGGTGTAGTTCAGTGGATTGAGCATGGGCCTGTGAAGCAAAGGGTCACCGGTTCAATTCCCAGTCAGGGCACATGCCTGGGTTGCAGGCCAAGTCCCCAGTGGAGGACACACAAGAGGCAACCACACGCTAATGTTTCTCTCCCTCTCTTTCTCCCTCCCTTCGCTTCTCTCTCAAAATAAATAAATAAAATCTTTACCAAAAAAAAAAAAAGTGAAGATCTTTAAAAAAAAAAAGAAAGAAAAAGAAATTAGATCCCTGTTTTCTTGATTAAGGAAGTATGGGAGTAAGAGAAGTGGACCAAGATCATATGTTTGGATTCTTCTGTGTCAAAGGTACTGCTCACTGATACAGGAAAAAAAACCCCCTCATCTTTAATAACCAGTTCCCACCCAATAATTATGAGGTCTCCACTCAACAAAGATAATGTCCTTGACATGAGCCCAGGTCCCAGCACTGCTGCTGGGAGACAGCACGGAGGAGTGGCTCAGAGTAGGATCTGGATCTAAGACTACCCGGGTCTGATCCTCACTCTAAGCCTTACCAGCTATTCGTGTGGCCTTGGAGAAGTTATGTAATAGGTCTGTGCCTTAGTTTCCCCATCTGTAAAATGGAAACAGTAGTAGTACTGGGGTTGTTGTGAAGACTAAATATATGGAAAACACTTAGAGTAGTTTGTTAAGTAGGCAACAGCTTGGTGTGACCAAGGAAGTTATTTAACCTCTCTGAACCCCAGCAGAGGCTTACCTTGGGACGCTTACCTGAGGTACTCATCTTTAATAAACAATGCCTTTTTTTTTACATTTTAGTACATATAAGAATATATTATGCCACATAATTTAAAGTAGTTGAAATTATTTTGCTAAAATATGAGGGCCCAAGCCATTAATCCACTCTTAGTTTCTCAAAAATTAATTCTTGAAAAAAATTTTAGTTTCAGGAGGTATCATAGAAATGTTTATGTGATCAGTTATATGAGTGTATAATCTACCACTGAACGATGCCATCCTAGGGTTAAACCCTAGAGAAATTCTTGTATAAGGACACTAGGAAAAGTTAGGAAAAAGAATGTTCATAAGGATGAATCACAAACACATTATTCTGAACAAAAGAAGCAAATCACAGAAGATTTTGCGACAAAATTCAATTTATAAAAGTTCAAAATAAGCAAAGCTATACACATAGATGTGAAATATATACACACATATACAAGTGTTCAGTTCTTGGCCTGTGTACACAGAAGTTCCCGTTGGTATTTACACTTAGCTGATAAATTTTTATACATCTTTATGAATATTTTCTATGATAAAATTATATCTAATATATATTTATAGTAAAGGGAAAAAAATGACCCTACGGTGTTTGAGCCGAGGGGCGGCTACTGGCGCTTCAAGGAGCTCTGGGCGCCACCGCTGTGTGTGTCCCTGTGTGACTGTCCCTGTGTGACCTGCCGCAGAGTGAACTGGCTCCTGCTTGACCGTGGACTCATCCTCGGGCGCCTACCCTGGTGACTGCGGTTGTTCCGATCTTATTTCCATCTGCCCCTTCCTCCCTTCCTCATCCGCTGTGCTACTACAGCAACAAAAAGGCTGCCACATAACGTGAGAGCCATGGTGGCCGAGAGGACCGGGAGACAGGACAGGGGAGGGATGCCACCTCAGACACCCCAGGAGGAATCGGGCTGTTGGCACTTCTTTTCCAGAAAGTCACTAGTGCCTTTAATTTTGTAAGCGAGCAGACGTGAGTTGAGGATGACCCTCCGACAGCACACGGGCACAGGCAGAAGCAGCGCAGAGGCATTCTGGGAGGCCCGGGACAGAAGGAGGCTCTGGTGACAGAATCTGAGAGCTGGGAGCGGGCGGAGCAGCCCGGGCACAGGAGCGGCTCCAGGCGTGATTAGAACAATGAAGTGATAGGCACTCCACGCAGCGGAAACTCAAAGGACAGGGCAGCCAATCACCGGCAAGCCTGTCCTCTGACAAGGAGTAGGCTCCGGATTCCAGATGTAACATTAAAATGTAACGCTGCCCCTGGGACCGAGCGTGGCAGGTTTCCCTGAAGCTTCGGTTTCACTCAGTTAACTAATTAGGAGAGAATGTGACGCTGGTGTTTCTTTTTTTCCAGGGGGGAAAAAAGCCTTCCCAGCAGGAGGGACAAATGGTTATATTTGTTCTGTTTTGTTTTGTCATTAAAAAGAAATGACTGACACTGTAGTAAATAAACTCTGGTTAGAGAAAAAGGATTTTTTTCCCCTCTATAATTGTATCAACTCACTTTACTGCTGACCATTTCTTTTGTTTTCTGAGGACATGGTGGGTAAATGAGTGAGTGCTGGAATTACACAGGGTTTGAAAATGAATTCTACCACTTTCTAGCTGTGTGATCATAAGCAAGTGATTTGAGAAAGCTGACCTTGTGTCCCCAGCTAGAGGGTAACACCTACTCTTCAGCGTTATTGGGAAAGATGAAATGAGAAAATAATGTAGTTGAAGCACTTTAGCACAGTGTCTGCACATAATAAGCACTCAATAAATTTTACCCCTTATTTTTAATGACTCTGGTCTTCTAGTATATAAATAGAAACATTTTCCGTTTCATTTATGCCTGTATCATCAACTCTACACGATCGCGTATCTAATCATAAACCGAACCTTTATTTGAAGTTTATACAAGCTAACGACCATTTTTACTCCTCTTCACCCAGATGGAAAAAGTCTCCCAATGAAAATGTAATATTTAATAATAACGTTGAAGGCAAGTCTTCCGCCACAAGCACCACCACCCCCACCCCCACCCCCACCTCCTACGCCCTCCCCAGCACACCTTCCACCTTTTCAAAGGCAGCATCACCAGGAAGCAATTCCTTGCTGGGACGACAATGGCACTATGTCTGGGCTGCCTGTTAACCAACTGGAAAGTGACTTCCCGGGTGAGTTCCACCTGAACTCACAACAACCCCGTGGTGTGGGCAGGGTGGACAGGAACGGCCCTGATTTACAGGCAAGGAGACGGACTCAGAGAGAGCAAGTGGCGAAGCCGCAGTACTAAAGCATATTTTCTATGAGAAGGTAGTATCTGGGGATTGAGAAGCCAGCCTGGTACTGAATTCTGGAAAAATTAGATTTTCTCAAGGGTGAAGTCTGTTTTGGAAATAGTAGAAGTGACCAGTTATGAGAAAGAGAAGTATGATCATTGGTGGAAAGCAAATAAAAGAGGAAGTACAGAGAAATTGGACTTTATATTTTAAGCTCACAACCCTTTGTCCCGTGGGCCCCAATTTTCCCACCCATACATTGGAGAAGATAAAAATGCCACCCCTCAACAGAATACGTGATCATATATTTTTGATATATTGATCATATGTGATCAATAAAATTGTAGGAAGACACATTTTAAGGACTAGTAAAAAATCTTGGTGATAAAGAAAGGAATAAGAGTATTTTCTAAGGATACATGGGATGAAAGACTACAAAAATTTAAGGCAAGACTAGATAAATTAGTATTATAACATTATATTACATATTTGAATAATTTTTGGAAAGTGGCAGAATCAAACTAAAGGGCATGAACATGTAATAATTTTCTTGAAGCCAGGAAAATAGAAATGCCTTTTAATTTGGACAATGTTTTTTAATCACATATACCAAGTTTTCTTAAAATAATCAATTCTGAAGTAGTGCTACTAATACCGAGCAAGTCTCTCTGGTGGCGGCGACCTTTCGGAACTTCCCAGGCCACCAGCGCATGCCCACTGACAGCTCTCGGCCTTAAGAATTCCTAGCAGACTACAGAACTGCAATTCAGAAGCCCCCCCTCCCCCGCTTCTCTGGACTAGGGGATACGCTCTTAGTGATTGGAAAGCAAAAGTAAACAAAGGTTATTAAGGGGAACTTTAGTTCAAGATACACACAAACACAAACTTCTAGTTTATCATTTGAACCTGGAAGCCCAAGGACCTCTAACTTTATAATAAAAATCTAGTCATTTCAACATCAATACACAAAACAGCATACAGTGTAGGTGATCTCATCACTAGGTGGTCGGCTGCCTAGTTCTGACTTGCTTGGGCCTGGATGTAATTTTCCCCGTGGTCCTTCACAGAGCATGACAGAACTTCATTCCAGTATTGGCAGAAGTTTTATACGACAGAACAGGCCTGCCCCAAACTTTCTCGCTCTCTCCTTCACACATTCATTTAATAAACCTCTTTTTAACGTTTGCTACTCACTAGTATTGATATCACTCCCACAGTCTCACAGGGGACACAGGTAAATCAAACATCAAATTTATGTGCTAAATTCTAGAATGATGGGAAGTATCTGATGCAGGGAGAAGGGGGTCAGGAAGCTCTCCCGGAGGAAGAGAGGATTCACCAGGTCACAGGCGGCAGGTGAGTTGCATTTGGGGCAGAAAGGAGGACTGCCTTCCTATCCAAGGAACGGGAGGGAGAACAGCAGGCAGACATGATAAACACGGCGAGTTCCAGAAGTCAGACGTGGTTCTGCGTGGTTAGATACACAGCACAGATGGAAGGGAAGAGATGCCAAAGACGGAGAGGAAGACAGAGATTCCATCATTTAGAACTTTGCAGTCCATGTTGAAATACGACATTGGAAAGCTGAATACAATTATTGGACTTGTGAAAATATTTCATCCTACAGGCAATGGGCAGAGGTTTTTATTACAGAACAATCAGTTTGGTGGTACCTACATACACCATGAACTAGAGGCAGAAATCTGGAGGTACAAATACCAGGCAATAAACAACTTTAAAAATCCAAGAAAGACAGGGAGAGGGCCTAAACCAAAGCAATGGGGATAGAAAAGAGAACAGAGATAAGAGAACTCCAAAAAGCAGAATAACCACATGGAAAAAAGGGGACGAAGAGGGAAGCCTAAAACAGCTTTCGGCGTCCTCCCTTGGCTGGCTGAATGGACAATGGCGCCCTCAGCTAAATTAGGGGCTGCACGTGGAGAAGGCCAGTGCTCCTCTTCGAGTCCTGGTTTATCCCGCCTTCATAAGATCGATCACATGGCACTCTGCATCGCAGCAGCTATGTCATTCCGCCCCCTCCCCACTAGACCCCGAAAGCTCCTGGAGGGGAGAAGTTCTGTTACACACCACAGCAGCATCCTGCTGTAACACAATTGCCTGGCGTAAGTGACTCCTGGTAGACACTTAACAGTTTTGCATATTGACAGTAAATGAACAACTCCAAAAGTGAGATGTGACAAAACCATACATCTTATCCCTTGAATAAAACGGTTATTTCTCAAAGACTCACCTGAGCTGGATAACAATTCATACCACTTACCAATTAGCTTCCTTTCAGACTCATAGCGCCCTGTGCAAACCCCGTGTCCAAACTGGAAGGGGTGTTTAGGAATATCTACCACAGAACCCCATTTTAAAAACATCTGCAATTCAGAGAAGTTTAAAAACATCTGTAATGTGACTCTAGCTCAAAGTCACAAAAAGTTTCTGGCCACGGGACTGAAATCAGGCAGAACACATCAAATGTAAATGTTGTCAACCAAAATGGTTGTGACATATTCAAAGAAATACAAGATATCAAATTCGGCTAGGATGAATTAAGTTTTTAAAAGTACTGGACATTTCACACTAAAAAATAGAAGGCAAAAATCTCAGAGACATTTTAAAAAGTAATTCTTCCCTCTTACAATGAAATATAAGGGCTGGAGCTCAACTTTTAACCCTGAATTAGTATAAGTAAGACAGATTCTTACCGTGATCTTCTGAAGAGACTGGTGACCTAAAATGAGATAATAAGCATGATAAATCTTTTGTAAATGACACTGACAATTATAACAATGATCAAGAATAATGTTATGCAAATTATACCCCAAAGTTCAGTTAAATAGGAATTCAACAGAGAGGACAGGGTCATTAATGTGCTGGTTGGATGGCATATTCCAGTCAATAACTCCCGTCAAGGTATTCCAATCGATAACTCCCAAAGCTTACCTGGATTGGTAGAGGGACAGATGCCACTAAAATGTCTGCTGCGTGGTGTCACAGGACCTCGTGAACTTAGTGAAGTCTGGACACATCGCACACAAAGGGAGAACTCATAGGTGTGTGACAGTAGGTGAAGTCCTGTGAGGTCAGTGTCGCTAGGTGCCCGAGTCCAGGCCCCCAGAGGTCAAGACGGCTGAGTTGGGAAAATAATGTTTAGTGGATGCATAGTGGTTGCAGGAAATTTTTAGCTACCTTGGGATGCTTGATACTGCTTTACTTTATCGACTGACCAGTAATATTTTTGTCCATTACGTGAATGAACGGCAAGGTATAAAGACACAGGAGTGTCATCAGCAGAAAAGTGTGATCATTTCCGCTGCGGGTCCCTTCCTGTAAACTTTTGTGTGGGAAAGTAGCAGAAGGTTCCAAGATTTGGTAGGGAGGGAACTGGTGTCTGGGAGGTGGACCCAGGGGACAGTGAGAGGGACCCTAATGTCACCCTATGTTATCCCTGCGTGATCAGCAGCTTCAGAGCTACCACCTGGCCGCCCCGGGTGGATCCGCTCTGTCCTCTCCTTGGGGACCCCCGTTCCATATGGCCCACACACCGGTCTCCTCCACATGGTTATCAACTCCTTGAAAACCAGGACCAGGTCTTGTTTAAAACATAGTGGGCCCCCACTGAAATCTGTTGAATGAATTTGAGCACTACCACACCGGTGTTCAGACTTGGACACATTCTGGGCTCCTCAAAAAGTCAGCATGTCACCTTCAGACGCCCTTCAAGACATGTTTGCCAGCTCCTGTGCAAGCTGGGAGGGAAATGCCTATGGAATGAGCCTGAAGCTCCAGGTTGGTGACAATGCAGCCACTCTCAGAGCCCAAAGACACCCAATGCACCTGGCAATAGAGGTACCCGCAATCTGTTTCATGATTAGGAAAAAATAAAGCAGAGGGTGTTCAATAGAGATGAAATCAGAATGGAAGGTGAGTCTAAGGAAAAACACATATTGAAATAAATAATTGCTTAAGTTGCCCAGGGCATTAAAAAAAAAATTAGTAACAAGGAAACGTCTTCACTCCTGGTGTTTTCTGATGTGGAGTGAGCAAAATGTGTCTCAGATTGTTTGCAATTGATTTCTCACAGAACTATAGGAACAAAGAAAAACGCATGAAAATGAACGACTCAACATCTCAGGTGGAGAGCTTGGGCAGCAGTGTTTTTGCTGCCTTTCTGCAAAAGCAAAGGACTCCTGTTAAATCTGAGAAATTCCAGATGGCCCCGTGCAAGTCCCGCGGGGATGCATGGTGCGCGGCGTCCAGGCCGTGGGGAGAGACTATCGATTTCAGAGTGTTTTCTAAGGGTTAGTCATGTTGGGTTGCTGTGCCGAACGTCTCCCACACGCCTGGATTTGTGGAATTCTGAGACATATGGAGTATTTCAATCCTCACCCAGTATTTCACCTTGTGCTGTAACAAGTCACTAAATTATACGGCTGAGACATGTGCAGAGGAGACATTATGCCTGGAAATGGGCATGAAATGTTTTTCAGAACTAAGCTCTGGAGGGAAGAAATATTGTGAAATCAGCAACATAAGTAGTTATTTTTTTAAAACAGAGCAGTTGAATCCCAGGAGCAGATAATCTTCCTCCAGCTGACAACTAAGGAATGCAGAAAAGCTCAGGGCCCCCTCTTCCCTCTGCACCTGGAGGATCGGTGGTTTCATCCCAGACTGCAGACTCCTCCCTACCCACGTTATCTTGGTGAGAGCATCAGCTAAGCTACGGGAGGGAGCATTCAGATAGCTCCAGGATTTAAAGTTGTCCTCCTCGCATCTTTCCCGATCACTAGTCTTTTATTACAGTCTATACAATATTTATATTTATTTTGCCTTTTTTAGGAGGGTATGTCTTACATTTTAATTTACATTTTATTTAGGTTCAGTACAGTAACACAATATAAACAAAAACTTCAAACCCTGCAGTTTTCTCTTCTATCTTATTAAATCTGACTCATCTTTATTCAGGCTTGACTCTTTCAATTTGTGTGGATTTAAACCCAAATGATAATTATTACTTGAGACCCTATTAAGTTCCAAGCCCTGTGTCAAGTGATGGAGATACAAAGGTGAGCGAGATATCAGTTTCAAGGAATTAATAGTCTACTGAAGAAGAAAAAAATATGTAAACAAATGATTACAATTCAGTGAAAAAATGTAATGACCAAACATATATAAACTAGAGAAGAAAAACCAATCATGTCCCAAAAGAGGGAAAGAAGACTTCAGGAAGCAAGAACCATCTGAGCTGGGCTTTGCAGGATTAAGTAGATGCTTAGCAATAAGTAAGAAAGGAAAAGCATGCTGGGTAGAAGGAACAGACGTAGGAAAAGGAGCGCAGGTGTGCAATTTCACAATCTGTTACCAGATCCACACAAAACTCAGTGTTGCTAATATGTAAAGGAGTAAAGACAGGACTAGAGACGTAAGAGGCAGGGCCATTTCACCCCAAACTAGTGGTTCCAAACAGAACCCACCGATGCACAAATGAGTAATAAATGAAAAGGAACCAGCGTATCTCCACAAAAACGCCCAAAGAAGGAAGCGGCACAAGGACGTGCCGGCAAATGCAGGCTGGGGACATGCTGAAAAGATACAGCGCGGAGCAGGGGAAACTGCTAACAGATTTCCGTGAAATTTAGAACTGCAAAAAGGGAAGGAAGGGACGAAGGGAGACAGACAGGGAGGAAGGAATAATGGAAGTGGAGCCCTCGGTGAACGGAAACTTGAAGAAGAACCTACAGCAGGGAATGAACGCAGGCTTGCCCGCAGTCTTTGAACTAGTGAGCTGCAGAGAAAGCTTGAGTGCCTTTTCCCCCGTGTCACCGCTGCGCTGGGAGAGAAGACGAAGAGGAGACGAATAACAATGAAAAATACATTAAGAAACGATCCACTGGTTTATGCGTCCTTTCGAGCTTTGTGGAAGTGTTGTGCTTTTGTTCACTTTAATTTACTTTTCTATATACTTTGACTCAAAGGATTTGCTGGTAAAAGTCTGTTTCCAAATGTAACCCTGCTTGGTAGAATATTTATGCTTTTTTTTCCTTTTGAAGGAAGGTAACAATTCTCAAATCCAGGTGCACATGGGAACTTGAAAATGAGGGAGGCTCCAGGAAAACAGCACACTATTTTTACCTGGGAAATTATATCATTTAACTGGTAAAATTATAAGATTATTTTTATGTTGAAACTAGCAACAAAAGTTGCTTGAATTCTTAAAGCAATAAACTTTTTTAAAAAAGTCTGTGTAAAGCAGACGGCTTCAGGTAATGTCTCTGTGGTTCCCAGGCGGGTGTGTGCTCTCTCCTGGAACAGGGACGTTTCCATGGAGAAGTCTGAAAATATGAAACGATCCACCTAAACACATTTATAACATCTTGGAATGAATCATTTTATAAGATTAATGCAGGAAGATACCTAGAACCTGAGGGAATGAGACATAAACCGTACATTGGCCAGTGGCTTCTGTATTGGACAGACCGGTCATTACTTAAAACACGAGGAATCTCCAAGACACTCACAGACAGTCACTTAGATTGCCTTCCGCCAGCACGTGGCCCTTCAAACCTTCTTATCTTTCAAGTAGATCAATAACAAGGCTTAAGGACATTGAAGTAGGCACCCAGTTCTCTACCAGCAAAATAGTAACACGGGAGAGTGAAAGACTGTTGTATTTATGAAGGCAAAAGAGTCTTTTAGAAGCACTGCACTTCTTGCGATGTTTTATTGTTTTTAATCAACCAACCTGGAACCGAGAAGGTGAGTGTCATGACCAGCTCAGCCTTTCTGAGGCGCTGGAATGCTCTGAAATGCGTTTTAGGGGCGTGCATTTCTTGGCAAGCCGGATGAAATTCTCTAAACCTGCGAGCTCATCCTAGCACGGTATCTTTTTAACCTGAATAATGCTCTCTTGACTCTACATTTTTTTAGCCTCTAAATCATATTTTTTCTTCTGTCTTGGCTTTGATTCAGTAGCATCCATATTTTTCCTACTTGGCCCTCCTTGGTATGTCTGCATCATTTCTTTCCTTGGGGAAAGACAGGAGGTCAACAGACTACCCACCTCAGACAACCTTTCCTAGGATGAAGGATATCAATTAGGTGAATACTGGGGACCCATCTACGTGGGTCTATCAGTTTCTGGAGAGAACCACTCCACAAGGGAATGTCTATCTCCCTCCCCAGCGTCTCCCACACACATACTCACTACTGAGCATGTGTAAACCATCACCTCGAGGGGAGCTGGCCAAGGAATGGAGTACATGGAGGTGAGCTTAGCACACACACACAGGACAGGTCTAGCTCCAAGTCTGAACTGGCACAAGAACAGAGATCCGTGTTCTGAAAACACTCAGCAATGGAGTGTTGCCCTAAAACTGTGGATGGGCGGGGTGGGGGGGGGGGCAGATACAGTCTCAGCAACTCACAGGCCTGGCTGGAAGACCTGGGGCCCCTTTGCTTCCTGGCTACCACCGTGGAATTATAGAGAAAACAAAGGAGGAATGCTTTCCTAACAGCTAGAGGCTGAGCTATCTCTCCCCTCGCTTGGCACACCGCAAATAAACTGCTCCCCGGCTGTGAGGTCCTCACTGGGGAACAAGGGAACACGCACATTGAGGGCGGCCCTCTCTTGTATTAATTTTCTCCTTAGGCCTGCCTGTCCTCTTTGTCCGCCAGCTTCAGGGTGAGGACTACAGCAGAAGCATTGCTCCCTACGAGCACGGGGCGCTCACCCTTCCTCCTCAGGCAGAGAAAGAGAAGCCTCTGCTCTCTAGTTTTATATCAACTCGAAGTGTTCTTGCCCTCTGTCTTTCTTTTTCCATTTTTCTTTTCTTCGTCCCTCTCCTGATCACGGCCCTGAAAGATCCCTGGGCTTATCTCTCCCACCTTCCTCACACTTTGGTGGGATCCAATCTCTGTAAAATAGCCTCCCACCGGGAACCTTCGGACCTGGGCAAAGCCACCCAGGTTGGATTCTGTCTCCTGCCTGAACCATTACTGCTGGTTCTCTATTGACAAACTCCTGAGAAACAGCCCAAAGGAAACTGCTTTCCCAGCTGGGCACCCCTTCCAGGCACATTTTCAGTTCATACCACTGCTGCAGAAATGCCATCTTTATCGTTTTTCTGTTTTACCTTGAAGCGACAATGCCACACACATCGAGCTTATTACCTGTCGATGGACAAAGAATTTTCACTGAAGTCAAGGAAGCCCAAGAACAATTTAATGCGACTTGCAAGCCTGGCTGTAGGTGACCATCTCCAGACAATAGCTTTTCTCCCTTGAGTTACCCCCAAGGATCTTCACTGCCTGGAGGCCTGCTGTGTCCAGGTGATGGCGGCGTCATTTTGAGGGCTCGCAAGAAAAGCAGCAAGATCACAGATCTAGGTGACACCTGACACCTTTACCACCACAACTCTATCCCCAAAGCATCTCTAACTGGGAAGACAGAATCCAACCCCCTTACCACTGAGAATCCCCATCAACTCCACAATCCTCTCTTTGTTTGCTCCCCCCACTAATTATGAATATTGCTATTAAGACAATACACAAAGCACATACAGTAAAAGACAGGGCAGGCGAGAACGAGAGCGAGAGATGAAAGTGACAGCAGCCACACAAAGTGGCATTGAAAGGAGAGAAAGACAAACGCATTCTCTGTTCAAGTGGCCACAAACCCGTTCAGGGACTGCCAGGCAGCATCAGAGGTAACATTCACCACCAACAGCGGGGAGGGTGCGGGAAGAGCAAAATCCAAGGAAGGAGAGAGAGATGGGCATTTGTGTGAAGGTAGGGAGATAGGTCCCAGAACTCAGATAATAAAGTTCACTTGTGATTCCTTCATTGCATGTAAATACCACTAATTCTCTTCATTCCCGTAAGTTCCTATTCTTTAAGACTGTGCTACCCAAATATATACCTTGATAATCTCTCCATGAGCTATACCTGAAATTTCTTGTGTTTTTAAATAAGTTCCTGCATCAAGCTGTATTTGGCGTTTCTAAAACACCTCAGTTTTCCCACTGATTTGTACAATTCAATTTATCCGAGACAAGCTCCTTGGTTTGCTGAGAAAGCACCCAAATGCCCTTTGAGCTTGAGATTTTACTGCCATCTACTGTTCATGCCTAAGAACTGCAACAAAATGAGGAGAAAGGGGTTTGAATTCTGTGGGGAAAAAGATGGGCAGAAATGGGCAAAATTGGGCAGTAGACCTAGGAAAAAATAGATAAAGAGATGGCTTTGAAGGAACTAATGTTTAACAAGTTAATTCAATTGAAAACTTTACCGTCACACGTTTTATTACCTAAAATATGCACACTGCTGGAAAACACTTTAGCATTTTGAAGAAAACACGGAAAAAATTGTATATTAGACACAGTGCAGTCACACAGATATAAAGGATGTGATTCTTCACATTAGAAATCAGTATTTCCAATATAACTGCCTTCCTGTTCTCTAAAACAGGAGCAAAAAAACAGCAAAGGCATGTTATTTTGAAATCTGCTCAAAAAACCTAAGCTGTGAAATTTAGAACAATCTAACAATAGCCAGAGGGGAGGGGGGAAGGGACAGTGGGGAGAAGGGTTTTCAGGAACAACTATAAGGGACACATGGACAAAACCAAGGGGGAAGGTGGGAGCAGGGGAGGGAGGTGGGTTTGGCTGGGGTGGGGGGGAGTGGTAAGGAGAAAATGCAGACAATCATAATTGAACAACAATAAAGTAGTTAAAAAACAAAAAACCTGAACCTGCGGGCTTTGTTCTGGCAACCCTCGAGCCCACGCCCACAGCGCCGCTGAGACACGATCCATCTGGAGTTTTCTGAGTGTGGATTTTTCCCCTTAAATTTGTCAAAGAACATGTATAAAGGACACATGGACAAAGCCAAAGGGGGTAGGATTGAGGGTGGGAGATGGGGACAGCTGAGGGGGGGAGTGGTGGGGGGAAAATGGAGACAACTGTACTTGAACAACAATAAAAAAATTCAAAAAAATTACAAATTGAAATGCAAAGCTCTGGATCATGGAGGCAAATCATGTGAGCGCCATGTTCAGTGTTAAGAAAGAAACTTACCGTATTTTTCAGACTATAAGATGCACCCCCCACCAAATTTGGGAGGAATAATGGTTGTCAATGCTGCTGTTGAATTTGGTTTCCACTTACATTGGTGAAATATTATGTCAGGTTATTAAATATTTTACTACATTTTTTGCTTCAAAATTTTTTTCCTATTTTTTTCCCTCTAAAACCTAGGTGCGTCTTATGGTCTGAAACACACGGGGTCTGTGAAAGGCCGTCTCACATATGGGATGCGGGACCTGCACTGTCAGCCTGCGGGCCCACGGTAACTGAGCAAGGCTTACCCACAGCTCACCGTTTTTAAGAGATCAAGTCAGGGCTTCTGAATCCAGCTTCGGAATATGGAAGAAAAGAAAGAAAAAAAAAACTGGTGCCTTTGGAAGTTGCTTTGGCATCTCATCTGAAGATACCTGTAATACATTCCAGAAGCTGTCCTATCACCCTCTCCCACCTCACCCACTTCCTGGAAGAGGGGGTTCATGCTTGAGACACTGGCCTGGGAAACAGAATCCAAAGTGTCTGCCTCTTCCCAATTCCATGTCTAGACACAGGACAGCTTTCAAGTAATATCAGCATAAACAATCAAAACCAGGAAAGGAGTGAAGAGTAAAACAATAAATCTCATCATCTCATAAAAATGATACACTAATACAAGTAGATCACAGCGATACTGAGAATAAACAGTGAAAATGAGCTGCACAGACTCTAGCTTTGAGAGTAACTCAGCTAATTCAACGTTTCAATAATTAAGCACTGCTCTGTGCTGTCCGGGAGTTGTGAGCGATACTGAATTTAGAACATTTCATCCCGCGTACAGGGAGATCCTAAGGGACTCATGGAGGGAGACGAATCACACAGGGTACTGGAGAAAACTGCTTCTTATATGCTCTCAGTATTGGTGGTGGCAGTTGCTCCTGTGCTTGGCAATTAGCAGAAGAACCAGAAAAGTGAGAAAAAGGGAAAATGTGGCTCTGTCTCCCAGGATTCTGAATAAGTAGTCTCTTCATGTTGTGGGTTTATTTCGTGTCTGCTGTCATTAGTGTTGTGGGTTTGGGGCTCCGCAGAGGTTCCTGAGGGAAGTTCCACAAGCTTTACATTCCTGTCCCCCCATCTTCCACTTCTAACAGCAGCAAAGGCACCCCCTTCACACCTGACCCCACAACTGAGCGCACCCAGCAACTACTGGTCAGTGCCCAACAGCCTGAGATGCGCAGGCAAATAGTTTCGGAAGGATTTCAAAATTATCATTCATACTTTCAATCAATGTAATCAAATGACTCATCAAAGGCAGATACACTAAAATAACTAAATAAAAATAAAAACACGAGAGTCCTGGTGGGAGTTTGAGAAAGCCGAAGGACTGACAGGTTGTGTTGGAGGTAAGTGGTCCAAGAGGGGAGGGGGCTTCCAGGAGGCCCTCGAAACCTTGATGCAGACTTTCAGGTGTGGCAAGCACCGGACTCTGGAGGAGGAGGAGGAGGGCAGGACACAGGGCCCACTGGGACCACCTTGCCCTCCTGGCCGCCCTCACCTGCGTTCCCTGAGGTCTCTGCCCCTTCTCTGTGGAGGTGGGGAGGGAAAGGGGTGAGGCAGCAGTGCGCTAACTCCTAGGTGACCTTTGGAGGATGCGTGGGGACGAAGGCCACCTTGGAAAGGTGAGCCCCAGGACCAGCAGTCAGGAGAGAGGACTTACTGCAGAAATATGTCACAGGTAGATGCACCAAAGTCACAGTCGGGATAAAGTGTGGCTGCTTCTCTCTTCTCTGATCCCCAACATTAAAAACACACATTTAGCTCAGTTCCTGACAGGCAACCGATCTGAGCAAAGGAGAGGTAGCCTCCCTGCTTCCCTCCTGTTGCCGAAACCTGCTGAGGAAGCCGTGGTGTATCCAGAGACCATGTCCCCAGGTACATGGACACCACGGGGTGGGACCTCTCAGAATGACATGGCAGTGGGCTTAACTTTGAATATTTGTCCCCTTTCGAAAAGGAAGGAAAAACCCATTGTTTGAACCCTCAGAAACTATGCCTCTTTCCTGACGGCATGGCCGTTTTTCCCAGCATGCTCTGGGAGATGCTTCTCACCATTCTTGACTAAATTTGAACCCCAGTGCCTAGAAAAGCTGGGCCCCCAAGGAGAGACGTGCCTTCATTTTGTAGGACTCCTGTCGTCTCCATCGAGGCCGACCTGCGTTAGGTCGGATCCCATCTAACTTACCGACTGCGTCCCCACTCTGCCAAACGAATGAGACTGCAATGTCAGACTGTCACCAAAAGGGCCCTAAGGAAGATCCAGTGACTGCTTCAGGGACAAGAGGACCAACCACACAAAAAAGAATGCATGGTGACCCCACCACCAGCACGTGGCTACTCACAGGTACACAAGACAGGCCGAGCACCCAAGTCTGCACTGCCAGCACCGCCGCAGAAAAACAGAAACATCCCCCTTCCTCTATGGCTTGGTAATGCTTGCTCTACGTTCTGGATGGACAGGGAGATGAAATTATCATTTTCCCAATGTTAGAACGGTGCTTAAATGGTTTTGTCACAAAAGACGCCATTACCTTCCTGCCAGCTTTGCTTAATGCCCCAGAGGGGTCAGTGTTGTGGGTAGAAAGAGGTAGGCCCGCTGTGTTTTTAAAGGAGACTCCAATCAGCCCCCGAGAGGCCCTTTCTGCGGACCCCTGCCTGGTAGGCGCCTCGGGGAAGTCGCTGTTCTGACATACGGTCCCCAGGCTTCCGAAGGCTCTGGTTTCACCTCTTCTCCTTCGGTTGGAAATCCCTGGGAAGCCCCAGGATCCTGTTTCACCTATAAAATCTCGGTGGTTTGTGGTTCCCCCGTGCCACATTTCTTCTCCTCCATCCAAAGAACCTCTAAAACCTCTTCAAACACTGAACATTACTGACATAACTGAAATAACCCAGACAGGCCAGCACGGCGCTGCAGCGGCATCCAGACCGATCCCGCCCGGGCACCACGCTCCTCCACGGGGCGCAGGGACCGCTTCCTCCGCCCACCAGAGTCCGCTTCGCTGCCTGGCGAAACCGCAGCGACTCCGGTCAGGGAGTCGGTGCATCTTCGTGATTTAAATGTGTGAATGCCCTGGGTCAGAGAGATCCTTATTACAGCGTGAAGTATGTCAATGGTCCCGCAGCCTAACGAAAACGAGGGACACTTCGCATAGTGTTTTGTGACAACTGCCGTGGAATTTGCACTGGGTTCACGATGGCCCGACACACAGACTTTCCCTTTTGGTTTATCGAGCCCCTTTTCTCTAACACCCACTCTTCGGCCATTACCCCCACAGGCCAGCCCTACTGAGTGTGGGTTATCCAGAGCCCCGTGCTGCAGACACAGAATGAGCAATCCACAGTCTTCCACCCCAGGAACGCACACGCTTTCGAGACAGATCCGAGCCACTTCCGTCCTGTTTGCATATCCCTCAAGTGTGAGTGGGTGAGGCCGCCGGGTTTTACAAACGAGAAAAGAGAGTGGCTGAACAGGAATAATATGGCCTCGTGTTGTAATCGCTGCCTAAACTCGGAAGTCAGAAATGGAAGGGCAGAATTTCTTGTCATTTTAAATAGGATGGATGTTTAGTATTAGAGCACCTTGTTATTAGCTTACCCTAGCAAGTCTCCTCCCTCTCCCCCTCCCCAGTGTTGGTCAAAATAAGATCTGGTGCATAAAAAATTCTTTTCTTACTCTGCCACTAACTAACCTCAGAAATGGAAATGTAGCTCCATATTGGCGGGGGGCAGGGGTGGGGGAGAGAAAGGGTTAGAGCCCAAAACGTGTAACTGTTTGAGGAACAATTATAAAAAGAACAGAGAAAAAAATCTCTAATTAAATACTCTGCACATATAAAGAGACAGAATATTATTACATGCTTAGCTAAAAGGAGAGGGTAACAACTTGAGGTAAGGCAGGGAGAAGAAGAAGAAAGGAAGACACGTATCAGCTAAAAAGTAGCGTTTCCAGCCTGAGCGATTAGCCAGGGAGAACAAGATTTGGACCAGCCAAAGGTAAGTAGGGACGGGAGGCAATTATCTCTGTGAAACAGATGCAAGGGACTGTCTCTATCCTGACAGCGCCGATTTCATCTCCAAGACATCTTCCAGCAAAACCCGCGCCCCACTAAGAAGATTAATTTTCTCTCTCTTATCTGACTGCGATGTTGGAAGGATATTTCCACAACCCAAATCACGGCTCAATAGTCTGTCTTCCTGTTGAGAACTGGAGCTTTGACAATATGCACAATTATCTTTTTCATTAGGCGGGCCAACACCGAACGTTCCAAGAAGAAACTGGGTGAGGGAAATGGTAGAAGACAAGAGGGAAATGTAGCTGTGGCTCCTACGCTCAGCCCAGAACTCCTGAGGTTTTGAAAGGGGGGAAGTTTCAGAACTATCTTCTTGATACGGTGGTTTAGAATTGTAGGCGACACTAAAAAGGATATATATATATATCCTTTTCAGTTTGAAGTATTATTAGGTATTTGGATTTCTCAAAGTCACTTGCTAGTTCTATGAACTTTCTTAAGCACACATCAGCTGCAGTGATACTAAACTATCATTGAGTCCATTCAATTATTTGAAGTATATTCTGGTTATATAACAATGAAATGCAGAAACTTATCTCCTTCTGCGCAAAGGTTAAAAAAATAAGTATGGAACCCTTAAAAAGCCTTTTTTAGGCTAACATTTTTCATTAATCCTTTAAACGCTCCTCCTTTTTATATAAAAATGGAAATGTGGAGGAAGCAGAGAATTCTATTTCCTCTTGTTTCCAGAACACGTCTTATGGTAAAAGATGTTAGATCCTGTGAACTTCGCGTTCATTTTAGCTGGTGCTGAGTGGCGCTGTATAAATAAGTAAGTGTATGGTTTGATTTCTACACCACTCCAGGGCGTGTTTGACTGTTTTCAAATTCCTGTTAATGCAAAGTAGGCTACTCCACAATGTTAAAAACAGATTTTGCTCACAATGTGATATGAAGATTTTTGAAAAGTAACACATCATGTGGAACCCTATCTTCACAAAAGTTTCCTACTACTAAGAGCTTTTCTTTTTACGTTTAGTTTTCATTGGATAGTGTTCAACAAAATCAGAGCTGCGTCAGGTCGCTGGTTCACACCTCACATACCTACGTGCGCCTGAGCGCGTCTCAAACTGCTGTACTCTTCAACGTAAGGCCATGAAATCGTCTGCAGACTTAGCGGTGACTTAAGTGCCAACGGCACTGTTACAGTCCTGTGAAGACATTGACTTTGATGTCACCATCACGTTCTGATCGTTTTTTATATTTCAGTGGCCTTTTTTCAAAAAAAAAAAAAAAAGACAAAGCAAAACCAAGTGCATAATGACAAACAGCTTTTTTATTTGGACAAAGAGCTTTTATATTTTTATTAAACTGTGCAAAAAATGTCTTCCTGGCACATCACTACGTCCTTCATCACTCAGTTCAGCCATTTGAATGAACTGCGCATTGTAAAGCTGACAGTAGCTGATGGTATTATTGATTGAATTGTATACTGTACTAAATGTGGATTTGTACCCCTTCATTTAAAAAGTCATTGTGTTTTACTGCCTATGTTAGATTACTCTGAGATACATACATTTATTTTTAAAGCTATATTAGTTTTTAAAAGCCAGTGCAATCTTAAGGAGGATGAATGAAGCTGGAGGCATCGCTTCCTGATTGCGAACTACATTATGAAGCTATAGCAATTAAACTCAATAATTTTTAAAGCTATAGTAATTAAAACAATGTTGAATTGGAATAAGCATATATATATAAATGGATCATACTGGACAGCCCAGAAATAAATCTATGCATATATGGTCAATTAACTTATGACAAAAGACCCAAGAATATACAATGGGTTTAATAAATGGTGCCAAGAAAACTGGACAGCCACATTCGGAAGAATGGATCTAGGCCACTCTCTCACAATGTACACAAAAATTAACTCAAAATGGATTAAAGACTTGAAGACCTGAAACCATAAACTCCCTGACATGGGTCTGGACAATGATTTTTCAAATCTGATACCAAAAGCAAAAGCAAAAATAAACAAGTGGGACTACATCAAACCAAAAAGCTTCTTCACAGCAAAGGGAACCATCAGTAAGATGGAATGGTAACCTACAGACTGGGAGAAGATATTGCAATTCATATATCTGGTAAGGGGCTAATATCCAAAATATATAAAGAACTCATATAACTCATTAAAAAAAGAAAAAATGGGCAGATTTGAATAAACATTTTTCCAAAGAGAACATATAGGTTGCCAACGAGCACATGAAAAGATGCTCCACATCATTAATCATCAGGGAAATGTGAACCACAAAACCACAAAATCACAAAAACCACAGTGAGTAACACCTCACCCCTGTTACAATGGCTGTTATGAAAACAAGAAATTGCAAGAGTTGTTCAGAATGGGGAGAACAGGGAGCCCTTCTACCCTGTTTTCAAAATGTAAATTGGTGCGGCCACTATGGAAAACAGTATGGAGGTTCCCCCAAAAAATTAAAAATAGAAATACCATGTGACCCAGCACTCCTACTTCTGGGTATTTATCTAAAGGAACCAAAAGCACTAATTCAAAAAACATCTGTATCCCTATGTTCACTGCAGGGTTATTCACAATAACCAAGATACAGCGTAAGGGTCCACAGATGGATGTTCAGATAAAGAACCTATGGCTGGGAAAGTGATTTAGCCATAAAAAATTAAATCTTGCTCTTTGCAACAACATGGATGGACTTCAAGGGCATTATGCTAAGTACGTCAGAAAAAAAAGACAGAAAGACAAATACAGTATGACCTCTCTTACATGTGGAATCTGATATAGAGGGGTGGGCAAAAGTAGGTAAGGACTGGGCGCCAAAGGGTGCTTGAGCACAGCAAGCAGACTACAGGAACGTGCAGATAGTGAAGGCCGGCAATGCGAGGCCTCGGCATTGGACCTAGGTGCCCTGTGCCACTGTTCTCTTGAGTCAATAAAGCTACTGTAATAATCATAACATGCGTGTCTTTTTCCATATGAACAACTCTAAACCTACTCCTGTCAAGCCCTGTATGTAAAAAAACAAGCTCATAGACACAGAGAACAGGTGGGTGGTTGCCATAGGCGGGGGGCAAGGGGTGGGAGAAGTGGGTGAATTGTTTTATCTTTTTCTTCTTTAGTTTAAGTGAATTGAATAAAATCCACAACAAAAGCCACGATGTAATATTTTAAAAGTGACACCACTCCTTGATATCATTGCTTAAAGATCATACCCGAAGAAATGTTTCCTAGAAATACAATAAAATTTAAGAAAGTGAAATCTGGAGAAAATAGTATCTGTTTCCTCTTGCTTCCAGAACACTCCACGCACATACCCACACAGCATCGCACTTATCAGAAGCAGCCAGAATAAATGGTTTATGTAAAGGGCCTTGAAGAGCCTTTTGGAAAGTAAGCTCTTCAAGGACAATGATAATTTATGCAGTTCTGTATCTTCAGCACTGCTCTTACCTAGAAGGTGCTCAATATGTATTTGCTTAATAAATGAATGGTTGAATAAATGGCTCAACCCGTTTCTTAGAGTCTCAGTGAGATGACAAGTCAGAGCAGACACATTATAGTTCAATTTCTGATAATATTATCTCTGGTTAGAGACAGACACGGCCTGCCTATCATAAAAGTTCCATTAGCCATGCTTAGCTGATCAGGTACCAGACACCTGCCTAGACACAGATTCTGGATTGAATATCTGCCTTTGGGTGGTTTACTCCCAGGGGCTTAGCCCGGTGGCAAGGTGTTCTGTTTTTACTCATCTCGCCTTGACCTTAGCCCTTTCAGGCTTTGGACCTAGAGATACGAAGAAAAAGTACACCTCCTTCAGTCAGTTTTGAGGGTTTCGCATAAACCACAACATATGAGAACTGGAGCCCTGACTGGTGTGGCTCGGTGGGTCGGGCATTGCTCCGCAGATCAGAGAGTTGCTGGTTCGATTCCCAGGCAGAGCAAGTGCCTGGGTTATGAACTAGGTCCCCATGTTGGGGGCATGTGAGAGGCAACTGATCAATGTTTCTCTTGCACATTGATGTTTCTCTCCCTCTCTTTCTCCCTCCCTTCCTCTCTTTATAAATACAAATAATTTTTTAAAAAAGAACTAGAAAAGATTATTCTTATTTAGAAATTAAAAAATACTTCCTAGTCCCTTTACCTACTTTCTCTTAACACATCTGACTCACAGTTAAGTCTGTCCTTTTGTCAAAAATAACTTAGAAAGAATACATAGAGTTTTCGGTGAGTTCCTTTTTAAAAAATAATCTCATAGATCCTGAAGTTGAAAAAAGCTTTCCTTAGGACTCAAATCGATTCTCTCTGTGAAAATTTTAGCTAGTTCCTCCTCATTTATTAATCTTCTGCCAAAATGAAATACATTCTTCGAATTAATTGTGGTGGTACAATTAATGGTAAGAGCAAACATCTTTCCAGAATCATCGTATTTTAAGTAGCACTTTCTTAGATGCTGAAAATATTTTTTGAACTTAAAGACAAATTGATTATGGTCATAGCAGTTACAATGTGCATTAACCACCTCTCACCGATTTATTTCAAAGCTGATTCTTAAAGACTGGTTTTACTGTGTTCCTCAGTTCTGAAGACTCAGTAGGTGTTGTAAATCCTACACTGGAATTACAGTCTCTCCTGGAAGACCTATGTGTACGTGGTATTTCTCTATCACATATAGGCGTAAATGTTTTTTCCTAAAACATTAAATGATGTTTCTATATGCAATTATACTATAAATGCAACCAGTGCCAGTAATAACCAGAGACCTCATTCACTCAGTCTGTTTATTCTGTCTCACTGTCCCTGAAGTAGGAGGAAGGTTGATGGATCTAAAAAACTAGAGTTTAAAGCTATGAGAACACCCCCGGGAGACCCACAGGGACTGGGTCAGCCCGAGTTTGGAGGGGAAGGGTGCCTCGCGCAGACGCAGACTGGCTGCCACGGAGGAGAACACTGTAGTTACAATTCTCTCTGTTCCCGACATTTATTTTTTTAACCAGTTTTCTTGTAATTTTGTCTCTCTTATTCACCTTTGTAACAAATCAGTTTTTAAAGTTTATTCTTGGTCATCTATTTTTTTGTTGTTGTCTTATTCTCCCTGCTATTGATTTCTGTCTTTATCTTTATTATTTATCTCTTCTGTCTTTTTTCTCGACTCTGAGATTCTTTTTTCTGGTTTATCAAATTGAATGTTTTATTTGTATGCCATTTTTCTCTTGATAAATGAAGTTAGAGCCATAAATCATTCATCATTCATTCTGTGAATTCCACTTTAGTGGTTTCCTGCTAATTAATCTGGTAAATAGTATTTTCAATTCCAAAAATTATAGATTTCCATTTTGGTTTTTTTTTAAGATTTTATTTATTTATTTTTAGAGAGGGGAAGAGAGGGAGAAGGAGAGAGAGAGAAACATCAACGTGTGGTTGCCTCTCATGTGGTCTCCACTGGGGATGTGGCCCACAACCCAGGCATGTGCCCTGACTGGGAATCGAACCTGCGATGCTTTGGTTTGCAGACCACGCTCAATCCACTAAGCTACATCAGCCAGGCTTGGTTTTTTTTTTTTTTTTTTTTGTAGGGGGTTATCTAACACTGTGACTAGGAACATCCTACTCACTTTTTTAAACACACAATTCACCTTCTCCTAGCTCCACGTTGGCTGGGACTTCTAAGCTGAAAACTACAGATGCCGGTCATACCTAGAATATTGCACTCATTCCTCAGGCCCTTTTCATGTGCTGATTCCCCAGTATTCCCAATGGGAAGGTAAAATTTGCAACACTGCGTAAAGTTGAAGTTTCACGTATACCTTGCAACACAGAAGGATACCTATAGCAGGATGTTCGCTGCGCTTCTTAAATAATAAAATATTAGAAATCAATATCAAAATGGATAACTGTTGTGCCATGTTTATGATATAATATTCTCTACCAAAT
>CM052549.1:73249773-73283084 GCA_028533065.1 Trachops cirrhosus
ATTCCTCAGGCCCTTTTCATGTGCTGATTCCCCAGTATTCCCAATGGGAAGGTAAAATTTGCAATACTGCGTAAAGTTGAAGTTTCACGTATACCTTGCAACACAGAAGGATACCTATAGCAGGATATTCGCTGCGCTTCTTAAATAATAAAATATTAGAAATCAATATCAAAATGGATAACTGTTGTGCCATGTTTATGATATAATATTCTCTACCAAATACACTAGTTTAAAATTTACATATCAATATGAATAAATTTTAGAAATATGATGTTAAATGAAATGGCAAGTTCTAAAAGTGTACGCATTATACGATACAGGTGATGGAAAGCAAAAAGATAAAACAAAACAGAAAATCCCATAAAACAACACACATTTTTACACTGCCCTGTGTAGTTTATGAATTGAAAGGAAGACCTACAATAAATAACATAAAACTACAACTTGATAATCAGGACGGCTGGCATATGAGCACCTTTCATATAATTTTTGTACGTATTTACACTGAAGCATTTTACTATATATTTAATAATTTTAAGTTTATCATTATTTTTGTTTCAATCTCTTAAGAGCAAAAATAATTGCTTTAAAATTAATTCTCAACCATATTTACTTTTGGTTTAATCTTTAGTCATATATACATATGGCACATACGTCGCCTCCCTATATTTTTCACTTAGCAAATTCCCGAAAGAAAAATAGGAACCAAAATAAAGGTTTCCGGGGCCCGGGGCCCTGGGCCCCCGCCTTGCCCGGGCCCGTCGGGAAGACCGTGTGGCGCAGGGCCAACAGGGTGGAGCTGGACGTCAAGGCGACCTCATTCAAGCCACCGCTCTCACCCTTGTCACCCTGGAGGGCCCAAGATGAATATGTTACTTCCTGTGAGTCTCAGTTTATCTGGCTGCTAAGCAACGGTGAAATATAAATGCTGTTGAAAGAAGTAAAGATTATTTAACTAGGGTGCAAAGCAAGTAGGGTTGGGGTTCTGTCAACACTCATTGTTGACATTCAATCAAATATGATTATATATTTATATACATGTAATTGCATTATTCCATAACTGCAATTATACCTATTTATAACTGAGATGACCTCTGAAGGAAACAAGACGTTCTTCCTAAGGAATTAATAAACACAGTAAAGGTTTTTTAAAAGAATTCATAGGCAAATTGGGGTAGGGACTAGTATTTACATTTTTAAAGAAGTAACTTTAGAGAAAACAGACCATTTCATGCACATGCAGGCTGCGAGCCAAGGGCTCAGACAGAGACGGAGGGGACGGCCTGTCTCTGCTCCGCCCCGTCCGGACGTGCCGCTGGGGAGACTCGAAGGCTAGCGGGGAATGCCTGTGTTCTTTGTTTCCCGAGTGACTGGACAGAAACATTTTTAAATAAGTTCAGCTGGTCTACTGTATTTAAGAGCTAAGGTAGTATAACAGCCAGGAAAACTGATAGCTGCCAATGGAAGACCAATAAAATATTAAGAGAAATCCCTGAAAAGATAATATAACCCAAATAAAATGTAAGAGTTGATGTTTATATAGTATTTTAAGAACTTAGCTGTTACATAAAGTAGTACATTTACTTGTGATTCCTAGACAGAATGTTCATTCTTTTAGAAACAATAACTTCACATATCATGATATATACATTAATTAGTATATGTAGAAAAATTAAGGCATGGGAAACTAGACTGAGATCACACTCTACGTTTCTGATACAGCCAGTGTACAAGAACTAAAACACTCATCCGGTTTGTCTAGGCTTAATTTCCATTTCTGCAGCTAATTAAAACTCCGATTTTCAAACAAATCTGCCCACAGCTAGATGGCCACTTTTTAAAACCATTAAAGGGTATCTGACTCATCCAGGTTCACAAGCCTCAGTTCTGTATAAAAAAGAAATAGAAAAACACCCTGAATTGTAAGCAATCAAAATACCACCAGAAACTAACAAACAACATGGTTTAATTACAGAGGAAAATCCATAGTCATTCACTGTTTCCTTTCCACTCTTCACCCAACAAAACAGGAAACAAAAGGTAGTATAAAAAAGCAATTAAAATGAAGTCTAAGTACAACGAAACATTAGCTTCAGATTTCTCATTTTTCTCTCCGTTGCCATATAGAAATTGCTTCCTCTCTCCCTGTTAAAACAATGCATTGCCTTGCCTCTTCAGTTAACCCTAGGCTTCTAAGGAATCTTAGTAATCTTATTTCATAAAAATAGTAAGATTGAGTGGTTCCTGGGCCATTGTCCCTATTCAATGAGGACCTTGGATCAGACTGGAAACCAGCCTAATTTCATGAATTACAATGAACTTGCACAACCTCTGAAACAGGGTGATAGGCTTGAAGTCAATCACTGGGTGTGACTGAGTGTGGCTGTGACCACAGACCGCACCCAGCACCTGCTCCGGTGAGGAGGACTAATAGGAGGGAGGATCCTCTGGACACAAATGTACCAATTCTGTTGCAAACTCCAACGTTCACCCCACTTCTGACCCTGATCAGACCTCAGAAGAAAGCACACCTACTACTCTGATCCGTGGACACGTGCTGGCTCTGCCACGTGAGTGGTGCTCCACTGCAGCCACCCAAGCCTGCTGGTGGCCTTCCACAGCGCACACACCCGCAGGCTCAGGACTGGACACAAAGGAAACAGCTGTAACAGCACGTCGGCACGTTCACACGAATGAAAACTATACGTCACTTCCAAACTATTCACGGTCACTGGCATGCACGTCTTCACGATGTGGTCAGCACAGAAATGCCTGGCTTCCGGTGAACCCAATACTGCTGGGGGTGAAAATGTTTACAGATCCACATGAAAGGTCTCCGTGTGGCTCATGAGCAAGAGAAATGGAAAGCGAAGCTCTATGGGGAGCCTGGGTGGAGAAAAGCGAGCCAAGTGAATAACATGTCAAACCACAGGGTGAGACGGTCACGAGACAGCATGCACACCACTGAAAAGAGAAGCTTGCCCACTGGTGAAGACCCCACGCACTGCTCTCCCAGGAATCACAGCGGCACACAGAAGAAGAGACAGAGAGAACTCTTACTGGAGCCCACGGGAGTGGCTGAGATCTTTCATATCCGCGTCCTCATAATACGGAGTGATCATGCCCACTCCACTATCACTCAGCATGCGTTTCCGTAGCGCAGGGTTCCACCAGTCTGACATTCTGGGAGAGAGAAGGACATCAGACTTGTAAGCAAAGTCAGCCACGGGACACACTCCATGCTTTGTCAAGACGATTCTTGTCTCTAAATGTGATACGGGAGATTCCTTTTTAGTGAGTATTTATGTACTAGGTACTTCACATTTATTATTGAGTTTAATTTGCTCAACCATCATGAACTATTTGTATGATTCTGCCCTCTTTACTGATGAGAATTCACATGAATTTCAAGACGAAGTCATGTGAAGTGTTAACAGAAAAGAAGTAATGGAGCCTGACGCAGGAATGCGGACTGGAAGATGACAAAGCCCATCCTCAGTCACGGCTGCACCGTTCCCGGTGTTGTCCAGTGTGGGCCACTGATGAGAAATAAGGAAGGATTGACTCAAGGACTTGTGGAGTCTCAGGTCACTTTATTTGTGGAGCCAGAGTTAGTAGAGGTCTACCCCAGGACAAAGCCATTTCTTTTGGCCAGGATTTGACCAGGGTGAGCTTGGGTTTCCTCTTATCAGATCAAGGATGGATCAGATCAAAGGGATGTGAATCACGCCTATGCCCAGATCGGTGGAGCAGGAGGCCGTCTAGACTCTAGTACCTACTGCCTCTGCGGTAGGACTCCGCATCTCACTTGTTTTCCCCACGACTAACAGGCTTGATTTATGGTCCATGGGCCGTGAAGGTGGCCTTCTCCGTTGCCTTCTGGAACATCCAGAGTTACGTTAGGCCAGCCTTTGAACCTGTTGGCTTTCCCTTTGCACCAAGACAGCTCTGAAATCACCAGCTCTGGCTTCTAAACACAGCTACGTATCTCTTCCATCCCACGACTCTTGTCTTCTCTTGATGCCGCACAGACTCAGTTTATACTACAGACATCAGTGGGCCCTGGCAGAGTGGGAGCTCTCTCACGTAGCAGCAAGGGCCAAACGGACCAGAGAAGAGGGTTAAACAGGCACAAGGGTTACTCAAGTGAGTAGCTTTGTTCATACCGAATAGATATATGTGCACGCTTTGCGTATGCTATTTGAGTGCACATGTGTGCTTTCCAGGGAAATCCTTATTTCAACTATTTAGCCTCCCTGTACCAGTCAATGGCTGAAGTTCATTAGACTTCAGAGGGCAGAGATTTTGGTCTGTTTTGATTCCGGTGCTCTTATTCCCCAAAGGCTTACTCTAGTACCTGACACATACAAAGCTCTAAATAAATACTTTTGAATTCTTGAAATAACCTAGAAATGCCAATACCATTCCAGTCATTCAATGTAGAGGTTAAATTTACGGGCCCAGGCATCAGAAAACCTGGAACTACATCTGTTTTTCCATTTATTTTCTGTGCAATCCTGGGCAAGGCACAAGCCTTGTAGGCACCAATTTTCTTATCTAGGGGTTTAGGACAATAATAGTAGCAAATTTTCAGGGTCGTTGTGAAATGATGCTAAAGATGATTTTAATAACATAGTATTTAATGAGTATCTATCAACTGCCAGAAACTACTCTAAATGCTTCACGTGCATCAGTTCATTTAGTCTGTGAGCAATTCTATACGTAGCTATTATCATTCTCATTTTACAGATGAGGACTCCAGCACAGACCACTTAAGATGATTAAGTCACTATGGAGTGGTGGTAGGGATATAAGAAAGGCATTCAGCACAGTATGTGGCTCATAATAAGTGTTGGCATGTGATAGTTATTATTACACAATCTATATGCCTCAGGCTGCCTGGATATAGCAAAAAAGGAGGAGGAGAAGGAGGAGGAAGAGGAGAAAATAACTGTCAAATCACCCATGTCAATTTTTATTTGTCTAATACAGGCATTGAAGATACACACGCATAAATGCAAACACTGGCGCTTTCTAGTCTGGCAGACAGTGCGGGCATGGTGGGTAAAGCAGGATCAGACAAGACACAAACCTGGATGGGAAAGAGCATTCCTACACAACCATTCACAAGGCAGACGGATGAGGACACCCGCGCTCCAACACTGACAAAACGCAACTAGGACACCTGAGCAGGAGCCCCAGCTCGTCCGAGGTTTCGCTTTCTTTGGTTTCTGTTACCTGTGGTCAACCTTTGTTCGAAAATATTAAATGGGAATTTCCAGAGAAATAAAAAGCTCATAAGTTTTAAATTTCCTGCCATTCTGAGTAGCCTGATGAAACTTTATGCTGTCCCCCTCTGTCCACTGGGGATGTGAATCATCCCTCTGTCCAGGGTCTCCATGCTGTGTTCCTATCTTCCCATTAGTCACTTAGTGGCTGCCTGTCTCAGTTATGAGATTGGTTACCACGGAGGGAGGGAGGGAGGGATAGAGGGAGGGAGGGCGGAAGAGAGAAAGAGAATATTCACATAACTTTTATCATGGTATGTTGCTATAATTGTTCTGTTTTATTATTAGGTATTGTTTTTGATCTTTCATTGATTTATTAAACTTTATCATTGGTATGTATACATAGGAAAAAACATAGTATGTAGGGTTTGATACCATCCACAGCTTCAGAAAACTCCTGAGTGTGTATGTGTGGGGGGGTGTTGAATCATATCCCCCACGGATAAGGAGGGCACTACTGTATTTTCAAATAGTTTGATGTCATTAGAAAGGTCAGTTCCGAAGCCAAACAAGACACAGACGTCACCTCGTGGCCAGTCTCACCGCCACACTGCCAACGGAGACACACACTCACCCTGAAGCTTGCTCCACCACCAGATCGGGCATTCCTGGCGGCGTCCCCGCCTGCTGTGACAACACCATATCTGGGTCCAGAATAAAAACCTCATCTTGGGAAATCTCCATCACAAAGTGCAAATGTTCCTAAGGAAGAGAAAGCAGTCTGTCAGATGATTGACAGGACATGCAAATCCGTCACCTGCAGCCTAACAACACAAAGCGCCTTGGTCGTGAAGAACAATGAAAGTCTGTGACATATCAAATGACCACAGTGGCTTTTCAGAGGCCTGACCAGTGGGCATCCCTCCCTGAAGCAACATCATAGCAAGAGGCTGGGGAGGGAGAGACGTGGATCCCGCTTGGCTTGGGTTCCTAGTTGGCCAGGATCTCGTTAGGCATAACCAGGTCTTGCCTCTTCTTCCCTGAAACTATCAAAGACGTGACACCCACATGGAACTTGGTCCAGCGTGAGTGGACAATGACCTGGACTTCCACCCCCAGGACCTGGGCAAGGCTAAACGGCACAGTTGACAACTGGTTTTATCACCGGATTCCACACTGCACTTTCATTTTTCAGGGGAATTTGGACAGTGAGAACACGCGTTATCATTCGGCATGAGCATTTCATTTGCTTATTACTGAACTCTGGGAGGTGGTGAGTTGAAACTAAGTAGCCTAGATATATACTTGAGGTCTCAAACCGTAAAAGGCATACAATTTGACTAGGAAGTGGTATTTAAAAGTAGCAGTGTGAATAAAAATTTCAAGTGTGGCCTGGTGGTAATATTTACCAGTCCCGTTATCTTTTGTACTCATTTAAAAGGTCAAGTCATATCATCTTCTGTCCACAAATAGTAAAACACAAGACAAATAAAAAGGTATAGCTTAGTTGGAGAATACCATTCTAAATTGTATAAATGTTTCTGTTTTCTGTTGGAAAAATTTGTCAGATTAGCTATCAATAAAGCGTAGTTACTAGGGAATTTTTTACTTTCACAAGCAGGCTCAAGAAAACTTACCTGAGATCTGTCTATTCGATAAAAGCGATCGGCAGAAGTTGCTAGGAAAAAAAGAAGTATATGGCATTCAGCGTGTTCTGCAACCTGGCACTCAGTCTGTAACCTTCTGTCCTACCACGTCTACCGGAAACCTTCCATTCCAGGCACGCAGATCACTGCCGTCCCTAAAAGAAATCTTCAGTACTTCCACACCTCTGCTGCTAGTATCTCACTGCTTAGAAAGCCCTGCCTCCCCATCGCATCTGCTAACCTAGACCTTACTTGCCCTTTAAGGACCAACTGAAACGTTGCCTCCTCTGTGAGACCTCCTTCAGTCCCACGCCCCCTACCCCGGAAGGAGCTCACTGCTTCTACCTCTCTGCATTTTGTTTACGCCCCCTTCACAGATAACTGCAAGACTAAGGCATCTGCCTCTTCAAAGGTCTGTGTTTCCCTTATTCTTTTGTCTCCAGATATTAGGACCTTAGTCAGAGCTGGGACTCCATGTGTATTTCTTAAGTAAATAAAGCTAGAAAAAAAACAAACAAAAAAAAAAAACTCTAGGTAGCCAGACTTCCCAAGAAAGTGATTCTCATTTTGGAAAAGATCTTGAAGAGGCAGAGCCAGGGACCACATCTGGTATCAAAGGAATCATTTCACCTTAAAAGTCAGTCCCTAAGCTATGTCTGGAGAACGTCAAAATAGCAATAAACGAACAAATTATTTGTAAAAGGGACTGGGCTGTAGCTCCGGCTTGCAGGAAAAACATCTTACAAACTTGGGTTTCTAGAACTTATTCTCTTTATTCTTCATATTCAAAAAATCATGTTTTTCCTTGGTTAAATCTATCCACCAGAGTTCAAATACCGTAAACAGATCTTCCACATAGTACTAACTAAAGGGAAAAACTCCAAGTGCAAATAATCATTCACAAATCATAAATGTTTAATGAGTAGCTTTTCTCCAAAGGAAAGGCACTAAGAAACCAGAGTTGTGACTCCGCCCTCTTAGGGCAATGGGAGGGAAAAACCTGCCTGAGAAGGGACTGCTCTTTGTTCTTTTTAACCATGGTTACAATCACCTTGTAAAGGTTTCTAATAAAACTATTTGTAGAGTAAAAGTAATATGTGCATTAAGATCATTACCCACCCTTGTAATTTTATCAAAGACCGTATATAGAAGGCATTGGTATGTAGAATAATTCATGTACATTTTTGTAATTTTCCTAACTATAAGCCACTCCTCTGTGGATACAGGAAAAATGTGATTTTGTTCCTCATCACCAGGGAATCAAAGAGCTGGAGGAACAGCAGTGTGATTTACCTTCAGAGGGAGCTGACAAGCCTTTAATGAAAACCTATGTCACGATTCATGTAGGTTAGATTTCAGACAGATACTCGTGCTCATCTTCATAATGCTGCTCATCCGTCATACATCCTGTCATGCTCTCACCCACATTTCCACCCTCTCGGATGCATACACAGTGAACAAAGAGGGCTCTATGATGAGAACCACGTAGACAAGAGACCTACTGGGTCCAGGTCCACTGGGGAGCATATCAGCAGGGATGGACCTCAATGTAGGTAACTGGATAGAAAAGTAGAATCAAGCAGCATCTAGGGTGTGAGAGATGCTGGCGATGAAAAATGGACTCATTAACCAATCAGAAAATAACTGACCTATTGTGCGTTCAATGTCATGCTCAGCGGGGCAGATATGAATGCAACTGAAATTGTCTACACTTTGATAAATATGTATCACACTGAAATGATGGTCTAATGAAGATAATATGACAGTTCCCAAATATGCAAATAACATACATGTTGGTACCCATCCCATGGTTAGTGAACTATCTACTGGCCTCAGAGAGCCACTCAATGTGTTTTAGGAGGTGAGGGGGATGTTTTAGGAGGTGAGGGGATGGGGGAAAGAAGCAATGAAGGGAAATGTCAGGTTGAGCAATCCGATGCTGAGACGATGAGCCGGAGGAGTTGGCCACTTGCTTTGAGGGAAATCGCTTCCGACAAGTGTGATGCAACACCAGCAAGTCCACATCGCTGGGATGCAAATACCAACCACGTGGAGCCACGTGCAGGGTTTCTGAAGCGTCTTTTGGGAAATTCAAGCCCACGCCACCAGTGGCTGCCTCGCCCCACTGCTTCCCCACCCCCCACCCCTCGCTGAAATACAGAAACACTCACCATCTAGAAAGCACCAGCGTGGGGAGAGTCTCTGAGCTGAGAGTGCCCTGGGGAAGGAGGTTTCTTGGTCCTGGAAAGAGACACACACACCCTGTGGCTCCGTCTGGAGAAGCCGAGGGGCCTCCCTCACTCTATATTCTGCTGGGTCGCCCATTTCTACAGCGAGCATCCTTGCCTAAACGGAGTTTTGGTGAGAGACCAAATCATATTTTTTTCTCCTAGAAACAGAAACAGGGGCTCTGCTTTGAAATGAACCCTTGTACACGGAACTTTTACAAATGACTCCCACGTAAAATTTCTAGGAGGTTTTCAAGGACCCTGTTAAGCACTCATAAAAGATAGAACGGGCGGGGCACTGACTTCCCTTGAAGAATTTCTCTCTTTCCCTTTGTGATGCTGAAGAATTAGTGGCAGCTGGCTGTCATTTACATTTGGGTTGTCCACATAGGTGTGAGCCCTTCCCCTACCAAAAGAAATCCCTGGAGATAGAAACCAGCAATGTTTTTTTAACAAGGTGAGTCTAATGTATGCTCAAGTTTTAGAACCACATGCCAAAAGTTACCAGAATAACAGGGATACATTTATTATTAAAAAGTTGGGGTATATGGTTTTTCAAGGAATGGCTTCTGTAAATTAAGTAATTGACTTAAAAAAAAAGAAGAAATTTGGTATCGGTGAAGACTGGTACCAAAATTTATATTTATAGATGTAGAATTGATATGACTATGGATACAGAGATAAATACCTATTCCTCTTTTTGGGCTGACTTTGCCATCCTGCTGGTTAAGCTAAATGAAATTTTGACATGAGCTCAGCACCTATTTACATGAGAATTATGTTCAACATTTTAAAAATTATATTTTGACACATGTGCTACCTCGTTTCTCAGAAATGTAAGGTTCCCACTATACTTTTACAACACAGAGAGCTACCGACACATCTCAGTTTGGTGCGAAATACAATGAGAAATTGAGAAATTCGGAGGATATTTGAAATATTTAGTGGCAGCTATGAAAGCTAATAAATAAATGTATTAAATAGACACGGCCATCTTCTCTAGAAGCAAAAGAACTTAAACACCAAAGATACTTCCTCAGTTTTGATGTCAAAAATGCTACAGAGGCCACCGTGAAAAAAAATCCTAATTTTCCTAGGTTAAAATCAACTCTGAAAGAATAAACAAATATTTGACTTACCATATTTAAAACCTAAACGTTAATAATGTATTGCTAGAATATTCAAATGAGAAAACCCTGGATACTACTTAGTATAATTTAATAAACCGCAGACGGATATGTTGCTACAGCCACATGAATGCTTATCCTCAGGCTGGTGAAATAATGCTGATATCATCATACACCTTTGTACGCGAGGACATCTATGTCTGGAGAATTTTATGTGTGCGCCTGACTTCTAATTGTTTATTTTGCCTATTTTCTGTTCAATTATTTATTCTCACTTTGATCCACAAAGCATTTGACATCTATCAACTTCCTTCAAGAGGTTCTGTTCAAAGAGAACTTCATCCGTTTGCTCTGTGAGCACACTGGTTGCCCCCGAGCTCTCTGAACCACTTCAAATAGGTTCAAGTAGATCTGGAAATAGGCCAACAATCCTTGAACTCCCTGATATTTTATGCTAAATTTGGAGTGTCTACATGTACGTGTGTTTTCCTGGGTAGAGGAACTACTGTTTTCTATAGATTAACAAAGGTTAAAAAGCTATTAATTCAAATAATCAAACATTTAGGTCAGAGACGATTCAATAAAAATAAGATTCTAATCAGTAAAACGCCTTAACAATACCCAGATGCACACGAATAGGAATTACTATTTCAAGTTACTGGTGACTATAGTTTCAAACAACTGAAGCTCTCTGAGCTTTGTAGCAATTCTATTGGTCGTGGGCTAAATTCGGACCCACTGATACACAGAAGGATGCAACGAACTTTGTGCTTATTTCTCTCTGTGGTCCTTCCCAAATGTTTTCCAGCCCTTTAAATGAGGTGCTGTAAGTTTTCCTAATGTTTATTTATTTAACAAAAACAGACAAGAGGACGACCTATTTACACGGAGTACTGGATGCCTTAAGAACTGACGTTAAACAATACTCTGTTAATTAAAGGCACAGGAATTTCACAAAAAAAGTTTTTTATTGAAAAATGGTTGGACACTTTCCCAGTCACCTGAAGATTAAACTGCAATCTTAGAAAAGGGTTAGAGAAGCCCAGGCACCACCCTGACTTCTCTGAACTGACTTCCCTGAACGAGGCTTGTGTCTTCTCCCACCTTTTTGGAAGACTTCAACCTTGTTATAAACATCAACAAAAAACTCTTAAGGGGACAGTTACTAACATAATGAGGTCCTATGTTAAAAGTCATTTGACTTTCAAAGGAAAAATGTACTATCTACCCAATCTAGCGAATATTTATAATGCTGTGCAATTAAATTACTTACAAAATTTTTACATGTTAAAAAGATATATAAAAGCAGGAGAGCCTTGATACAACCTTCCCTTGAATCTAGTGTGGTCCACACCTACATATGCGGATGGAAGGATCTCACCTGCATCAGGACCCTGACATTGGAGATTTTCCTGAAACTGGTGTGAAAATGATGCTTCTCTGTAGGGGACTGACAAACGATGAAACACACCCACACAACACACCAACACACTGAAAGGAACGAAGAAGCCCGGTTACGAAGCAGGACCAGATGCTGGGACGCCATCTATGAGTCTGAGGAAGAAGAGCAGACTAGACACCCGAATCTGGCAGTGCCGAGGTTCGTGTATTTCACCTGAGTTGAAAAACTGAGCAAGAAGTACGTCTGGAAAACTTAACAGTTTTGTAGAATGAGATCAGAAGACTAAGACCAGAGATGACAAAAATGCTCCTGTCCACGAAGTAGTATTTAAATGTCACAAGAAAGACAGGTGGATGAACGGGAAGTAAAAACAATGCAATGGACTGTAGGTGACCCAGCCTCCAGTGACCGGCAAGCCCAGAGGCACGGAACTCTGAAGACCAAGTACACCAGCTCTGAGCACCTGCTGATGGGGAGATTTTTGGCAACTGTCTCACCTCCCCTGTGCCGTGGATGCCTCATTTGGAAAATGGCAACCATAGTATCTACTGCAAAGGGTTCTTTTGAGGAGCAAAGGAAATGGCACGTGAAATGCTTAACCCATTGGCCAGTACATGTCAACACACAGACATAGTTATGCTGGACAAGTGACACTGGGGCAGCTGGGACAACATTATTTTACCTAAAGTAATGCCGACCTTGAACCACATGAGGAGCCCACAGGACATCCGCCACGCTTCAGACCAGATGATTCAGATGGGGCTATACAACACAATACATCTGTTATCACGGTCCGGGTCTCAGGGGAAAGCAATGGGACAGATTCATGCAAGTGGACCGAAAAAGAATGACATCAAACAGAGGCTGAGATCATGCCGCTGTTGGTTTGCTGTTTGCAGGGTTTGTCTGAATCAGAAATTCCGTGCCCCTTTTCACAGTATTAGAAGCTACAGAATTGTCTTAAAGGCAGGGCGTCGTGTCCGAGGCTGAACATCTTCTATCACCAACAGCAGTGTTTTCCAGAACCGTTTATTGGGCTGACCTCTCCTCTTTCCATAAGATCCCCCTTCAACAGCAACCATGCTTACTACATATTCGCTTAGTTTCACCGAAATCGTTATCTTTTTATTTGCTAATTTAGTTGCCAGTTACCCCCAAACTACCCATCGTTTTCATTCCAGTGACATGATGATGACCGGTCTCTTCAGTATGTACTTATTAAAGCTAATGAAGTGCCAGGTGTGTGATCTGTAAGGCATGGAGAGGAACAGAGCACCGGCCATGTCTTCAGAGGGTATGACGCTCTGTAAGCCGTCTGCTGCTCCCCAGTTCCCTTCTCGCTCCAGTTTCCAGAGTCGATCTGTGTCTGATTTATCAGATTTTCCCATGGGGTGGTTATTGGGATTTTAATTCATCTCCTGCCTGTGGTCAAAAGTCACTGATTTCAAGGGAAGGATTTTGAGTCGGCGCCGCCCAGAGAATTGGAGTCTGGTAATGGAAAGAGCAGAAGACAGTAGCTGCTGGGAAAGCTAAGGGCAGGCGCAACTCACATATAAGAAAGTCCTTCCCTTTCAAGTCTACAGTTTGGGGCGAACAGCCCCTGGTGGGCGCAGACGTTTTTGAATAGTCCTGACACCAAGCTATAGCTAAGATGTGCCAAGAGGTACCACCCTAAATCATACAATCCACTCACACAGAGGCCAGTGGTCGGGATGTCGCGTAGAGCTGCGGGCTGCTGATTCCCGCTTCTCCGTTAAGGCCTCCCCCTACGGCTTCTGCCCTGACTCATGTCCATCGTCTGGCATTAAAGGGTAATCTTGACAGGCTGTGAACTGCTCAGCGAATAACGTTTTGGGGACTGGTAATCATTTTTTCCTTTTCCTGCACTTACAGTATGCCCCCCCTTTTTTAAAAATAATTCTGGTTATTTTCTATACACATTGCTCTTTTGAATTCCTTGATGGTCCTATATTTAATAAACTTTAGACTTATCAGTCTTTTTCTGTTAATTCCTCTATGGAATATGTTCATATTTGGGAAATGCCCCCCAGCAGAATGCATATAAAAGAAATTACTAGAATTCGCTTGGTTTTCAGGCTGCCTGGCTACCACTGGAGTTCATTTAGAAACATTAGGTTAGAATCTCTTTTAGTAAGTTGATTTTAATCCATATTCCTAGGCTTATTTTTCAGCCATATTCATTCTGTCATTAAGAAGGAGTATAATCTAGCCCCTATGCAGTATCTATCCTGTCCTCTATCCCACTATTCCTCCCGAACCTCTCTTCCAGCACCTAAAAGCAAGCCCCGAATGACAAACCAGTGTTGAGAATTCAAGCAGACTCTCAGAGTATCCAAGTACTAGGTGGTGGGGTTGGAGTTCAAATGCAGATCTCTTTTACTGCACAGCCCAAGAGCTCATACACCAGGTGTTACGGCTTCTAGAGGAATTAGAATTATTTGGGGTTTTGAAGAATTGGGGGGGTGGCGAGCATTTGTATAAGGTTAAGAAAAGTTTTTTGACTCAGCTCAAGCAAAAACATAAAGAAAACAAAAGCTGGGATAAACTTAATGGCTGTGATGACCTGTCGACCCCGGTTCCAGGGTTTTTCCACAGTGTCGGCTTTTGTTGACTGTCAAACTACTCTTCCATGTCTCTCATCAGACAGCTCACTGCCCGCTAACTCAGAAGTCTTCCTCCCTTAGATTCCGCAGTCATGTCGCCTGTGCACTACCCCCCCATGTAACTGTCTGCTTAAGAATCTCATAGAAACACGATCATCGGTGAGAACAATAGTGGATCACAATCCAGAGGCAAGGAACTAACATTCATGTAAAGAAAACTCTGATTACAGAGTCTAGGTGACTTTGCTGTGTGTGTATTACATGACTGTAGTTCTAACCTTCATACCAGAATGGCCAGTATTAGTGGGTTGTTTGGTGTGTGAGGCGGTTAGCATTTCTGTTACAACTTTATTTTCAAATCTGCACTGTGATGCTTATTGCAATACTGTTTACAAAAGCAACGTATAATAGCAGAAAGTGCAGATAACCTGAATTTCCGCCCACAGAGGTAAGGATAAATATATACCATGGAACAGGGCAGCAGTTTTTAAAAACTGGGTTAGAGCTTTATTTATCAGCAAGACAGATGTCCACAGTATATTATCGTTAAAAATAAATTGTGGTATGATGTGTGTAGCTAGTGCACAAAAAATATAATATACTTTAAAAAAACAAACAAAATATATGTGTCCAGTGTGTCTGTATGTGCAACTGAGCACAGATGTGGGAAGGGCACAGAAGGGGGGACAGCAGGAAGGTGTTATACCGGTGTCTACTCTGGGGGTGGGGGAGGGAGGTTAAAAGCCAAGCAGAAACCTAGAATTGTGTACAATCAGAAAACTAAGATAACCCAAGATTATAAAACCTAGCAGACTACATGACATAAGCAGTTAATTAAAGTCAAGAAAAATGCCTTAAGGAGCTTCATGTCAAAGACAAATGCATCTCTGGGTGGACTAACAACGGAGCAGCAATTCAGTTCACAGTAGCTTAAAGCCACGCCCATGAACTTCTTGCTGACGTTCTTAACCCATGATGACCACAGAGGTGCCTAGGTTCTTATATACCCAAGACACCTGTGATTCCTACGTCTCGCCTGTCTACACCCCTTTCTCTCCTACTCAAATAAGAGAATCAGAATGTGGGTGAATGAGAGGGATGTCCGTACAGAGGTAGCGCTGAGCTTGCTGCAACCCTGTTTGTGGGCGAGACACCGCCCATCAGGTGGACAGCTCGCTGGGTCCTCACAGGGGGCTTGGCACAGTGCCAGAGTGGCATTAAGAAGGGGTTCCCCTGGGGTTCAGGGGAAGCAGAAGGGTGACAGCAGTGTAGTGTGGACCAAGAATCAGCCTCGAACAGGAAATAGGAAGTGAGGAAAAAAACCAAGCCCCTCCCCAGAGGGCAAAGTTTGGCCCCGGGGCCACCGGGCTTAGCTTCCTGGACCCTCTTAAGGGCAGGCATGGCAGTATCTACGTCCCTGAGTAAGAGTGGCCGGAAGTATGTTCGCTTTGTGACTGCTGAACATGGAAAGAAACGTACAGGCCTCGTTTCTGAGAGAGCCCCCAAGAAACAAGCTTAGAAAGAGGCACCTTGCAGAAGCATCTGACTGTAGACACTTAAGAACTGCGAGTGTGTGAACGTCACTCCATTTCAGGAGGTACTTGGGTAATTACGCAAGCTGCACCCCTACCACCTCGGTAGCTTTCGGAGCTAATTTAGGGCTTCCAGTCTCCTCAGTCCTCTCAAATTACATAATCAAATCAATGACTCATCAGAGAGGGAAGGTACTCGACTTGCTCATTTTTTGATTTGTTATTTTTCTGCACATAAATGGTGTGATTGGGATGAATGCAACCGCCATTGCCCTAGAATGTAGGCAAATGATAAAACCTTGGACACACTGCGCTCCTTTCTGTTGCAAATGTATCAGCCCTCTAAAACTGCATGCTTGTTAAGTGGGTAATATTAAGACATACTGCTTGTTTCAAGTCCCTGATATGTGAATTTTCTCTTTTGAAATATGTTAATAGAAAATCCATTGCTCATGCTAAAAATATAGTCCTATGCACAAAAGCAAACCTAGTTCATATATATATGTTTATATATATTTAAGCCAAATGGCATGAATTATGTGTAATTGATAAGGAAATTATCTGAGCCACTACTTGGCATGCACATATCAAATTTGCCCTTAATTTAGATTCAATTGCTCAGAGCAGAGGCACACACAATTTAATGAAGGCACAGCAGCCCCATTACACACTCTAGGAGATTATCCAATTAAGCAATATTCACCTAGCATTGAACTATACCTTCGCTGTGAATGAAATGTTCATTTTCTTTCATAAAATGCAGGGAAGATGTAAGCAAAGGCAGAAAAGAAGCCCCTTTGGGTTGAGAATCCCTGCTTTGTTTAATGATGTCTGGTCAACAATGACTTTACCCTCAAATTTCTCTGTTACCTACCCAAATTTTTCTTCTGCCCTGACATCTCCCATGCCCAATCCACCTCTTTATTCAAGTGTTCTCTAGTTTCATCATCAGGCTGTACACCAGTGTCTCTTCATCCTTGGTGAATGGATCCCTCAGGGATGGTTAGAGATAAACGTTTATGTGACTGTAATCCTCATCAAGACTTGCTATTGTCATGGCCTTTCAAAACTCTTGCCACCCACAAGTCCTGCAGCAGAATACAGAAATGGGATGCCCGCTTCCAAAGCCAGTGTTGAAAGATGAAGTTACAGTGTAGTGGCAGATGGAAATGAGAGATGTTCTAACATTTTCAAGAGCCCTTTCTTGTGTGCGAGAGGAAGTCCTCCACTAATGATAACTGCTGTGTGTATGTGTATGTGAGTGTGTGTGTGTGTGTATGTCAGTATGTGTGTGTGTGTGTATGTGAGTGTGTGTGTGTTAGCAGAAGTACTGCCTTCACTAGCAAACAGACCTGGCCCCAGGCAAGACTTATTTTAATTCCTTCTTCAATCCATTTCTGACAGCTTTGATCAAGCCCAAAGAAACATTCTACACAATCCCTAGCTAAATCCTGTTCTTCTCTAAGACAAAATAAATTAATTCCCAGAATGACTCCCTTAACCTGTTTCAACCCATCCATTGAAAGACTCTTCTAAAACCTAGAAAACAAATTAAGGAGCAACAAATTTCAAAGAATGGAGAGAGACGAGTAAGGGCAGCCAGTGCAAACAGAAGATAAATAAGTCAAATGTTTGTGAGCAAATACTGTTTGCCTAGGACTAGAAAAAACTCTGGTGAACTACAACACAAACCTGCCCCCCAGAGGAAGCTCAGGTAGGAGTGTGGAAAACAATAAATAAATAAAAAGGGGGTCAAAGGACAAGCAAATGGATATAGACTCGGATCTGACCAAGAGTTTTTTCTTATGGAAGAAGAAGACATTTGCTAAAGGATGAAAATTCTTTTCAAAAATGTTATATATATTTTGAAATACTCCAACAATTCTGGTGTTAGTTTTATGTAAATTAATTCTTAAAGAAATCACCTGGATGGATCCCTTTTTGAACCTACTATGAAATCCTATCATAGTCATTGCAATCTCAAATTATTAGCTCGTAATGTTCTGGGAAGCACACTTCTGCGTGCCAGCTACGTCAGTTTCTTGTGGAGCCCCACGCTGGGGAAACGGGGGACCTCTGAGTGTCTACAAAAACTCCTAAGTGTGGCTGGTTCCACCGCTCCTGCTTCTCTGCTTAGTCTGCCTTCCTATATCTGCAGATACCTTTCTCCTGCATCGCTTTTTCCCTTCCTGCTCCTCTTTCCTTCGCCTTTCCGCCTCTAGCACTTACATCTGCCTGTGGTCCCCAGTCAGGTCCCATGGGCCATCAGAATGACTCAGGGGTTTCTTAAGTTCCTCACTACTGACATTAGGGGCTGGAGAATCCTTTGTTGTAGGGGACCGTCCAGGGCATGGTAAGATGTTTAGCAGCATCCCTGGCCTCTACTCACCAGATTTGGGTAGCACCTCCTTCCCGCATGGTGATACACAAAACCATCCAAATTGCTAAATCCCCACCCGTGAGGGGCAAAATCTCCCCCAGTTGAGAATTGCCAGAACTGCTGAATCTGCTTCACTCCTTGGTCACCTATGACTTGGTATTAACAAGAAATAGAATGAAGTCCAAGGAGGAAGCAGAGAAATTAGCTCCAAAAGCACCTTTATCGAAGAGGCAGGCAGAATCCAATTTCTCTATAAATACTAGTTTATCTGCCAAGCTCAAAAACATCCTGAGTCTGTAAGCACAGTGCATTTTGCTTGTCTAAATTAGCGGTTACAGGTTACAGGAGATGCCATTAGGATGGAAGGGCTTTTGTATTTTGACCTCAGAGATGGTGTAGGCAGGCATTTTCGGCAGCCTATAAATACCCAGCACGCGCTTGCATAACCCGTTATGCCTTGTTAGGTTAATCCAAGGTGTCATTTTTTGAGCCTCAGTGCCTTGTTGGCAATTCGCTCTGAATTTGGGAAAGGACGCAACCACAGCAACGGAATGCTCCGAGGGCTAGGAGCTGCCACACGGCTCACTAATAAGGTGCCGTGGGCCTTCGTTCACCTTTCTGAATGCTGGTTTTCTCTTGATTTCTCTCTGGCCTCAGGAGATGGTCAGCTAAATTCCCAACTGTGAGTTAAACAGGAATTTCTCAAGTTTTTAAAGTTACCAGCATTTCTTCATTCTATTACTGTTAGTTCTCCAAGCAAGCATATTCAGTGCCATCAAATCTACAGGCAAGTTCATTGAAAAGCACTTAAGGCATTTTGTGGTTCATGTTTCCGACAGGTTTCTCCTACGTCACCCCCTAACTCCCACCGAGACAGACTAGAGATTCTGATGTTACGGGTTTCTGCATTAGGAAACAAAAGACTTAGTATTAAATTTCCTGCCAGTTGGTTTTGGCACTTTCTACATAAAACTAATAGCACCTCTAACCCATGTATTTTGTGTGCGTCCTCAGGGAAACAGGAAATCGATCTGCATCAGCTCCACCTCTCAACAGTATTTGACATATTTCATTACTTCTTCCTTCTTGGGAACACGCTTGCCTCTTGCCTTTCATGATACCACCTTCTCCTTGACTGGTAGCTTCCTGCTGCCCGTCAGTTGCCACGACTCTCCTTGACTGACTGTTCTCTTAGACTTGTGTTCTTCTTTATGAAACTCTCCCTGGGGGAATCTCCCCCTGCCTCGGAGTTCTGAGCACCATGTAGTTCCTAACAACTCTCACATTTCTATCTCTGGTCCTGAACGTTTCAACAAGCTTTAACACTCGTACACCGGCTTTCTATGTGCGGGCTTAACGGGCATATCAAATGAGTGCAGCTAAAACAGCGGTCTGCTCACCATCCCTCCAACTCCTTCCTCCTCCTGTCTCCCCGAGATCCCAGCCAGATGCTTGTGGTTCTAGCCCCCCAGCTCCTTGCTTCCCTCAGTTCTCCCTTGCTCTACTCAGGAAATTTCCTCACCACCCTCCCCTTCCTCTGGCCACGTTAATTGAAATACAGTCCCTCTTAGTCAAGCTTCTTCTGTAATGAGCAGATCCAGGGTTCCCCTAGATGTCTTTCACTGCAGCCTTCCCTTTATACCCAAGGGCCGTGCTTCTTATGACTCTGCAAGGAGGGGTGTGAGGCGAAGCCTGACACTCATCGTTGGTCATGCATTGGCCATGCTATGGGGTCAGTGCACAAAACCTTTGGAAGTGACGTTGATGATGCAACAGTCTTGACACCAGGGTTTGACCTGACTGTAAGTAAACAAAAGAGACTGCAAAGTTTTATACGGTCAGACAAATACCATTCCTCCTTCTGCATGTCTATGATCAAATAATGAATGAAACAGATATCCTCATCACATTATAGAGTCTCAGACATCCTCTGATCTCTGTGAATATGTACAAACAAGGCAGGAAGAGAGCAAGGCACAAAAGAGCCACAGATCCAAACTCTCACACCAAAATGACATCAAAGAAGCCAGGATAATAAATAAATGCATTAGTTTCACAAAACAAGTTAGGATAAATGTCTGAAATACGTGCGCTGATAAAATTGCAAGGGTTCAAAATATTCATGAGTAAATAATGCAGTCTTTAATAAAAACACCCGACTTAAAACCTCAGAGCTACCACAGTGCCAGTTTTTACAAAGTGGAGATCAGCTCCAGCCTTCAAAAGCACTACAGTTTTAAAAATGAAATTCCCCCTAGATGGTGACTCTGGGTAAGTAGGCAAATAATGGATGTGAGGAATCTTGTTCTCTATCTAAAAAAAATAAAGTGGAAACTTGCCTTTTAATGGCTGGTTAAAAAAAACAGTCTCAGAAATAGAGTTTATTTTCCCAGTAAAAACACACCCCGAGTGAATTCTCCTTCTCTCTGTTGCAGCCCGATGGAAGCAGGGGCTCTGGAAGAGTGGGGTGCACTGAGAAACAAACACGCAAACAAATAAGAACGCCAAGGCCGTTCCTGTCATCCGCTCTCAGGATAGTTGGGCTGCCGTGGCTGAGGGCACAAGGTATCTATTTTCAGGGGAAGAAAGCTTCCTAAAGGCTGCAGGTATAGGGTAATAAAAATGGTTGTTTTTGTTGTTTATGCAAAGAGACACTAAAATGAAAAGTTTCAGCAATAGCAAAACAGATACCAACACCTAAAGAGAGGTGCTAATCCAGGATCCACAAATTTACAAATGTAGACATCTTCACACCCCTCATCCACGTGGGGGTAGGAAAGGCTCTAGGAGAGGATTTGTTTGAGGGAGTCACGGGCATGCTTGGACGCCTCCCAGCGGGCAAGGGCACTGCTGGGCCTCTCGGAGAGCTGCGCATGTGGCCTACCAGTTTGGGGTGACGCTGTGCGCTGGTATCTGAATCATGCCTGCGAGATCTAATGGGGGATGGCAGGATGGGCCTGTGCGGCACCGAAGAGGTGGGAAAGGGGGGAATAAGCTGTACCCCCAAACACTATTGGAGCAAAGGATATCTGAGCGTTCCACTATGGACTGGACGTGGCTCACTAGAGAGAGGCAGGCTGGGTTGATTGAATGCTGCCTGAAAGACCAAAATAGGCTAATCAGATTGCATTTCAGAATGTTGTGTGGTGGTTGCAGGAAGCAGAGAATTCACTTTCCTGGAGGTGGGGGACAAACATACAGCCTGGCTGCTAATGGCGGTCACCTGGATCAGAGAAACATCTAGCCCAGAGGTGAAATCGACAGAAAAGGAGAACAGAGCAAAAAGACCAGCAGAAACATGGAGCAGGAAGCATTGCCACGTGGTAAGTAGAACCCACCCTTGATCTGAGCTCTTTGCTGAAGAGACTTGCTCTGTCAAGTTAGATTGGGTTGAGCTTTCCAGCACTGGGCACCAAAACCACTTCACTATAGATAGTCTTTTCTAGATGATCTGGGAAAAAATCCGCAGTCAAAATTTGTGCTAGACTAGGACTGCCCAAAACCAAAAAAATGCAAAAGAATCAGAATGCCAACTTCACTAGGTTCTTAGAGTAAACTCTCTCTCTCTCTCTCTAGGGAAAATGTGGACTCTAATCCAACGGAGACATTAATTGAAAGATGACCTTTTTCTGGCTGGAAGGCAAGAAACAGGGAGAGTCAATTATGTGTTACCTGGTAATGAACTCTGTGGAAGCCAGAAGAAACTGACTGCAGGTCCTAATGAGAAAATGGAAAAGAGTTACACATATATATTGTAGCAATATATCCATACCTTAAGGTTAGTCTGAACGAACTCTATCCCCTGAACTCTCAATTTATTATTAAAGTCATCTGGAAAGTATCTAACTCACCCAAATTCACCAAGGTTAAACAAAGAAGACGATGCCAAAAATCACAACAGCACACCAAGTTGAAATGAAAGAAGAAAGGCCATTTAGCTATTGAAACTTATAAATTTTAAACAGTGTTTAGAAGTGAATGATATATTATAATTTCAAGGATAAAGAAGACGAAAGTAAAAGATGGGCAATTTTGTTCTAATAAATGGGGGTCATGTTTAATTTGTACCTGATCTTTTGGCTTGTGAGGAAAGCTTCCAATGTCCCTTTAAGCACTCAGAAAGAATTTATTTATCTTAGAGCAAATGCATACTGTCCTGGTAATTGTGTCTATACTGATAAGTTGCTTGGCAAGTGCGGTTTCCACGGACTGCAAAGAGAAAATCACTGGGCCCTCTGCGTTATCACAATAGGCAAATCACCAGGGTTGACATTAATGAGGTTTTACTGGCAGATTCTGAGAGCCGGGCCCCTTTTATAAAGTTTTATAACGAAGTGGTCAGTATTGTCATGTCCCGCAGGCTTCCTCGTTAATGAGTGCAGGGCTTCTGTTGACAAATGTCATCAGTCCTGGGCAACCTTGTCCTCATACCTGCGTCCCATAAGGATTTCTCAACTTCCTCTCTGCGCCCAAGTTAGTTTTAAAATTTCACCTCATCGAATTTGCTATTTCCTTGTTTTGGACTCCCACTTCTAGTTGCATATTGGTGTGATAAGCATGCTAATAAGTTGGTTTTCATCGATTATATATTTTGCTACTTTGAAATCTTAAGTTACCCAAACGTTAAGAGAAAAAAATATAATTGGTAGCAATTATGATTAATTTTCCATTGCGGATTGAGTGAGATACACAATAAAATACAAATATTGTTTTGAAAAGTAGATACCATGCCCTAGAAATACTGATTTGGACCTGTGTCACATGCTAAAAACTTCACAAATTTTAACATGATATAGTTATCCTTGGTAAAAATAGCCAAATGAAGCCACAGGGATAAATTTGTTGACTTTTCTTCTCTCACCCATACCAATATTCAAAATTTAGCATTTATCCCAAAATATTTTGCATTCATAATTTATCTACCATTAACAATGCTGAAAAGAAAGGTTGATAATTTTCACTTTATGCCTTCTACCTGAATATATTTCAAGAGAAATAAAAATCTAATGCTCAAAGCTAAGCTACCACTTGCAAGGATTTTACACACCACATATCTGCTTTATTTGCGACATTTACTGATTATATATAATGTGCCATCTAAAGAAGAGTCGCTCATTTTGTCAAAATCACCCAATAGCTTCAAAAATACAAATGCCTGGACCACAAACAAAGAAAAGTGACTCTAATGTACATTTTTTATCAAGTAAACAATGATAAAGAACTGGCTACTTATGCTGTTGCCATTTGTGAAATAAAGAGAGGGACTACCCCCTCTCAAAACTTCATAAAAGCAACTGACGGTCCCTGCAACGAGGGGTTTGGGTCTCCTGACTTGGCTGGTGCCGTTCAAATTCATGGGCAGATCGTGTATGCGATCCCTTCCCCTCTCTGTTCTCTATGGTAAAATCAGATTGAGAAGAAAGCAGATTATTCCTTTGTGCTCTGACACAAGTTCCCATGAAATACAGAAGGTCTCTCTTTCCTGTGCAATCTACATTTTTTAAAAAGAATCTAGCTGTCTGACAGAAATATGCACCAGATACAAAACATGAAATAACACCAAACCTGTTTTCTTTTGTTATTTATTAGTAGTGCCTTTTGAAAATCTGTAGATCTCAAAAGCTACAGGCATGTAGTCTGGCGAGAAGACAAGAAGCTCCAAGCTGCAGTTACGGTTCACACTAGAACCGACACCATGCCGTACTTACTCAAAGGATCTTTACTTATTGCCACCACCCGAGCAGGGAAACCAGTGCAGGGTGGCAGAGAGTGACGTGGCGTGTGACTGAAAGACAAGGCCACCGCGTTTCATTTCCTCCCGAAATGCATCATTTTCGAAGCAAATAAAGATGGCTGGTAATTGCTTACCAGAATGGAAAAATGGGCAAAAGATGCAATTAGCCATAGACACTCACCTCCTGTAGGCGATCTATGTACATACGACAAGTCTCCAAGTCACAGTCTCCACGCACAACGAGAATGCCCAGGGGGATGGCTGAGGGGGAAGGAAAGAGAAAAGTCTAAAGTAACATATTTGACTTTTCTAGATTGGCATAAATGTGTTTCTGAGGGTTAAAAAAATCTCAAAAAATATTTGTCTTTTGGATAGTTCAATCCAAAATTCTCCTGACACCTCCCTTCTGATCTCAGTCTCTGTGTGCTTCTGAAGTTGTCACTCTCTCCTTGCGCTCCACGCTGCCCCTTGCCACCTGGCTGGCCTTCATTTCCTTCTCTCTCTGGCTCTGGATCGGCAGGATCAGCAGGCTGCTCACAGCGCTGATAATTTATGCCTGCATTTGCGAGAGCCAATGCATCAGAGAGGAATGGAAAAATATTGATTCTGGACACTTACCCCTTTGCATCCAGTATGGGGCTTAATCTTTCTGCCAGTTTGCAACGGCTGCCTATCTGAGAGACCCAACTGCTCACAGGACCATTGGTACCCGGTGGCCAACACGGAACTGGATAAGAACTAGATAAGCATAAAACATTGAAAGAAAGAAAGAGCTGGGGGTGCGGGGTGAGGGGAAGGAAAAGGCTTCTAGAAGGTTCACAGCTTCAAAATCCAACTGACTAGAAAGATGGTCAGTGTACATGTGGTAGCAGCAAGGCTGCAAAAAACAGTTAAGACGAAGCTATTCAGTGCCTTAAACACTCTATTTAGGTGATGACAAATGCCACACAATGGATTTATTGGACAGAATCTCTTATTTCAGAAATATCCATAAGATTCCCGATATACTACAAAAGTTGCTTCTTCCCAAAAAGTATGTATGTGCATATTTCTGATTTTAAAACTACAATTATACTATTAAATCCATGATTTAATGAAAACAATCTCAAAATCTTGAATTAACCAGCTAAAGACCAGCAAGTGGGTAATATTGACAATGGTATTCACTAAAGGTTTTTTAAAACCTTTCACTCACTGAATTGATTTTTAAAACCTAATCATCAGTAAATGAGTCTGAAAATGCTCTAAAGTTAATAATACAAAGAATAAAATACGTTTCAAGTGCACGGAAATATCTCAGGGAACTCACCAAGTAGTGGAGAAGGCATACATATGAACAACAAAACAGTAATAATGTAATTTAGGCTATAGTGAATGTATGAGCTCAGTCATTTAAAAGCTATAGGAGAGAGGGACTGATTCTTGCCTGGAAGTCAGATTTTAGGCTTTTTGAAGATATAAAACCATATCAGCTCTTTCAGTTAGAGAAACGAGAGTGATCTAGAGAAAAAGAAATAGTTTGTTTCTCAATATTACCTCCTAGATTGGTTTCCACTAAGGAGATCAATACCTCTTCCCCATTCTGTTAAGTCCCCAAAGTCTTACATACATGAAGGTCAAAAGCATCCATCATCGTCACAACCATGTGTGAGCCTGTGAATGAGAATGGGCTTACATTCACCAGGAATAAGATCTGTTTGCCTTTACGGCTCTAATGTCTGGTGGAGAAACGGTAGATATTCAATAAAAGCTTTTCTTTTTAAAGGGAGGAAGAGAGGCTTAGGACCTGTACCGGTGTGAAAGGCAAAGTGTATCTTCAAGGGCTGAGAAAACTTGGCAGGGTAGGAAAAGAGCAAGGTGTGGGCCAGAGCTTGCCTCTGCCCATCTTCTCAATGCTAAGCAAGAGAGCCAGTGCGCAAAAAGGTGTGGGACTCTGCAGCCATCACATTTCGAGCAATAATAATCTGGAAAATACCTCTTCTCTTTTTTAAAATACAAACAGAAATACTGAAAAAAGTCTTCAGGACAGTAATTAACATACATCTTTGAAAGAAATGGAAAGGAAATTCCATAAGGAGATCCCTTAAAGTAACAATTAAAGTAATCTTCTTCAGCTAGACTACTAAAGAGACCCAAATAAGGGGATCCACTGAAGTAAGAGAAGAAGAAGGACTTCTAGTATTTGAGGAGCAAAGAGGAAAGGCTAGGCTTTTGACCTGGAGCGTAAGCCAAGGGTTGCGGGAACAGGATAGAGAGATAATTAATGTGACAGTCCATGTTAGAATGTTGCTTAGTAATATTTCCTCTTAATTTCCAATGTGAAAATGGAAATAATAAAATACAATCAATATTTAACTATTTACTTAAATTAAGAGACATCTTATAGAAGTACTGGAATCCTGTCAACACCTCCAATTTCCTTCTATTATCAATTATTGGAGTTAGTCTGGTCATAAGTTCAATGTACTCGTAGCAGATACTTTAAACTACGATTACAGAATGGATATTCTAGACCCGGAATCAAGAAGGAATACCTGGGAGAAAGTTTTCAAAGATGTGCCATTCATTTTAGCAACTTTGCCTGTTCCTCAAGAAGCTTATTAAGAGAAGCAGTGTTTTTATTAGCTATTAATTGGAATGAAAAAAAAAAAAGAAAAACACATCTTCTACCACAACTTCATAGCATGGCTACGGACAGTTGTTAAATTTGTCCAGTGTGTAGTACAAAGATTTACAGTCATTCTCTCTTGGGTTCAAATTCTAGCACTGATTTGGTCTTTCGAATTACCCACAACAGGCATTCAGTCTTGCTAGTTACTCAGTTCCTCTGATCCTTCAATTGAAGACTGTGGTATTCAGAATAAGCATTTTCTAAGATTTTGTGAATATTAAATGCAACACTGTATTTAAAAATGAACAACTGAAACATAGAAGTTACTTCTCCTTCACTCCCTTGACTCTCTTTGAGCATCTATAGCTAGGAAAGGATTCATCGGTTCATCTGTCTTTTAATTTATCATAATATTATAAGGATTAGCTGGTAGTACTTCCATAAGTTATATTTCTGTTTACTTAAAAGTAACTTCCACTTTTCTGCGATGGGAAAAACCACTGTAGTATAAAAATACCATAATCTGACACTTCCATTTGGGGCTTTACGGGGTTAGAAGAAAGCAGAAACTTGTGGCAAACTGCCACCTTCCTCTTACATGATTGACAACCAACTGCCAAACTTCACAGAAGTTTCCTTCATCTGAACTTGAGGTAGTGAGAGTGCCTATCACCTGAGCATCAGCTTTACTATCCCTGATTTTTTTTATTGCATTTTTTCCATTAGCATTTATCCCCCTTCTTCCACTTCCACCTACCCCCCTTGTCCCCCTGCAATCACCGCACTGTTGTCCGTGTCCATGATGAGTCCTTATTCTTTTTTGCTTGATCCCTCCACCCCCTAACACCATGCCCAGAGATGTCAGCCTGCTGTCTCTGAGTCTGTCTCTATTTCGCTTGTTCAGTTTGTTCATTAGATTCCACATATGAGTGAATCTTGATGATTCATCTTATTTTGGCTTTAGAGGTTTTACTTGACTCCAATAAGCATCAGCTAATACTCAACCTACATAATGAAACTCTTGTCGCAGAGATCAAATGGAATTTACAAGTTCTAACAAGCAGTAAAGAACAAGCTGGATTCTAGATTAAGATGACAGATTTAACACATACATCTCTCTCATCAGAAATGCTACTAAATTATAGTCAGTGGATTTTAAAAGAGATAAACGGATAAAAAAGAGGAGAAACTAATAACAAATGATGTAGATGAAAATTTGACCTAGAGTCCTGGTAGATAGAGTTAAATTCTAAACCATGGAAGGGAATGGTTGAGAACCAACACAATTTATACCATAAAACCCACAGAAGACTTGCAAAGTGGCAGCATTAGGTGCCCCAGGAACTGAAGATAAAAGGGCAGCCAAAATAAGGACCACGGGGTGTTGGGTCACTGGATACCACTGCCCAGTCGTGCAGGTGCAGTTACTTTATAGAAAATGGGGATTAACTGACCTCCTGCCAAACATCGAGATCTCCAGCTTTCTTCCATCACTAGGCTCTCCAAAAGCTGGCAGCCAGAGAAAATATTATTCCATTAAATATAAACATTACTATATTTTTAAAATATGAAAAATGTAAAGTAGAAGGAGGAGGAGCACTATTTAGAGACCCAAAAAATCCTTGGAAAAAAATTGATAGAATAGAGTTTAATAGAAAGGTTAGAAGATGAAGTTCAGGCAATCTTCACACAACTAGAGGAAAAATGAAAAGAGGCCTAAAACAGGAAAGAAAAGCTAAGAAAAGTTTACAGACTGGGTCAGGTGATCTAACATTTAAATAATAGGTATTCTAAAAAACAGAGGAAATATGGAAGAGCAATTATCAGGAACAAACAAAAATGAAAGAATAAAAATTATTTCTTAGAACTGAAGCATATTAGTTTCCAAACTGAAATGGCCCAACAAGTGCCCAGGGCAACAACGAGATGTTTTGTTTTGAAATTTAAGGACACTAAAGACGGCACACGAAGGATCAGGGGTTCTCAAAGGCAACTGAACTGCCAGGGAAGCAATGGAACACTGAGAACACCTCGGAAACCGAGGGCTCTCACACATAATCCAAACTATCAAACAAGTTCAAGGACTGCCTAAAGGACACACCCTTTCTCAATAAGCTACCGCAGTACTTGTGCCAACAAAAGTTGAGTCTGGAACAAGAATGAGGAATGCAGGGGATAGAACAAATGAGAATCAATGACAAAGTGCCGCAGGAAAGTGACAAAGTGACAAAGGAAACCTCCAAGGGGGTGGGGCTAGAAGATCCTAGGACGGAGATGTACTGGGCTACCAAACAATACATAGTGAAGAACTGCGACTCAAGAGACAGATGTTAGATTTTCATAATCCTTGGAGAGTTATTTTTTAGCCCAAGGATAGAATGCCCAGGCAAATCTGAACCGTTTCTTACATATATAACAACACCGCATCACCCAGAGATGTGCTCTGCCTCAACCTGTTCTTGAAAGCAAGAGTTAGGTGAGGGTGAAGCAGAAGAAATCGAAGTCCATCCTCTCTAACAATATTTCCACTTGATAGCTAGAACACACCCTTACACCTTCCTAATGCTTCCGAGAATTCAATCATTACACTGCCCGATAAATCCTCTTAGAATGGACTCACAGGTGCTCTCAGGGAAGCTGAAGCCAGGTAAGGATCGACATTCTTCTCAGTTCTCTAGAGGGCCTTCATCTAAAAGCAAAAGCATCATCCTTTCCCTACACAGGGAAGGATTGCTAAACCTCCTTCAAAACCACTCGCTATCTGGTTTAGAGATTCTCACACTGGTGGCAAATATGTATCTACCAAGAGAATGGCAAACACAAAAACAAGTATACTGGTTGTCTTGGTAGGAGAGGGGTGGGGGGAAGTACTTGTTCTGTTTCTTAATATGAGTGGCTAGTATACACACACATTTATGTGTGTATATGTGTGTATATATGAATAAACAATATAATGAGCCGAATGAGTATGTGCATATGTGGATGCATGGGTAGATGGATGACTGGATGAATGGATGGGTAGATGGATGGATGGATGGATGGATGGATGGATGGATAGATAGATAGATAGATAGATAGATAGATAGATAGATAGATGGATAGACGGATGGATAGATGGATAGACAGATGGATAGATGGATGGATGGATGGATGGATGGATAGATAGATAGATAGATAGATAGATAGATAGATAGATAGATGGATGGATAGACGGATGGATAGATGGATAGACAGATGGATAGATGGATGGATGGATGGCTGGATGGATAGATGGATGGATGGATAGATGAATAGATGGATGACTGGATGGATAGATGGATATTTCAGAATTGAAAATAGGTAATACAAGCTATCTGTGACAACAGATTCTAATGGCAGGGGTACTGAAGTTCACTGCACAAGTTCTCACATTTTCAAGAGAGTTAAAAAAAGTATAAACCAGTTTCAAATAGGGAGAGGGGTAAGGGAAGCAGAGAAGTAATCAAAACCCTCCAAACAATACCTACTGCTTCCATCCATTCCCAACCACGGACACCAGGCACATTGATCAGTCATATCCTCAGGGCTCGGCGTGTCCTTGTGGAACAGGCAGCAGGATGATCGGCCTGCTTTGGGCCTCAGAGGTCCCCAGAGCAGCACTGTCTAAGGCAGGGGCCATTAGCCACAGGTCACACTGAGTAACTGAAGTGTAGCCAGGATGACTCAGGAAGGAAAGATTTTATCTTCTTTAATTTTAATTAATTTAAAGTTTAAATAACCATATGTGGCTAGTGAGCATTACAGTTTTGGTCTCTGGGGAAGGAACCAAGAACTTGAATTTCTTTAGAACCACATTCTATGTATGTCAAAATCACCACCAGTTTTAACATTTCCACAGTAGAACATAGATCCAACAAATAAAAACTGCTTTTCTCTTTGCTCCTATTTAGTTGTATTAAATGGGCTTCTGAATTTCTAGCGATTATATTCCTTGGCTGATTGAGGACAAATTTCTTTCCCCTCCTCTATACCCTACCTTTCTTATCCTAGCTTTCTTATTCACTTCTCTGTCCTTCATTCTATCAAAACATACTCTCTGATGCTTCTTGACTCTTGAGTATAAATGACTGACAATTGATCAATCCTATAGGGAGCACTTGAGTTTTAACATGTTTGACATTTGGGCTAAGATAATTGTCACAGACAGAATATGTTTGTGCCTTCAAAATCATATGTTGATGCCCTAACCCCAAAGTGATGGTATTTGCAGATGCCACCTTTGGGAGGAAATTTGGGTTAGATGCCATCATGAGGGTGGGGCCCTCTCGATGAGATTAGTGCCCTTAGTGGAAGAGATACCGCAGAGTTTGAGCTTGTAGGCGCTCTTTCTGCCTTCCCCTCCCTCCACCATTCGAGGGCACAGCATGAAGGCTGCCATTTACAAGCCAGGAAGAGAGTTCTCACCAGAAACCAAATCAGCCAGCACCTTAGTCAGGGATACTCAAGCCTCTAGAACTGTGCGAAAATAAATTTTTCTTGTTTGAGCCACCCGGGCAATGATATTGTGTTACAGCAGCCCAAGCTAAGACAATGACAAAGCTTTGATAAATTTAGGTACAGAAATATGAAAGGCACTGTGGAATTAACTGGTGACCCTCAGCCTTAATAAAATTGCACTACCAATTACTTCTTCCCAGCCAAAACATGAGCTCCCCTCTCAGCTTGGCCTTGTCCTCCATGAACCCCCTTTCCCTACTTCTGTTTGTATAAATGCCTCATAATTCAGAATGTGATTAAGTTAATTGTTTAAAAAATAAATTAGATATTTCACATGTGTATGCTCTGGCTTTTATGTGTGAAATAAAATACCAAGAGGTCATACTAATTAATTTTGTCTTTTATACTTGAAGTTAGGACTACTTGAACTCATTATGCAAACTTATGCCAAATAGTGCATAAATTAACACTGTTCATTTCAACAAATGCAAAATCTTCTAGCAACCACTCCACAAGTATATTTTTTATCTGTAAAAAACTTCTAAAGTACATATGCACTAAAATAAAATATGGTTTTTAAAATGTATATTCTACCACAATGATAAGCAGAGTCCAAGAAGACCAAGCTCAGGTAGCCTATATATGAATTTCAATTGCCCAAGACTTTAAAAACCAAACCTTTCAAAAGCTATTACATTGAAATTGCCTAGAATTTTAACAGAAAACTTGAACAATGTTTTTATAAAGAGTTGGAGGTATGATGCAAAAGACAATCAAATAATTTCCTCAAGTGAGTGAATTGTTTGATGGAAGAAAAACAAGAGGCCCTTGTGGACCAGCTCGGAGGTGAGGCCCCTCCCAGGGGTCTCCGGAGCAGACCCCATTGTGGGACAGCAGCTGTAAGGGCGTGCTGGAGGGGGTTGAGGCCAGTGCCTTCACAATGGGAGGACTCCCAGGTAAGTCAACAGTCTAGATTCTGTGAATTCCCAGATGCAAAACTCTTTGCTGCTGACACTCATCCTGGCTCTGAGCCTGAGCCCAGTGGTCCAGAGAAGGGGCAGTGAGAGGTGAGGCAGGGTGGCTGGAACTGTTTGGGTTCTTACACGAGTGAAAATGCCCCCCTCTGAAAAAGCAGCCATGGCAGAACAGGACAGACCTTTTCTATGCACATCCTCAGGGGACAGGATCCAACCCATTTTACAGTTAAAGACACACAATCTTCAGTCATGTTACATTGGTTTCCACTGTAGACATATGAAGCAATAGGACACATTTAGGCCTGGGTGAAATAAATCTGGTTGAACAGGAAAATGATTATAATGATTATATGATCTGAAGGCAGAAAAAAAGGAAAAGGGAAGAGGAGGAGGAAGAAGAAGAGAAGGGAGAAGGAGAAGAGAGAGGCCAAGCTGGAGAGGAAAGAGGATGTGAAAATAATTTACATTAGCATAAATGACCCAGTTTATTGTCTTAGTTCATCTTTGCCCCAATCCTATGAGGTGAGTATCATTACTCCTATTTTTAAAACAAGGAAATGGAGCCTCAGAAAGAGGTAACATGACCTCATGATTTCACTCCAGGTTTCTTTTACTCAAGACCCCCAATTCTAAACTCTTCCTACTCCCCATCAAATGTGGGCCACACAGAGGAAGGTGTCTCTCCTAGCTCTCAACACTGAGCTCAGAGAAGTGAAACCAGAAACCAGACAGGCTGACCAAGGAGTGCGGGTGGAATCCCAAGTCCCATGGTTAAAGCTACACAAAAGCTGGGGAAAGACGTGATCAGCAGGACGCAGAGCTAAGGTGAAGAATTCCAGGCAATGGAGCAGGACCACGGGACTCAGAAACCATGAGTCAGGTCAAACGCATTTTCGTAAACACAGTTGGCAGTAGTGGAAGCACATTTAAAGAAAGAGTGGAAGCACATTTAAAGAAACGCAATAGGCCAACTTCAAGAGTTTGATAGACTGTGAATCAAGCATATCAAAACTGTTGACAGGCTTGTCATAACCTTGTCTTTAATTTAGGGGTCATAGAAGTAAACTGACTGTTGCCCTACTTTATAAAGAAATGCAACTATAAAATTCTGAGCAGGATGTTAATCATTATAGGGACAGCAGAAATAACAGGAGTACATCAAACTTCAATCAGAATTGTTTTTGGAAAAATCACATGACTTCTTTTGCTATTAAAATCTTTGCATTAGAATTTCCAGTACTGAACTGAAGAGCTGATTAACAAGTTAACATGAACTAAACAGAGAAGCTGCACCCTCACCAGAGGTGCAAAAAGTTCATTACATAGATGTACAAAATATTCAAAAG
>CM052549.1:73289499-73318380 GCA_028533065.1 Trachops cirrhosus
ATCTTCCTCTGCTTCCATTTGCTCGTGAACCCATTCTATTCACCCTCACCCTTTTCACCGTACAACCTCTTGTGAGGTTACTAATAACCACCCTCTACCCAGATCCAATTACTCATTCTTAGCGTGCATCTTACTTCACCTCTCTGGAGCATCTGACACGGCTGTCACCCCTTTTATAAAACATTTTTCCTCTCTTGGCTTCCAACCAACAAGCTCTCATGCTTTATTTTTCTGTCTCGCTGTGTGCTTCCTCTGGGTCTCCCTTGGACCCCTACATCTCCCCTCCCTCTGCTCACTGCATCATTGAGGCCAAAACCTCAGAGGGAGGCATCCTCAGGTCACCTTTTCTCTTACAGAGTCCAACTAACCCATCATCTGATCCTGCCCGCATTATCTCCAAAATAGATCCCGCATCCATCTGTTTCTCCCCAACGCTGCTACTTCTGCCAACTCCCTCAACTTCTCTCACTTAGAATATCATATTAGCCTTGTAACTGGTGCTCCTATTTCCAGCTTTGCACCCCAACCGCCAATTCTCCACTCAGCATCTAAACGATTCAGAATAAATGAGAGCAGGTTATTACATACCTTTTCAAATAATTCCAGTACCTTCTCATCATACTCAGAATAAAAATCCAAAACCCTCTCTGTGGTCTACAAGTCCCGTCCATGCGATGGTCATTTCCAACAAGTTCAAAATCATTTCCACCTCTGCTGCAACCAACCAGGTTCCAGCCACATGAACTTCCTTGTTCCCTCTATCTGGGGACACTCTTCTCCCAGAAATCCACATGTGTATTCCTTCTTTACTGTTAGGTCTCTACTTACATGTCATCTCTTCAGGAAGTCCCTCCCTGATGGCCTTATCAAAGCTGGAATCCTTTGTCACTCTTGATTTATTTCCTTGATAACACTTACTGCTATGGTATATTCTTTATTTGTCTGTCTGTCCCACTGGCAAATAAGCTCTAGGAGCGTGGGCCCTTTTCAGCCCCGCCATCACTTGAAATAGTAACAGAACTATGGTAAGTGGTCAATAAATATTTGTTGTATTTATGAATTGATGACTTATTTGAGGGTGGAGGGAGATCCAAAAACAGAAAGTTGTCCAAAAAATCATAGTAAATTAAGACAAAGTCAGTTTAAATACAAAAAAAAGGCATTTGAAATGGATAGTGAAAGATTTTAAAACAAATGTGCTATTAAAGGTATTATATGTAAGAAAATAAGAACTACTACCTGGAGGAAATAGAGAACACAGTGATTAAATAAGTATGCAGAATGCCAGGCCCTTGGACAGCTTCCTTAAGTTTTCAATGCTTCTGTTGCTCAATACATAAAATGAGATAAGAACGCTCCTATCACACGGAGACCTTGGGAGAATTAAATTACATGATATGTATAGAAAGATTAAAACATTTCCTAGCTCGCAGCAATAGTACAATATGTGTTAACTATTCTTATTATATTTATTTACTATTACATTAAAAATCAATATTTTATATATATAAAATCAATATTATATATATATAAAACATACAAAAGAGATATATATATATATGCACATATGCAGACAAAAGATAGAGGAGAACAGTACAAGGAACCAATCACAGAACTCTGGGTAGATGTCAGCTCATGAAAATAGGAATAAACATAAACACGCTCACGCAGGGATGGACAGTGGCCTTCAGAGGACAGACTGACATCATCAGATTTCAGAACGACGGGACGCCGACCTCTGCCACACGGAGGCCTCATCTCTGTGAACAGCATGCAGGCTTGTTCAATGAGGGGAAAGATTCAATTTTAGATGAAGCAATTGATAGAAGAAAATCAGTGTCTCTAGCAAACTCACGCAGCAAAAAGCACTCACACGATTTTCCAACGCTCGCACTGAAGACAATGAGGGATGCTGCAGTTTTAAAAACTTTACTAAGGAAACATGTCCTGAAAAAATTCTAAATCCTCTGTAATTTCTACAGGGCTAAGGATCTGTTATAACATAGTAGGTTCTTTGGAAAAAACCTAACAACCGCTGCATTAAGCAGATAGGGCAACTGAAGCCTGAAGAGGGCAAATGCATTGCTCAAGGTCACACAACGCGCTGGAGGCTAGATTAGCTTTCCTCATTCTGGCGTAGACATCCCGTCCCCTCCTTCTGTTATTTACAATAGATAATGTTTGCCAGGAAAACAGGTACATAGTGTTTCCACAGCTCTATCACAGTCCTTGTCACATGATAAAAATGTTCCAGCCAATCAGACTGTTTCTGTTTGGGGGGTTTTGGGTGTTGTTTACCACTGCTTGCTCAGAGTAAGCACTCAATACCTCTGTTGAATAAGTGATATTGTTTTCAGCCTTCAATGCCCAACATCAAGTGTGATGCAGATACATAGCTCCTGAAAGCATGGATGCATCTATGAGTGAATAGCTCCAGCACGTTGGCATATTTATAAAATTGAATTGAGGTCCAATACAGAACTGGAACCAATGGAAAATCCAGGCATCCACCTCCCCCCAGAGTGAAGATGGGTTTGACTTACTGACTCACTCACAAAGAACAGCATAGGGGAAGAAAAAATCATGATGTTACAGTGGAGAAATCTAGCGATACAACCTCAACCCAGTGTTCTGGCTACCGCCACCTGGCTGCCCTGTGGCTGGGGGTAACCCTCCCCTCTGCAGCGTTCTTCCCAGGAGCCCACAGCTCCAGTCTATCTAAGAGTAAAACAACAGAGAAAGCCAGATTAGGGAATAGTCTACGAGATATCTGGCCGGTATCCCTCAAGACCATCAAGGTCATAGAAAAGAAAGGAAGGAAAAAGGAAAGACTGAGTGACTGTCAAGGGCAGAGAGGACTGGGGAGACGTGCCAACCCACTGCAGTGTGATGTCCTGATCGGACACTGGAATGTGAAGTCCAGAGTTTGGTTAACAATAATAAAGCAATGTCAGTCTCATTGACAAAGATACGTGGTAATACAAAATGCCGAATAATGGGGGGAACTGGCTGAGCGACAGAGTAGAACTCCCAGCCTTTTTATAAATCTATAAATACTCCAAAACAAAAAGGATTTCTTTTAAAAAATTTGGTGATGGACACCAGATGATGTTATGAAATTATGAGACAGTACTGAAACCTAAGAAAGGGAATTTGCAGATATCTGGTCAAATCACCAAATATGAGCACAGTGTATACATGAATAGGTTTAAACATCTTGCATAGACTAGCAGACACAGTAAAAGTAAACTGAATGATGGATTCTATTGTCTCCCCGCAATCTTTCTGTGGCATCACCGGTGTTTCCAGTTCCATTCTGGAACGCGAGGAAGTGATGGGGCAGGTGGCGGAGCGTGCACTCTGCAGCGAGAGGTGTGCAGGGGAGGTCAGCTGCTCTGAGCCTGGGTTTCGGACCCGAGATTAAGGGCCAGGAGGACAGGAACGTGTCTTTAGCCATAGCGGCCACAACAATCCTAGCTACTATTTTTGGACAGCATGCTAACATGCCGGGGTTTGCACCAGGGGTTTCAAACCCAAGATTCCACGTGACCCTCGGCGCTCTATGAGGCTGTGATTATACTCTCATGGTAGAGTTGAGATTTTTGGTCAGCAGAGAAGTTACTTTGTCAAGGTTGCAACTGAGATTCAAGCACAAACATTTCTGACTCTTCTACTAAGTCACTCAGGGAAATGCCATTACAGTATCATTAGTCTTTACCAGGGAATAACATACTGAGATTATATACTATATATTATGTATACTATAAATATCCAGATAATATCCATTATACTGAGCCAATGTATACAAAAGGGCTGCTGAACATTTTATTTGTTATACAACAAATACTAGTCCCCTCCTACCTTTATAGGCTCCATCTGCTTTCAATTAGCTCTAAACTGGTTTTTGCTTTTGTGTTTTAAGCCCTAGACGTGCATGAATTATCACAGCACTTCACAAGTGCAGAGTGAGCTAATGCCAGAAGTAAAGTTTAGACAGTATTATGGGATAGAGTTAAATCTTGACCAGTAACAAGTTATTATTCTAGATATAAAAATATCATCATATAGCAATGACACTCTTTTCAAGTGAGAAATATAACAGATTTTCAAAACTGACTATGTCAGGGGAAGGGAAGAATTCCCACCCCCCTAGACTTGTTCAGTTCCTACAGCTAGACTAATAATAAAATAATAAAAGTGACACAAGGACTAGATTAACAGGAGAAAAACTAACTTAATACGTACGCATGGGCGGTTACAACATGGCAGTCCAATCACAAAATGAGGCTCAAGGAAACGACTGAATCAGACACCTTTCTATACTTTTAGACAAAGAATACATGTGTGAAGAACTGGCAGGACAACGTCCGTGTGCGGCGGGCAGGAATCTCAGCGGGTTGGGTCCTGATTCGTGGGGGACTAAGCAAAGTCTGGGCTTGGGGGGTAAATCGATGAGGAGGCCCGGCGGTGTGTTTACACAGACTCTTAGGCCCCGGGTTCTTCAAATCTGATGGTAAGAGAGTTGTCTCCCTCCGACTCCAAAGGGAGGTCCTTTCACATGGGTGATTTCTCCCCTACTTTTCGGGGGACAGAGGGGTCAGTGTCTTCCTTCCACTGGCCATTTCTTAAGTAACTTTAATTCAAAATAATCAATATGCTATTGTTGGGATACTTTGAGGCAGCCTGTCTGGGGCCCCAACAACAAAATGACTCCATGCTTTATTATGGACCCCTTTATATACTTTATTCAGATTATTAGAGTAAGTCTCTGCTGTCATTATAAATTTACTTTAAGATTTTTTTCTAACACAGCCACTTTCTCTCTATGTTCTACCTCTTAAGGTGAATAGTTTCCTCCCTTGGACTTCGTAACCGTTAATTTAAGGATTAATAATTCATTAATCCAGTGAATAAGACTAATTGTTCTAAGCAAGTCTGAAATTTACCAGCAAGAGCTGAGGGAGGGACTGGCAAAGAATAACCTTTCTGTGCTATTATTTTAGGGTGAATGCCCCCCGGTGAGTTGGGGCTACATGAAAGGGGAAACGTATTAGAATAGAACAGTCATCTATTTATTGGCTAAAAGAAGCAAGGTAATTAGAGGGGCTGCCATCCTGTAATTACCACGGGGTCCTGCCACACAGACGGAAGCAGGGCTCTGTTAGCAACAAACATTCGGTTTGCAATGTAATAAAAATAATGATGCAGACCCCTGCGCCAGATTCTATTAGACAGTGATGGCAAACAGCCACGGTGCCTGGATGAATCACGCGGTGCCTATCAGCAAGCAAGGGAGCTCATTTTTTAAACCCAGCAATGCAGTACTGCTCTGGTTTCGACTTTGAATGTTGACAATAAATAAATGACCTAAGAGGATTCACTCCTTTTTTCCTTCTGGGATGCAGGTCAGGACATTCCTAGAATCCTTTTTTAGCTAGATGTGTCCTACAAATCTCACTTAATTAATGCTTCTGAAATAATACCTATTCTGTATGAAATACCTTATTCACACAGAAGGTACGAATAGTGAGATACACATACCTTCTGGCATGGATGTCACCTATGGCCTTGAACTGGTTTTTGCCTTTATACCCAACTTGACCTCTGCCAGCCCTCCCACGAATCTGTGCTGTTACAAGTCGAAGCTGAGCACAAAAGGAAGCTGAGCAAAAGAGGGTGAGAAACAAGTAGTGACCCCAAAGGACAAACTTTCCCGGGCAACCACAGGTGACAGGCATCACCCCCACACATCACAAGCAGGATGGCTGAGTTGGCCACCTTCACTTCTACTTAATAGAAGCGTTCTTTAAGCCCAAATCTTCAGAATGAGTTGATTCCTTGATTCCCTCTTTGAGTGTTTCTTTGTTCCTTTGGGTCTCAAAGACACTACTGAACTTGTTGGATTTACCCGTATTTTGCCGTGTATAATGCACACCCACATTTTAGTGCCACCCGTGTATAATGTGCGTCATTATCTTCCCTCAAAAATTTGGGCAAAGGGTGTGCATAAACACAGCAAACCGGTATTTTTATACCAATTCACCTCTCCCAATTGGATATAGGAAGTTTCCTCACACAGAAGTTTTATCAGGTAAGATGTGGTGAGTAAGGCACCTGCCAAGAAATGTCCTCTTCTTGTAAAAACTCAAATCACAACTACCTCTGGCAATGACGGACAGATAACGCCTAGAAAGGACAGAACAGATCACTTAAGGCCACAGATAAGGCAAAAACTCCAGCTGCTTCCCCACTCCTAAATGACTTTCTCCAGAGTTGGTGGTAAGGTGCAGAGTAGTACTCACTTGAGAAGTACTCGCTTCTCATTTTTAATTTTTCAAAAATTCTAATGTAATTGTTTAGAAGTTTGAGTCGATCGAGAACATAAACACTATTCTTTACCATCTGTAAGCTCGGAAAGTCTCATTTACATTGTAGCTACACCTCCCACTGCAAACATATGTGTCCGTCATGTTGTGTGTTAAATCAGATTTTGTGCTAGTCTGTCACTTATAATCTCATTTACATGAGAAAATGTAACCGTCAAGTATAGAAGAGAGGAACACAGAAGTTCAGGGAATTCCTCCTCCTCCGCCTCCAACTTTCCTGCCCAAGGCACTGGGAGGGAAGGACAGAGTGATGAGGCTGGGGAGAAGCTAGCTGAGGAAGCCGAAGCAGCAGAGAGAAGCGAGAAGGCAGTAATTTCACACAGAATTCCCCGGGCAGGGGCCGGCCTACCATGGAAGTGGGTCCTTAGGCATTGCCGCCTCCGGATCCAAAAGTCCCTGCACCCACCCCTGAGAGTGTCCCTGGAGTTCAGGACTTTCGTCCACCAAACCCGACTCCAGGCCACAGGTTCAGCAGTCAGGGCTTGGAAGTCATTGTCTCAGGCATGCTTCCCCTACTCCGCCTTTGCCCGGTTCAACTATGAGCATCTTCTACAACTCCAGGCAGGTTCACACCTGGGCGCAGCTCGGAGACCTGGCTCATAGATCCCTGGTTCTGTGCTCGATTCCTTTCCTTCTGTCGGCCTCCCTGCCTGCGCCCTCCCACACTGGCCCTGATCTTCTCTGACTTCACTGCCATTGACCGTTGGCACCCATCCTTCTGGGGGAGCCCGGGTCCCTAACATCGAATACACCTGTGGTCTGACCTTCTGGCCTGCTTTCCCCAGTTTTCACATGGACCACGACATAGACAGGGGCCGAAAATAGTGGCTGGAACCTAAAAAGTGCCCGATAAATACTGAAGGGCAGATGCGGTGAACAAAAATGTAGTTCTATATGTAAAGAAGTATACAGAAGATATGAACGTGGAGAAAGAGTTCCTATGTTGACCAATTTAAGGTTTCAGAAACAATGGCACATCATCAGTGAGTCACTTTATCGTGACATTGAGTATCCAGGGGGCCTTTCTTTCACGTCATATATCACATAACAGCTAGAAGCATGGGATGTGTCTACACGGATAAGTCTGTCGCACCTGCGTGGAGAATGAGGACACTATTTGGTAATGCCAGCTTCCCGGGAGACACCTGTGCTGTCACAAGAGTTCTGGGTGTTACTCTACCATGTGGTGTGACCAATGTCCTATGTTCTCATTTCAGGTAAAGCTAAGACCAAAGTGGTTCATAAACCAAGAGGTCCTAACACGGCATCTTGAGCAGATGACTTTAGTCCATTTTCCAGTTTCATTTTCTCCAGCCTACGTATCATCACTTGGGAGTCACATGTTACTTCCTTTCCCTCCCTATGGTTTTCAGATACAAGACGAATCTATCCACCAAACCAGAGGGGGTCAAGAAGCTGGAGACAGGCAGATCACATGAAATGAACAAGGCACTTCCAACTTACACGCTTCCCGGAGTTTCTCTTTGTCGTAGTGGAACCCTTCGTAGTCTTGCAAACTGATTTTGTTCACGCGGATCCTCAGGCGGTCTGGGACGGACTGGGGGCTGCAAAACAAGAACCGCACGTCAGACAAAAAGGCCCGAGTGGAACCGGGAGTCACAGGCACCCGGAGGGACTAACGGCGATGTCCTGTCTTCATGCTTTAGAAGAAGAAGTTCACATTCAAACCAGCATTGCGGGGCCTTTACCAGACTCCAGAAATTATCTGGAGAACACACCTCCGGGAGCCTCGAATTTCTGAAATTTAGGTTAAGAGCATGGAGAGCAGCAGGAAAAGCGTCTGGACACCACTCATAGGATATTTGCTATTAACTTAGTCAAAATCCTAGTAAGATCACGTGTTGGGTTCCATGATAATCTACACGCAGCAAATCTGAATCAGTGAGCAGTGGCGTAGAGCGGCAAAGAAACGCTCTGGGCAAATACGCCGTAACAGCCAAACGTGGCAGCTGGACCCTCAGAAGAGGCAGGGAAACTATGAAGCCAAGGGTCCTGAAAGCGCCGGACTGACACTGAAATAGCTCTGGACACCGACTGGTCTCTGAGAGCCCCTCTCCATCAAACGAACTGCCATCAGCGCCGCCTGTGACGGCAACACTGAGCACCGCACACTCAAGAAAAGACTGGAAATACGGGCAGTGTACTTTCTTTGGGACGGGAATGAAGTATGTATTTCATTTTAAAAGAACCCAATCCATACCAGTTCAGGATATTAAACAATGCAAGAGGCAGCACCAAGCTTTCTGAAGCATCCTGTTTTTCGTCACAATGTCTGTGCCTGGACTCCTTGGACGTTCTTACGGGACATTTTCCGAACAGTTTAATTAAGAGTATGAGTTGAGTGAGACAATTTGTTTTTCATCATCATCGCTATGGACCAATATATTATTAATATGACACAATCTCCACGTATCCTTGAATATTATTTTATACTTAGATTTCACTGGTCAGAAAATGTTCTGAAATAGAGGATTGGTTCTCCTTTCTTACATTATGGGATAAAAGTCACCATTGATTAAAGTAGAAAGAATGGCATTACTCTTTAGTTTATTTCAATAAAGGAAGGGAGGGAGAGAGGGAGGGAGGAAGAAGGGGGAGGGAGGGAGAAAGGGGAGGGAAGGGGAAGGGGGAGGGAGAGAAGGAGGTAAGAGAGAAGAAAAGAAAGAAGGGAAGGATGAAGAAAGAAGTGATACTTTAAAAACACTGTCAGAAGACCGCCACTCCCACCTCATCACACACCCACCCACACACGCATTTCATTTCATTGCAACTCTGGAACGGGTAGAAAAAAAATAGTGTAATCTAATTCTCTTGTCTAAAGCCACATTTAGGGCAAAGTGTAGTTAACTCCCTCCATACAGACTCTCACTCTACTCACGCCCCCCCCCCAAAAAACCACACAGACATCCATGGGGAGATATATGTGTACATCTATGCATAGTTCTGTCCCCCAAACACACACACACACAGGTTTAGACTGAAGTACATAAACTCTGAAGAGAGATGGCAGACAGATAAAAATGTCTGAGGTTTACTGAATTAAAAATTAAGCCCATACTAAACCACAAGAAGGGTGTTCCTGAGGGAAAGTCGAGAAGCCAGATTCAGCAGTTGCCCTGGTCTGTTCAGTCAAAGTGTGTTTGCTGGGTGTCCACTCTGCACCGGACACTGTGCTGGACGCTGGCAGGCACTCACAAACGAAACTGACATGAGTATTTAAGTGGTGACGGGAGGTATGGTTTGACAGCATGTGTGTAGATCGGTAGAACAGGCTTTAAATACCATGCATACCCACACCACCATTTACAGATGGAGAAACTGAGGTTCAGAGAGAGAGTGATTTCTATGGTCACATAGCTACTAAGTGGCAGAGCGGCGAGCAGAGCACTGGACTCGTCCCTCAGTGCTCTCCTGTTCCTTACGTGTCTGATGCCAAGAACCCCATGGATTTGACGGCAAAGCCAGGGAGCCTGGGCTAACAGTCAGGTGATCTCAGCATGGTGCTCAGAGCCTTTTCTTCATCAATACACAGTCAACGGGGTGGTTGAGTGAACAGCGGTGTGTTCACGCAGGAGAACGCTGGGCAAACATGACACATGAGTGTGCAGGTTGACGTTCATCAAGGGAAAGGTCTGAGAATACATACTGTTAAGTGAAAAACGTTGTAAAACTTACACATGGCATCATCTTCACATAAACCGTGGAACCCTGGAGTTTGTACATGTAGACAAATGTCTGCAGAAAAACGTTTGAGCAGCTGGTCCCAAGTGGTTCTCTCTACATGGTGGGATTTGGGGATTATTTTTACATTATCATCATTTTTAGAAAAATATAATTATTGTAAAAGTATGTCAATATGTAAATGAAGAATGATATCTCAGGACAAGAGTAAAAGTAAGAATTATAACAGAGTGTTGCGTAAATAGGAAAGACTTTCAGTGATTAATAGAGTGATCATACAATGTTCATACCAACTGCTTATCCAGAAATAAAGAGGGTCTGACCTTTTCATTTCCAAGTTCACCCCAGTGACCTGCATAGACTGTAGTTAGCAACTATTTTCCTGCAAGCCTAGCAGATTACAGGGAAGTTGGGGCCATAGCATCATACTCTGTAAGGAGCTCTGCCTATACAGCATTGTAGATAACAGCAGATCTCCTGGCAGAGAGCTCCAGGCTTCTCCAGTGGGCGGGAGCCACCAAGACTAAGACCTGGTTACGGCAGTAGCAACAGTTGGGGAAATAGGATTCGGGGACTGACTGCAGACCACTCACCGCACCCCTCCTCCAGGGGGCTCCCCACGGGCTAACAAGTGTGCATTGCCTTTATCAAATCCATCAGCACCTGCGCCCTTCTACCTCCCCGCCTTTCATCTGGACCCACCAATTCCAACCACACACTGCCGCCGCCTCCTGAACCACGGCCTCCCACCCATCTCCCTGACTTATGGGGGGCATACCAGGGACACACAGCAGGAACTTTCATTTGAACAGAACTTCCAGATCCTCATTTCATCTCCAGAGTGACCAGCTAAGACAGACAGAAGAAAACAGACTCTCTAGCTCTCTGTCACTCTCTCCCATCCACCTTCCTACACATTCACAGTCTTGCCCTCAGCTCCCACTTCTGCCAGGAGTGTATCCTCCTTTCCTATCAGCAGCAGCTCGCTTCAACCCAGTTTTCCAATTGGGGTGCCTTGCATTTGGCCTGCTATCAAATGTCGCCATAGATGAGGCCCATCAGCAAATTTTAGGGCACTCAGTCACGGAGTCCATGATGGAAAACCCCGGTGTATCAGCAGTGAATCGAGGCAGCAGTGAATCGAGGCAGCTCAGACTCCAACTCAGATTGCCTGGATTTGAAGGGAAGTGCTCCCACTTACTACTTAATCAGGAAACTTTGTGCTTCCATTTCCTCATGGGGAAAAAGACAGTAACAATATTCACCTCACAGGGGTATTATGAGAATTGAAGAGTCAGTGCAGCTGATGGGCTTAGAAAACTGTCTGGCATATTGTAAGTGCTCAGTAGATGTGAGCTATTATCAGTGTAATTATTATTCTGAAGATTCTGCTCTGAGAGAAGGTTCTGCCTAATAAGCCACAGCATCTGTGATGCCAGGTATTGGAGGAGGTTTAAGGCATACAGGAGCCCCTCCAGACCCTTGTGACGAGCTGCTGGGCCTCCCTTGGCAGAACACTGTCTAGCCTGGCTGGTGTTCCGATGCTTCCGCGCCTTCTCCCACCCGGTCTTTCACAGGGCGACCAATAACATGAAAGTAGCTGGAACTTGGGAGAAAAGGTACACGGAGATGAAATGAAAGCCAAGTGATTCAGTCGTGTCCCTTTATGTCAAAATATATTAGTGTCCCATTAGTGGCCAATTGCACTGGCAGATGACAAAGGCGCTCCTTGGAGTCTGGGGAACAGCGCGGCCATTAGCTTTCTAAAATTAAATTTGCCAAGAAAGTTAGTGGAGCGTGGAGGAGACTACTAACCTGGGTAGAAATACACCTGCCTCCGCGCCGACATCCAGCACAAGCTGCTCAAATCCTGACTGAGGCTCTGGGGTAGGGGTTCTGGACCTGACATCCGGGGAACTTCTCAAGGGTCCCAAAGGAACTCAGCAATCTGTGAACGACCTTTGAAATCGGGCAGTGACCTTCAACTGTCACCGTCTCACTCATTTTCTATGAAGCATCCAGAGTGAGCCCGGGCACAGTGGAAGTTCATGGCTCTGACCTTAACTCCCCATTGTCCCCCATAGCGATTTTCTCAAGAGCTGTAAGAACACCTCTCCTTACATCCACTCACACGGGCCTCCCGAATCTCCAGACCACGACTTCCCTTCCATGTCATGTGCTCCTGGCCCCTGAGATGTTGGGGGCAGGGCAGTGCAGTGGCATCAGGACAAAACTGGCATTATTCTCTCCTCTCCTGTAGGAGACTTTCCACTCATGAGGCTCAGTTTCTCCTGTATGCCTTCAAGTTTCACCATTCTTCCAACCAATTTCTTCACCACTCCACATTGCCTCTCTCAGACTGATAACAGACTCCTCCATTCCCATCTCCTCCACATGGACACCCTTGAGGGACAGAGGGGACAAGCAGGGTGCTTTTGCTCCCCCAGGTCACTTGTAGACAAATGATGCCACATTATCCCCGCTTCTCACTGGAAACGTGAATCATCTCAGAGTAACACCCCCGATGCTGAGACAGGATCACAGCACGTAAAGCAGGGTGTAGGGTCAGAGAAGTTGCATTCCAATCGGAGCTCTGACAATATGTTTGATGTTATGAACGCCGACAATACCGGCTCTAAACCATATTCTGATCTAAAAATGAGACTGATGATAATAATAATAATGTTGATAGTTCTATTTAAAAAAATGTTTAAGAAGTACAAATTGCCAGTCATAAAAACAGTCACAAGGATGGAAAGTACAGCATAGGGAATATACCCAATAATACTGTAATAAGTATGTATGGTGTCACGTGGGTACTGGAAATATCGGGGTGATCACTCATAAGTTATATTGTCTAATCACTATGTTGTCCATGCGAAACTAACACAATATTGAATGTCAACTGCAAATGAAAATTTCTTTAAATTTTTTAAAAAGGCACTTAGAGTTGTGAAAAAGCTGAACGAAAAAAAATTATGCAGGGAGTAGTGAATGAGAAGACACATGTGAGGTGGTTAACCCTTTCCTCCCACTCCTGGTAAGTAGTAAGTGCTCAAAAATAATATATATATACTTTTATATTGAATGTATTGGGATGACATTCGTTAATAAAATTATATAGGTTTCAGGTGTACAATCTATAACACATCATCTGTATATTATATTGTGTGCTCACCACCCCAAATCAAGTCTCCTTCCATCACCATTTATCCCCCCTTCCGCTCTTCAAAAATAATCTATCATTGTTGTTATTACTATTACTAGCATCCTGATGCTTTTCCAACTTCCACAAGTCCCACATTTTTTTAATTTGGTCCTGGATAATCACATCATAGCAGGAACGAGAGTCTCAGCTCTAAACGGTAGTTGGCAGACCTCAGATCTGAGCAGCAGGAGAGCGCGCTGACGTGGCTAGGGAGACGAGACTCACAGTTACGCAGCATCTGTAGTCCGTCAGATGAGAATGGAGGTGGGGACCGCGAGTGTTTGTAAGATATTCTGCTGAAAGATATTAAGAATATAAATTCTAATTCATGGTACAGAGGAGACCCTTAAAGTTACAGTATATAATTATTCCACATTTGTCACTTACGAATATATTATTTTCATTAGCATTTCTTAAATGGTTCAGTGTAAGAGCTTCCACTTCAGACACTCACTATGTAGACTCATTGATTTTTATGGTGGACTCTCATCTAACCAGACACTTGTTACTCCTACGAATATAAAGGGTTTTCCTTCACAAGGCTGACAAGCATCAATCAGAACTCTGTCCACCTTTCTCCCTCGAGGCCTGATTTAATCATAACAGAAATAAGTTGCCTTAATTTCTTCCCAGCAATGTAAGTGTGAGTTTCTTCCTGATCATATCCTAGATATAATAAAGCATGGTTCTACTGATCTTGAGTAAAATTCATTTGCACTGGCCCTTATCTTATGAATGGACTTTGATTACAATTTTAATTTCTGACGGGAGTTCGTAGCATGAAACACTATTTCTTCCTTCTCCTTGCAGCCCCAGCACCTAAAATAGAGCCTGACATTTGCTGTTTTCAATAACTGGTTTGGAACCATTAAATGAATGAAATGCAGAAAGTCCACACGGCCCTGAGGCTGCACACGGTTTGCCATCGGAGCGTCTCTGTCCTGCTCACTAGAGACTTTCTCTATGGGAGCCTCTGGGAAACCCTGATTTGGCTGTTCATTTCTGTCCTTTTTCTACATAAGTCCGGAGCTAAATCCATGCTGGGTTATGGTCTTGCACTCCTTTGCATCTTATATAGAGGGGTCCACACAAATATTAAAAAGAAAGAGGAAGGAACCTCCAAAGGGCAGATGTCCCATCCAGAACAGTATGTGAACCATTTCAGGACTGCCTGGTCTTCGATTAAATAACAGGGACCAGAAGCATCTACCAGCGCATCCTTTCATCAGCTAGCAAGCTGTGCCTTATTTAAAAATAATTATACTCAATGGCTTCCTTCAGCAACTTCCTAGAAATTGCTACAATTTACCCTGGGACGTTTTCAAACTGCCACTGACAATAAGCTATCCCAAAACGCACCCAAGTGAGCCTCTTTACATTGAAGGATAAAACCAAATTAGATCAAGCCTTCTGAACAGGGGTTTAAAGTGGATTTTGGATACCTGCCGCGTTCAGACAAAACTAATATTCCGTTGCCTTCTGCCCAGAGTAGAGGCCCACACCTCAGGAATGTGAAGTAAGTTGAAAAGGAGTTTGTGAATTTGGAACCAAGGATATAAAACAAAATCATAGGAGCCGCAGTCAATCACGGGTTCCCACTGCCCAACGTGCTTTTCTAGAGAAAGTACCTTTACAGGTTAATTCATTTTTGATAGCAGTTGAATCTGTTCTTGGCCTCTTCAGAATCCATCTGTGAAGTGGCTGATATGTCATAGCTTTTACAAATTATCTGAGACAGCCAGCCCCTCCCGATCTCTAACAAGATAATGGAGTTAAAGCTTTAGAGGGTTGGGAGAGATCTTAGATGTTATCTAATTCAATATTTGCTCTCTATCCGATTCTATCTTCCTGTATGACTGCATCTTCCAACAGCTACTCAGTCTCTGCTTGATTCCTGTCCAGGGGTGAGGTGCCCTGTTCTTTGTTTAAACTGCTCTAAGCATTTGCAAATTCTTCCTAACGATTCCAACTAGCTCTGTTTCCCCAGTTTCTGTTTACTGGTCTTTCTTCTACCGTTTGGGTTAAAACTGGGTTTAAACCACTGAGACAATCAGCCCACAGGCACTGATGGCAAAACAATGTAAACTTTAAGTACCGGGAACTGTCACCTACTGCAGAGACATCTGCAGGCTTAATGGCTGGCTATCAGATTAAGAATAGGCTGTAAGTACCCAAGAGCCAAAGATGTGTGTGCCCTTGGTCAGAACAAAACATAACTGTAAGATTTTTTGAACATTTCCAAATGCACATGGAAATGCACACTTGCATGCATTCATCAAAATATATAATAAATATTTATGCTTCTGTAATTGTAATAAATGAATATGTAGAAGAGTGACATGGGCGTGCGGTTATCAGAGACGGTCTCTTCTTCTGGGTGTCAGGGTCCCTGCCTTTAAAGGAGAAGGAAGGAAGAACCAGCAGTGGGGTCCCTGGGCGCCACTGCAAAGCAACTCACAGGAACAGCAGTTTCGCCGTCTCTGCTTTAAAGGAAAAGACACAGGCCAATAGCCTTGATCAACATGGCAAATTCTCCTAACCACTCATTTTGGGGGGTCGGGGACAGTGACTTTCAAAGCGCTTACTGACTCAGTCATCCAATTCTGAGACTTTCACCCCACATACACTTACTGTAATACCAGAAACACAGATTTATGTTTTAAAGCCATACATGGACACTCGAAGTGTCTTCTCCATAAGACCATGCAGTCTCTTCGCTTTCTCCTTTTCTTTCCTTCGTGCATATTAAATTCACATCCCAGTTCTCCCTAGAATTCCTCCTTCGCAGCAGCAGTCCACACTGGGGTTGTTAACTCCCTGTTCCCGGAAACTCTGTTTTCCCTTGGACCTCAGCTCAAGACACTCTCCCGGTTTCACAACTAAATTTCCATCTGCTCCCCATTCCTCTCCCCTGCAGTTCATCCTCCTCTAAATATCTTTCAAATATGTGTGCTTCTCTACCCGCTTCCCTAAAACCCCCACAGACCAAGCTGCCACCGGTTCACACCTAACCGTGCTCCCCGCATCCATTCGTGCCCTCATCACTCTGCAGACTGAGCAGTCAGTGTGACAGGTAAATGTCATCCTGGCATAATTTTGTCCCCCCATTAAATCATGAGCTCCTCGAGAAGAGGAACCAAGCTATTATACATCCCTCTTTACATCTCCCACGGTGTATGCTAATTATGCGGCTTTCAACATGTGATAAACTATTCTGCTTCCCATATAGACTTGCTAAACTTTCAATGAGAAAAAAATTATTTTGCGTGGCAACTGACTACATCATTCATCCTCTCTAATCATGTGTGGTAATAGGTAATTGGCCAGGATGGGGACCACTCAATAGCCTCTGGTTCAAAGGAAAAATCAATTCCTATTACAAAAACCAACAACAAGGAACTCTCTCGATGTTCATGCATTATCACTGAAGATGCATAGTTATGTTATAGCTGTGCTACCGTTGTGTGTGGGATTGACTCTCTGACTTCCTTCTGGTTCCTATGAATGGAGAAGAATTTCTAACTTGTCATTGGATACCACCTGCAGATTTAAATCGCATGAAAGTGGAGTCTCCTATCCCGATAGTTGCTAAATTAGTAACTAGGGACAAAAATATTTTAGAAAAGAAGTCTTTTAGAATAGGCGTTTTGGACCTTAAGTTCCCACTTACACTCTTTTTATGCATTTTTGACTTAAAGAGTATTAAAATTAGACAAATAGGATGGTGAAAGGCAAAGGAAGTAAATATCACAGGAAATAAGGATGGATGGAAATTAGAGGTGGAGGGAACATGCATTTTCATAGAATTCTGCAAATTCAGACTGCTGAGATGAAGAACACTCTGGAACAGCTAGAACGGGGACGAGTAACCCAAGCCCTGTCTTTCATCACGCCAGGCTCAAATCATTGCCACTTTAGGAAGTAAGGCCATGTCATGGAGGTTTCCTGGTTATTACAAATGACGAAGATGCCATCATAAAACACTAACATGAGCTACCTTTAGTACCACAAGCTGCTCACGCATGGGGATTCTTTTGCTGTTCTGATCGTAGAGAGGACCATTAATCACCACCTCCAGTGGAGGAAGGAACCACTGGCCTGGACCAATGAGACACAATAAAATAATGTCATCCCCGGGCCATCTCCATGGTTTCACATCTTATGTGCTCACAAAGAAAGACTTCATTCCAGGTTTCAATTTCTATGTTTCAAAGAGAAAGCCTTACATCTATTTGCTATATACAATGCTAAAACTCTTTACTTGAGTTTGTAATCAAAAGCTATTGTAATATCCTGTTCTTATTTGCAATTGATAAGGAAACTGACTTTCTTTGCTGCAAAGGAGGCTAGAAAAAGTATTGGGATTTGCATGGTTTAAAAAGTGTCACTTCGCAGGAGGAAACATTTGTGGCCTTTCATGCACATCAATAAAGACACTGAAAGTAGGTTAATACCTGCTGGTGTATCTGCTCTTCTAGTAGCTCCAAAGCCTGATGGATCAAACTGTGGCATTTGAGCAGGCGTCTAGGTGTAACATTAATAAATATTTTCCCCCAAAAAATGAGGTTGCATGTAATTTAAAAATATGTAACACTTATTTCACCTATAAACCTTCAGGAAAAAAATCAAGAACTTTGAATTTTTTATAAGTAAAAATAATCAAACAGCAGTAGCCAAAATGCAGGCAGTAATAATGGAGTGAAAATAAATACTGCCATTTACTTAGGCTGAGATATGTTATGACTCCAATTAGTGTTAGAAGGGATGCCTGTATGAATGAAAAGGTGTGCTCCTGTTGAACAGCTCTGGTGCACATTGTGTGGAAGTAGCTCTGCCTTCCCAGGAAACAGGCTCACGAGAAGAGAGTTCCGTGTTTTGCCTTACACCAAGAAAATAAAAAGTAAGTTATCAGCCTCACAATGAGTGGTATTACGTAAGAAACATTTCTTTCAATGGTTTTAGCTTTCTATACAAAACATTTTATAAAAGGACACTCTGCTTTCCTGAAGTCTAGGTATTAGAGAAAGAATACTTGCAAAGTTATTTTTTCATAGTAGGCAAGCAGTATTTTACTGTTCTAACTCATATTTTCCCTCTGGGTTGGCCATGGCTTGCCAAGGTCTGGACTGTTCGGTGGTGCTACATTTGGCTCTGGAGGGAGACACGGTGTCACAGCTCTCCTGCAATGCTGCCACTCATCAGCCTGCGGCTGGTGGGACGCTCAGCCCCCCACCTGTCGCACAGATGTGTGCCCGGTACCCCGTGTCTCCTTGTCAGAAATCCAAGCAGAATGAATCAGAAACTCCTCCAAGCCCAATTCTCCTTTCCAACTCAGCGGTTCGGCCAATTAGGTGGAAACTTTTCATCACCTTTCTCTAATTCCTGATCCAACGACTACAGGAGTTTCTTTAGAACCATTCTTCTTATTGATGTAAGAAGAGGCAGAATAAAGACACATTGCTACAACAGAACTTGTAAAATTCATGACAATTCTACCACTACTGAAATGGCTAATCAACAAAAATAACCTTGTAAAATTTGATAGTAAACGAGGAAAAAGTTCCTTAAAATATACTGTTAGTGGCAGACTAATAAATTACTTGGATGATGAAGAATAAACACGAGATAACTAGTAAAAACATCCACTAAGAGGGATTCAACGAAAGAGAGGAAATGAATGGTTTCTGTCGGGAATGTCATCATAGAATGTGAAAATAATTTGGGGTATTTCTGCTTTTTGCATTTCTTTCTCTCCTTTCACTTACCATATTAAAGTACCTCACATCCCTACCAAAAGCAATATTCTTACATATTCATGAGCCAAGAACCTTTCTTCAAAGAAATATGTAATAATTTTACTTTGTCTGGGCAACAAAATACCATCAGACCAAAAGATTTACTTATGTCCCAATTAGAAGACATAAATGACTTCTCTTGAGAGCAGTAGAGACTAAATAACGAATGAAGAAAAATAAAATAATTACAGTTATCTGTAACATGAAGTAAAAAGCTTTGGCTTTTTTTGTTTCATTTGTAATTCTCTTAATGCCACTTTTATTTTAGTCAAATATTTTAGTGACGACTTTAGAACACGCTGAACTCCTTTTTAGAGTTTCATTTTCTGGCACAAAATATGGTGATGATTTCTGAGGATTAATTAAATCTAACACCAACAAGTATTTTCTTTTCATGTCTTTAAAAATGAACTCTCTTTTCATTTCATAAAAGTGTGTCAGGGCATTATGACAGATCGAGAAAACTCCATTGCACTGGCTTAATGAAATTGAAGTTCCCCTACAAATGAAATGCACATTGCAATTTATTAGCACCTTAGGGAAGCAATCCAAAGTAAACACCCTCTTGGAACACTGAAAATGAGCGTCTAGGTTTCTTTGTTATTGGGATGTTCTTCTTATTCTGTGGCAGAATATAACATCCGTTATTATGGCAGTACTGGAGTCAAAACTGAAATATTTCTCTTTTTCTCACTGAATGCAATAAAACCATTAATAGCATTGCTGTTTTAATGCTATTATCAAGATATAAATGGCTGCTTTCTAAAAGTATTTATGGTTTTCTTTTTCTGGATGGAGAGTCCATTTGTAAATATATCTTTTATTTACAAAGACTAGGAAAATTTTTCCTTTTCTTTCCTTTTCTAGCCTGTATTTCTATAGTTGCTTTATTATAAATGATGTTTTAGGAATTCAAATTCAAACAGAGAGGAATCTAATTTTTTTACCTTCCAAAATTCCAACCTGGCTTGGAAAACTCTGAAAGCTTAATAACATTGTTCAGGGTATTTAAACCTTAATTTCAACTTCCCTTTCTAAAAGTCAGGTTATGCAGAATAATCTAAAAGAAAAATTACTGTTGTGTTTATTGAACTAACGCTATTTCTAAGGTCATATTTTTTAATTTTTTTAATTTTTGTTGATTAAACAAACAAGCACAAATTCATGAGTATACTTCCCCCTCAGGTCCAGCCCAATAGACCAGATCATATCCTACACCTACACCGTCCTGCTAGCGCCCCTCCTGCCCCCTGAGGCTGACTTGCAGGAGAGACTCTGGGCACCTCAAGCCAGAAACTCTTGAGTAAATATTCACTTCCCTTTTGAAGCGACGACCTTCACTATGTGAGAAGTGCTGACTCATAAGGCTGGTTCTCCACCTACGCAGACATGAATAATTCACCTCTAAAAATACATTTTAAAAGCAAAGACATCTTATTTTAAATGTTCAGGGAGTCCTAAGTGTATTATGCCTTTACATAACTGCACCCAATTCTGCGAAGTGTTTACCTTTGCCAAGGGAAGCTCAGGCGCCCCTCAACCCTTCACATCAAGCCTCACTCACGGGCCGAACACCGTGACCGACAATCCTGAAAGACTCTCCGTGTGCTTTAGCTGTGCTAGAATTAATTTTAACTGGGGTTCGTGCTTCTGTCACCTTTCTCATAACACTTGAACTGCAACCTATAAGACCAAAGATTTACACAACTGAAACATTCGAAATTGAACTCTAAGTTCTTATCCATCTCTAGCATTTTCTTACCAAGGGGGAAAGTTTACATAGCATGATTTGATTAAAATACATAAATCATACATATGAAAATAAGCATACACACACAGGAAAGTGACCAAAGGTTATACTGACAGTAGAGTTCAGTTTCTTAAATGCTGCTTTCAAAGCAGATGGTCAAGTTATGCCAAGCTTAACTCTATGGTCTTAGGCAACTTTCCTAACATTTCTTACTGTCATTCTTCACATCTATGGAATGGGAATAATAGCAATTGTTACCAGACTGTTATTAAGGTGTTAAATCTGATCAGAACTCAAGGTGCTCAGCATAATTCAGGTACACATGACTTCTCTGGCTAAATGAAAAAAAATCCACTATAGTTCTGGTAGGGGTGTCCAACCTTTTGGCATCTCTGAGACACACTGGAAGAAGAGGAGTTGTCTTGGGCCACACATTAAATACATTGTGACACGTAATCACAAAAACATCTCATCATGCTGTAAGTAAATTTACGAGTTTGTGTTGGGCCGCATTCACGGCCAGCCCGGGCCGCATGTGGCCCGTGGGCCGCGGGCTGGACAGCCCTGGTTAGAGACGGTGCGGCACTAAGTGGAGCACGACAGTGCGGGGCCTGGCCTCCCCGACCAGAACAAGGGATAAAGGACGACCCTGTCATATCCTGTGGCCAGTCCTGCCTACTTCATGCCTTAGATCCCTTTGGGGCCGATTTTCATAGAGGCTAGAGTCATACTCCGAATTTGAGCATAACAGAACTCCAGAGCTGACAGCCCAGGGACTAACTATATTTTATATGTATATAAATTATTATATACATGTAAAATACATATATATCTGAAAAACTGCAATACAAAACGGTTAATACATAGTATCACAAAGACAAACACAGGAACACAAAACAGAAGGACGTGACCGTGGGTACCGTGGGTGGGGCCACAGAATGAGGAGGGAGACACCCCAGTTAGAGACTCCATCTGCTCCTGCCACCACTCTGGCCTTCTGGGCCGGAGGAGCGCAGGCACACAGCGGAGTGAGAAGGCTCTTGGGGAAAACTCACCGAGTACAGTGAGGAAATGACCACTACCCAAGATGCAGCCTGGACTCCAGTCTGGAAATTGGTATGAGATAAAGCCCAAGTAGCTCCCACTTACTTTTCTTTGGAGTTTTCAATTTGGTTTATCTGATTTATGGACCCAGCAGAGAGGGGCAGCATAAAAAGAAAGGAAGGCATGACATTCTGGCCTCATTAAAGGTCAAGAAACTGTGGAGAGGGGAGATTAGGAAGATAACCCAGAAAAGGTGTCCGTGGGAGGGGAGAGAAGAAAGAGAAGAGAAGATGGGTGAAGCTTAGCAGTTTCCTCTGCTCAGGGGTTCGGAGAGCAAATAGCTTTGCTTTTCAGAAATCCTGAAGTTAATTCTAGGCTTCGCTATCTGACTCTGAGACTGAGCAAATGATGTTTTATTTTTTTCTCAATTTCATGGACTTAGCCATTCTCTCCTGTGCTTTAAAAATATGAAATGTATTTTTTGCTTTTTTCCCTTTATAGAAATAACGCATGTTCTCTGAAATCAATAAAAAAATATAGAACACCACTTAAAAATTATCTATAACCCTATCACTCAGAGATAAAGACTCAGGGATACAATAACAATCACAAAAGCATTCACAACAAATATACCCACAACTTTTGAACGCTTAGGCCCTCCCAACTGATTTTTGGATCCAGAAACTCTGACACAAACTTACAACCCACGAATCAGAATCTAGACAGATTACTGGCCCAGCCATGAAGGACTTCTCTGGAAACTTATCCTGATATTCTCGTGAAGGTTTGTGTGTTACCCACCAATAGCTCAATTCATTCTGAGGCAAACTATGTCTGATAGATCATCTTGCCTACTTTAGAGGTCAAAGTCATAGTTTATAAAGGTATACATGTACATTTCTACTTTGGCAGTGTTTTTGCTACTCCCTGATAGAGTCCAGGGTGTGGTGGAATTTACTGAAAGAAGAAAGGAAAGGAGAAAGGGTTTTAAATAAAGCAGTTTGATTTTCTAATTAAAGGGCCAGTATTAAACAAACAAAACGAACTGGCCTCTTACAGCATATTCATAAATACGAGAAAACATTAAAACAAAACCTTTCAGGTGACTAGCTGGAGAACAGAATTAGAGAATTTTTAGAAAGCACTTCAGGATCTACTAATGTACTACCCCGACCAGCCCGCAAATGCTAAACTACCTATGACCAATTTATGTTCTCTTCCATCACGAAGGTTGAAGATTCTTGGCTCCGTCTGGATAGTTTCTCAATAATAATATTCTTAAACTTGACCCAAAACAGAGCCATTAAAAAACAGACATATTAAAATATTTCTCTTAGTGAGTCTCCCTTTTTTCTTGGAACAAAAATTAATTTATTTGCTCCCTGGTGGCTCAGTTGGTTGGAGCACTGTCCTGTACACCAAAAGGGTGGGGGTTCGATTCCTGGTCAGGGTACATACTTAGGTTGTGGGTTCAGTCCCTGGACAGGGCACGTACAGGGGGCAACCAGTCCATGCTTCCCTCTCACATCTCTCTCTCTCTCTCTCTCTCTCTCTCTCTCTCTCTCTCTCTGTTTCTCTCCCCTTCCTCTCTAAAATCAATAAACATACTTGAAAAATGTTTTAAAAAATTAACTTACTTTCACCCTTTCCCAAGACAACTTCATTTATGAAAAGCAATAGAATGCTGAGAGTCATCCTCAGCCCGTGGTCAAATAGGACAATTCGCGCATTTTTTCCCCATGAATCTGTGCTTAGCTCTGCCTCCCCCCAGGTAACAAACAGACCCACACAATTCAGCATTGGGAAATGTCCTGTTTATATTCACACTGTACTGCTGTGCAAGTCCCAGTTTAACACGTGTTGGCTGCAGTTCAAATGACAGCGTGTTCTCTGCGGAGCTGTTTGCTGAGTGCGCTCACAGCAGTGGGGAGGAAGAGGGCATACACGGCGGCCCCTACTGTAAAAGGCAGGAGAGAATCTCCGGTTCTGGGTACAGTCGGTAAGCACACACCATTCTCTCTCCCTCAGGGAATGCAGCTATAAAAAAAACTAATAAAATAAAAGCTAAATGAGTTACTGTGCGTAAAATGCTCAGACCCCTGCCTGACGTGTAGCCAGTTCTCCTACACATCAGGGCAGAGATTTCTGTGATCTTTTTCTTCACTTATTTTTCTGTACTCCACGTGTGCCTACGTGAGTGCCTGGCACATAGCAGGCATTCAGTAAAATATCTGTTAAATGAGAAAAAAATCCTGTGCAGAATTCATAAAGTAGCTCTTTGAGAACTCTGAAAAGGAAATGACAGCAGCCGATTGGAGAAGACTAGAATTTAAAATACCATCAAACTGGTAGTGAGCTGCGCCCTCGTTTTTCCTCCAAAAACCCAGCAATGCAGAACCGGCCATAGACCCTGGGTGCAGGCAGAGCAAGCCCTGGGAGAGCCTTGCGGAAAGCTCCCAGCTGAGGAAAGGAAAGAGACTTGAATGCTCAGAGAAATGCAGGAAAACCTCCCTTTGTCATCGCCCACCCCCCTCTCCATTTTCTTACACCCCAGCACGCAGGCAATTCTGTCATGCTGGCGGCAGCCACGACAAAGGCTCCAGGTGCTTAAAATTGTAAGGGAAGAAAGACTCCCTCTCGAACAGCAAAATCTGGGAACCTAAGGGACAGGGGTAAACCAGTGTTGCTTCTTCGCCCCTTTCTCTGTACTGTCTGGTCCTGACGTGAACACAGTCGCGAGAAGTATGCAGCAGGGCGAGGTAACTAAATCCTCAGCTTTCTTGCTTAAAGATCAAAAAACGGGAAGCCCCAGGACACTGGAAATTACTGGGGATCACAGCAGAGAGGGAACACAACTTCACAAAGATGTTCGTGAATGCTTGGATTCACCTCCAGGTTACAAAGGTGTGAACCTGAGCCTAAACATCAAACCTTAGGAACCGAGCTACAGGGTAGACCCTCCACCCAGATCACGCACTGCACGGTGCTGGAACACGAACCGGGTGGGTATGAACAGCACTGCAGGAACTCTGAAAGCAGAACCAACGTTGTAGCCACGGCCCTCAGGAGGCGTGTTGAAACGTGTGGCCTGAACTCTACAGAGTCAACAGCCTATTAAAACAAAAATCACTAAGTGGTTACTTTCAATAACTAGAAAAAGAAGAACATAATAAATCTAAAGCGGGCAGAAATTAGAAAATAATAACGAAAGGGCAAATATCGAAGAAATTGCAAACAGAAAATCACTTGAAAAAAATTAAACCAAAATCTGATTTTTCAAAAAAAAATCAATAAAATTAATAGCACTCTGCTAAGATGGGCAAAGAAGGAAAAAGAGAAGAAAAATACTAATACCAGGAATAAAAGGGGACTATTACTATAGACCCACAGATATTAAAGGAATGAGAAAATTGTACCAATAATTCTACATACACTAATCAACAACTTAGATGAAATGAATCTATACCTCTAAAACGTCAAAAAACTTTTAAAAAACTACAAAAACCTGAAAGTCACCCATGATAAAATAGATGACCTGTGTAGTCACTTAACTCCTAAAGGAACTGGACTTAAAAAGGGGGAAAATAAATCTTGAGACTCAGATGGTTTCACTGGCAAATTCTAACAAACATTCTTTAACATTTTTAAAATTGTTGTTCAAGTACAGTTTTCTGCCTTTTCCCCACCACTCCTCCCCAGCATCCCAGCCCTCCCCACCTCCCTCCCCTGTGCCCCCCACCTTGTTATTGTCCATGTGTCCTTTATAATTGTTCCTGCAAAACCTTTACCCTTTCCCCCCATTATCCCCTCCCCTCTCCCCTCTGGTCACTGTCAGCCCGTTCTCAATTTCAATGTCTTTGGCTATACTTTGCTTGCTTGTTCGTTTTGTTGATTAGGTTCCAGTTAAAGGTGAGACCATATAGTATTTGTCTTCTACCACCTGGCTTATTTCACTTAGCATAATGCTCTCCAGTTCCATCCATGCTGGCTGACAAACATTTTAAAAAATATTAATAACTCCATTCTCCCTGACCTTTTCCAGATGTCCTGATAAAAATAGTTCAACAAATAAATCTACAAGTGACAACCATACTTAATGGTGAAAGATGGAATGATTTCCCCCTAATAACAGAAGCAAAGCAAGAATGTTTGCTCTCACCAGCATTATTCAACACCACACTAGAAATCCAAGCCAATGCAATAAGGCAAAAAGAAAGAAATAAAAGGCATACAGGTTGAAAAGAAAGAAATAAAATGATTTCTATTCCAAGACAACAAGTGTGACTCTACAGAAAATTCTGAGGATGTTACCAAACTCCTAGAACTGAAAAGTGAATTTGGGAAGGCCAACACAAAAAAACCCAATGTACTAAAAGCAAACAAACAAAGAAGAAGCATTATACTTCTATAGTCTATATAGTAGCAATGGACAATTGGAAACCAACATCGCAAAAACTAGCATTTATAGTAACTCCAAAATATGATATACTTAGATGCAAATCTAACAAAATATGTACAAGATCCATATGTTGAAAACAACAAAACAATGATATAAAAATAAACAAACAGAGAGACATACAGTATTGATGGATTCGAAGTCTCAGCATAATAAAGATATCTATAGTCCCCAAATCAATATACAGGTTCAATACAATTCCAGTAAAAGCCCCAGAAACTTTTGGACATACAGGCAAGCTGGTTCTAAAATTTATATGGAAAGACAAAAAAAAACACTTGAATAGTCAAGATAATTTTGAAAATAATGAAATTGAAAAAACACAACTAGATTTTAAGATTTACTTCAAAGGTACAACAATCTGAAGAAGATGGCATCAACAAATGCATAAGTATATAGGTCAACAGAACAGAGTCCAGAAGTTAATATATATCCAAATAGATCCATATTTATACATCTGTATCTATCTATTGCCAATTAATTTTTGATATGAATGTAAAGGCAATTAAGTAGAAAGAGTTTTTTCAACAAATGATGCTGGAACCATTAAACATGTATATGCAAATAATATATAATAAAAAAACACAACTAACCTCAACCTAAATCTCGCATCTTATACAAAATTTAACTCAAAACAAGTCATAGATTAAATGCAAAATGTAAAACTATAAAACTTCTAGAAGAAAACAAGGGAGGAAATTTCATGACCTGGGATTAAACAAAAAGTTCTTGAACGTAACACCAAAACATAGCTCTATAAAGAAAACAATAATTTTAGCTTTGACAAAAGTTGAGAGTTTTGCTCTACAAAAGATACTGGTAAGAGAATGAAAAGATAAGATATATTCTGTAAGAAACATGTTCACAAAGCATGTACTTAACAAATGACTTGGATCCAGAATACAGCATGGGGCAAAAAGGAGATTTACAATATGGAAAATACAAAAATTAATAAATAATCATATAAGGATACACTCTGTTTCATCTATTCACAACTGTAAATCTACATTTACTCAGCCCTGTATGAGACGAATTTTCAAAACTCAATGTAAACAAACAGTCCCCCAACTGGCAAAAGGTTTGAACAGATGTTTCATCAAAGAGTATAAAACAGAAGACAAATAATCACATTAAAAGATACCCATATTAGAAAGATCAAATGATTAAAATTTTTAAATGCTGGAAATGTGAAGTGTTAGCAGGGATGCGGAATGACCGGGATTCTCATACACTGGGGGTGGCAAAGCAAACTGGGACAGCCACTCTGGAAAACGGTCAGTTTCTTATGAAGTTAAACACACACTTACCATAGGACTCAGTAGTCCCATTTCTAGGTGTGTAATCTAGAAAAATGAAAGCTTATGGTTGCACAAAACCTTTTTTAAAAATTGATTTGAGAGAGAGAGGCAGGCAGGTCGAGAGAGAGAGCGAAACATCAATTTATTGTTCCACTTATTAACGCATTCATTGGTTGATTCTAGTATGTGCCCTGACTGAGGAATCAAACCCACAGCCTTGGCATATCAGGACAATGTTCTAACCAACTGAGCTACCTGGCTAGGGCCTTTTCGTCAATGCTTAAGGCAGGTCTATTAATACTTTCCCAACACTGGAAATAACCCAGATCCAGATGTCCTTCAGTGAGTAAATGGGTAAAAACATGGAAACATCCATACAATGAAATGATAGTCAGAAGTAAAAAGGAAAAAAATGATTGATCTTTGCAACAACTTGGATAAATCCCAAATATGTCATGGTCCGTTAAAGAAGCCAGTTGCAAAGCATTATGTATTAGATGCATATTGAAATCCTGAATTTCAAAGTGACATTAATATGATTTATAATCAATTGCTGAAAACAGCAAAGAGTAGGGCGAGAATGGACAAAGCGAGGTCACCATTGCCATAATATACAGACAATACTCACTCTGTGCTTCGATTTTTCTCCACGTTCCTTGCCTATTTGGTAGTGTTTTGCTACTGATTTTAAAAATTATATTCGAAGTTAATGAAGTTTTACTACACAAATATTTCATCAGTTACATATCATAGATATAAATCTATATTACTTAACATCACATATAAATATAAAATATTCTAGATCAATATTTTAGTTTTAACGTAGCCACACCCAGGGCCCTGCCTGTTATACTATATTAAAACACACACGACAATTTACCTCACTAAAGCATATGCACCGGAAATAAGAAAAAAAATTTGTATACGACTGTGGCAAATGTCACCTGCACTACTGTTGTTGACACTCCCAACACTCTGAACTCTATAAATAGAGCCCCTGAAAATAATGACCGCTGAGGGCCGCTGCTTGAGCTCCAGTTGACTGAATGGGCCTTCTGTAGAACACAGAATATACCCCAGCAGTAACTTCCAGATGGAAATTAAAAGTTACCTTCTCACTGTTTCTGGGATCACTCAACTTTCAGGTCCACGAAGGTAGTGCTCTGTGGTGCTTACCTCTAGATGCCAAGCACAAAACAGTCTCTGAGGCAGAGCAAGTGCAAAATAAATATTTTGAAAAAA
>CM052549.1:73318880-73352942 GCA_028533065.1 Trachops cirrhosus
GTAATTTTTCTCTTTGAATAACCTTTTGCTTTTCTAATTCATAAATATAAAAGAGCCTACATATTTTAATTTCAATTAACCAAAAGAAAGCTAGCTATGCATTCTTTAAAGTTTAGGAGACTGAAATCCTTGGATTTCAACTGCATAGAAAATGAGGCTCCCAATTCTCAGTCTGAATAATGCTTTGAACTGTCTTGAAAAGTTTTAAATTATTTTGAAATAGACTCAGCATGAAAGGACCTTCACAGCTATAACGGCAGAAAATTGTGGCAGAAAAAAAAAATACAAATTACAATGTCTGATTATGGCCTGTGTAGAATCTAAAAAGGTAATCACATTACCAAGCACCCAATGAAGAGCCGTCTTAATTAGTAGGAATGCATATCAACCAGTAAAATGAATTGAAGACTTCTGCTTTGAAATTTTCAATTACAAGATGAAGAGTCTAAAAGAAACAACCTTTTTTGCTATTCCAGTCATTCTATTTTAAATCTTTCTTAAAGTGCTACTCTGAATATTTTAAATACACAAAATACACACATATACCCAAATAACTACCTTCTTCTGTTTATATAATCATCTTATACAGATGTATGAGTTTCCAAATAATTTACTTTTTTAGAAGCATAATCAATATAATAGTTTCAAGAAATGTGGACTTAAAAGACTGAAAATGAAATTATTTCATCGTGAATAAGAAGAGAATAGTGTACTACTCTACGAGTCCTAAGGTAAAACGTGTATAAAAATATAGAACTAGATGCCAATATTAGTTAGAGAGCATAGGGTGCTCCAGACTCTACCATATAAACCATTACATTCAACTCAGCTTTTCCTAGGGAGAAACTTTCATTAAGTTGGAAGCAATCTAGAGTCACTAGTAGCTGAGATTCAATCACATATTTGATTCTGGCTAGTATGCACGTATTACATTATTCATATCATGTAAAAAAAAAAATCAACTGACATAATTTAAAGGTTCCATTTTCTCTTTACCAACTCTCATCTACTATTATTTTTCTCCCTTCCTTACTAACAATAGGATGGGAGAGAGGGGGATTTGATAGACCCCCCAAAACACTCTCCCCCCACCAGGAGGAGTTTTCTGAGCTCAAAATATGTATTTCTAATTGTCTCCTTAGATGTCTCACAGAGATTTTAAATTTAACTTACATAAAACAGAGTTCAATTTTTGGCAAAATTATCTGTCTTCTATATTTTCTACCTTATTTAATATATTCACCATTTACCTAATGGCCTCGGCTAGGTACCTCGATTTATTTATATTCCTTTCCCATCCTTCACAATAAAACACTGACATGCAGGTAACTACCTTTCTAAGCCACTAAGCCGATCCTGTCTCATATCATCTCCCTCAACTCACCTATTTAAGGTTTATAAAGCAAAACAAAATGGGCAGAGGATCTGAACAGATACTTCTCCCAAGAAGACACACAATTCAAATGATCAACAGATACATAAAAAGGTACTCAGCTTCACTAGCTATTAGGGAATGCAAATCAAAACTGCAGGGAAATACCACCTCATACCTGTTATGACCAAGACAGATAATAACGAGTGTTGGAGAGGTTGTGGAGAAAAAGGGACCCTCATTCACTGCTGGTGGGAATGTAGACCGGTACAGCCACTATGGAAAACAGTATGGAAGTTCCTCAAAAATTAAGAATACAGTTTCCATACCCAGCAACCCCTCTCCTGGGTATCCACCCCCAAAATTTGAAAACTTTTATTTGCAAACACATGTGCACCCCCATGTTCACTGCAGCATTATTCATGGTGACCAAGACATGGAGACAGCCAAAGTGACCTTCGATAGATGAGTAGGTAAAGAAGATGTGATACAATATACACAATGGAATACTACTCAGCCACAGAAAAGAGGGAATACTGCCTTTTGTGACCACATGGTTGGATCTTGAGAATATCATGCTAGGGGAAATAAGTCAGACAGAAAAAGTCAAGAACCATATAACTTTACTCACTTGTGGGATACAAAACTGAAAGCAACAAATGAACAAACAGGACAAACCAAAACTCATAGACACAAGACATCAGAGGGGAAGGGGGTTGGGGGTAATGAAGTATAGATGGGGTCAAGGGTATGGTGATGGAAGGAGACTTGACTTTGGCTGGCGAACACACAATGAATATACAGATGATGTATCATAGAATTGTACACTTGAAACATAATTTTATTAACTAAAGTCATCCCCATAAATTTAATAAAAAACTACTCTTTCTACCCTGTCTCCATTTCTGTGCCTTCATTCACGATGTGACAGTCACTCTGAACCACTATGGGCAGTTCTAGCACATGCCACCTCCTAGGAAGAGGCCACTGGCACTCTCACCTGGAGACCCCCGCCTCCTCTGTGAAATCTTTGCTGATGTCCCCATGTTAGAAACACGTCCTCACACATGCCTTTGTCCTAGAATTTATTACATCAGACTGTGGTTGCTTGTTTACTTCTTCGTCTACCCCCACAACACCAAACTGTGGGCGCCCTGAGAACTGTGGACTTTCATTTTGGTTTATTTCATAACTATTTTACCTAAAAGAGTGTCATTTATAGATTCAATAAAGTATTCGTGGGTTCAACAGATATTTAATAAATACTTAATGGCTGACATTAAATGAATGAAGCAGTGAGACATTTTAAGTAACAAGTATTACATTGAATTTCTGAAATTCTCATTAATTATAGACCATCCATATTGCTCATATTTTGCATTCGCTGCATGACCTTTAATGAGTTATATTAAGTTACATAGCATCACTTCCACTGTATTCACAAGGAGGGTACATAACCTAAACTCTTGACGGGAAAGTGCCCTAAATTCAAGGACACTCTAAAATCATGGCAACTATCAGAGGATGCTAGTGAACTAACTTACTACATTGAAAATGCATCAATAAAGAAAAAGATCACTAATTCTGCTTCTCTGACACAAACTGTACAAAAAAGTAACAAAAGAATAAGAGAACATCCCCTTTATAGAAATGTCCCAGTTAATACGTGAGGAAGGCTAAAATTAAAATATCACTATCTTTCAACCCCCAATGAATCCTGAATCCAGACATTGATCATCAAAGACTATTTTTAAAAAAAGAGAGGCAACCCAACATTACCTATCTTATTTTGGAAGAAGAAAACACTACCTACAAACTAGATTTGGAGGAAAAAAATGTCTGATTCATCTAGATCCAACTATTAACTGGAAGCAGGAAGAGAGAACATGTTAATTGATAGATACCTCGGGGATGTTATCAGCACAATTCAGACTCAGGGAAACCTTACAAGATAGTCTGGTTTCTTCCAGAAATGAATGGGGAAGAAAAGAGACGGGTGGGGACTTCAGAGTCATATCAGCCAATCACAACCAATGAATTGTATTTGAATGCTGATTCAAACAGAGCGTAAGAAAGCATGAAGCATTTGCAAGACAACTGGAAATTTGAGCACTGAGTAGATATTTAGTGATATTCAGATGCTACTGTTTTAATTGTTTAGAGAAGCTGATGTGATTGTGTTCATAAAAGAAAGCCATGTTTTTAGATCACATTTTAAAATCTTTACCGATAAAATGATATAATGTCTGACATTTTCTTCAAAATAATATAAGGGAGGAGGTCACAGGCGGGGACAGATATAAGACTGTCATGAGCTGATAACTACAGTGGCTAAGTGATGACACCTGAGGGTTCAATGTATTATTTCATCTTTGTTCATGTTAAACTTTTCCCATAACAAATATTTTAAAAGTACACTTTACTCAGGTCAATCCCCAGTGACCCTGAAATAAAGTCAAAAGCCCTAGATAAATTCTCCAAGCACTGCACGACCTGGCCCGGGCCAGCCTCTTCAGCATCATCCATCCCTGTCCCTTTGCCCCTACAGTTACACTGCATGAAACTAATTACAGAGTTAGTGCCCACAGAGGACGGTGATCTCTCATACTTCCAAATGTACATACATTTCCCTTTTTCCAGAATGCCAGGTCCCATTCTTCTTCTCCTGGCAACACTCATTCATTCTGTCGTGTTACTCAGTGCCAACCTCAGGAATCCGGCTCTCCGCTGTGTACTGGAGAAGGAGACCTTGGAGTGATGGATGGCTACCATGTGCCTCTCCCAGTCGGCACTCGACCATTCTGGGCCCTGTTTCTGTCCCTGCGAGGCTGACCCATTTACACTGTATCAGTGGTTCCCTTGTCCTCTAGCTTCCGCTTAGACGTATCCAGAGGGAAGTCCCAGCAGAAGGGTCAGAGGACAAGGAGAGTGAGGTCACTGTATTTCTGTCCTCAGCTTCCTATCTGCCAGGGTGACACTGGCTGGCTGCTTCCACTTAGTAACCACTACTCCAATCAGGGGGTCCTTGCCAAATAGTTCTCTTTCTGGTACAGGAGACTGCTAATTTGCCTTTGCACCTTCGGCTCAGAAATACAACGCCACCCATTGTTGCTTCTCATAACCCTGGTGCATAGTTGGTAGCGTCCCTCGATTAAACTCTCCTCTCATGGCCCTGTTTTAGTCTGCCTTCTATTTCCTGTGCAGATGCTGATTAAACAATTGTAAGCAAAAAACAACCCAAACCTAAAATGACTATGAAAAGAGCCAGACACAAATATGGACTGGAAAGTTATAGAAGATGGAGAATAAAAAACATTTGAGGGAGCGAGAGAGCATGCGCAATGGCCCTGTGGTGCAAAAGCAGCAAGGGATCTTCAAAGCTCTATTTGACTTCAGAGGCTACCTGAGGAAGAAAGCAAAGAGGGCAACAGGAAAGGCTGGAGAGTCCGAGAGAAACTCAATCTTGCAGGGCCAAGGAAAGATTTAGGTTTTGATGCTGAGAGCAATGGGGAAGTGCCCAGGATTCTCCCTGCCCTCCCAGACTTGGGTGAGCAATCACCTTCTCTTAAGTTATTTATTCCCTGCCAGATTTCTGCCACACAGCCAGGGCTAGGAAGCTCTGGACATGGTACACACTCAATCCATGTTCGCTGCAGCCAAGTAAAACACACTGGGCCAGGTTTGGGGCACTTTTGGTCACCTCCAAGCATCTGTCCTTGCACATGAACTTCTTGAACTTATTCCTATTTGCTCTTGGTTGAGTCTTCTCCTAGAATTAACATAAAGATCTTTGGAGAGAAAGAGCTGTGCATGAGCTACAATCCTTAAAATTAGATCAAATCATTGACACTTAACAACCGTTTCATTCTAAAGATGGCAGCTTCAACAAGCAATGTCACTATCTCCAGTGAAGGACGCTGTTACCGTAGTCACAAGAGATAATTCTCTTAAATTGCAGCATTTTGAGGTGATTGGAATCCATGAGATGAGTGAAAAAGAGGGCTGTTCTCGGTTGTTTAGAACAAGAAATACAACCTTCTTGCTTTCAGGCCCGAGGTATAGCACAGACCAAGTGCTAATCAACAGTTGCAAGCAGAAGTTTTATTTTAATTTGCTTTATAAACTAAGATAGCCTCACAGGGACAGAAGCAGGGCCCAGAATGGTGTGGCCTGATTTATACAAGATATAATGAAGCATAATTTTTTCTTTAGTTTTTTGTTATAACAAGCATAATTTTAATTGGTCTCCTTATCATTCAATAAGTTGAACTATGTGCTAAAACCTGTTTGAAATTACACTTACACTATATACATTTACTTTTTATGCAAACAAAATGAAAATATGAGGTGATCTCAATACTGTGAAAAGTGAATATTCATTAATGTCACAAAAATGATGTCATTCTATATTCAGGAATTGTGTGATGATGGAGGCACAGTCTTATGTTTAAAAAGACAACTTTGAAGATAAATACAAATGACCACTTTCCCGTTCACCTAAAAATATCAAATGGCAAGGTTTGGGCACCATGCCAGGATCTGTCTGTGGCATATGCTTTTTAATTAATGTGAACATTTTGCATCTTAATTCTGGTAGAAAATTAATCAGGAAAATTAACAAAGAATACTTCTTTTTGAAGCTCAAATAAATATGCATCAATATTCTTGGTGACATAAAGCACTGATGTTTGCTATTGTTTTCCACACACACTTCTACATTGCATTCAGTCTATAAATGGATAAGGCAGGAGAGAAATTATACCAAAGTCACATGAAGTGGAAAAACTCTAACTGGGGCTAAAATACATTTCATTTTACTAAAAGGGCTGCATCGCTCACCAAAGAGGCCATGGTGAATCCAATGACTTCAATATAACCGTCGTCGTGGCGCTGGGGTTCGAAATCATGGTGATCCCCGGGGTTCCCCCAGGGCATTGTGCCAGCACAATATCTGCAGCATTAAATTAAGAACAGAATTAAATGTATTGAACTCCTCTCACAACTATCACTAGAGATTAGCTTATAGTTAGTTCGAAGGTTTATTTCACATGAGAACGGTTTTTCTGTTTCGGGTGCACACCTTCCAAAGAAAAGGTAAACAGACTCATCATCATCTCCAAAACATCAGTCTGTGAAAACAAGCCATGATGTTACAGCAGAAGCATCCTGGTGCCCAGCTTTCTCTTAATTCACTATTTATCAACTCATCCCCCTCTGGTTCATGTACGTCAGCTTTCCGTGATGTGCCATGCATTATCAATGGTCAGCTTCAGAATTTGGTCTTGGAGGACAGAGGCATGCCAGCCAGTATTCAAAGGAGAGAGCACTGGGTGGGCAAGCAGTGAATGTTAAATAACTAAGAGAAGAAGCACCCACAGCACAAGGAAAAGGTACCTGAAGAAGAAAGAAAGAGTGAAGAAGGCATTTAAAAAGAGATGATGTTAGAAAGGGAAGGGAAAATAAAGAAAATTGGAAAAGTAGAGGAACAGGAACGCAGAGGGGGTTAGAGACAGGAGCAAGATGAAAAAGAGATACGTAAAGAAAGGAGGAAGAAAATTAAAGGAAGTTCATGTTTCCTGAGACTTGAGGTTTTCTGCTTAAACAACTAAGACGAAAATACTTCTGGAGTAGGACTGGAAGTAACTGTACTGAGCCCTGAGGAAAGTAATCAGGAGGCTCTAACAGGCTTTTCCTAGCCATAGATTTACATACAATTCTCATATTTCATTAAACTCAGTCTAAACAGAACTTACTTGCAGAGTTTGTGCCTGAGTTATCTGGTTTGCAAATAACAGAGGCCCACAGAGCCATCCCTTCCAGAATCTTGGCTTGGGAGCCTGGACTCTGATTTCACGCCACTGAGAGAACGCGCTTATTCTGAGACTACGTTAATCTTAAATACCCGTTTCTCCTGACATATATAATAATACCAAGAGAGTTGACATCCTAGCTAGGAAATCCTACTCTAATGGATCCTATTTTTTTTCAAAGCAATCATCTGGCAATGATTTTGAATGAATTCCATACTAAAATCAGGCTGTGTGGTTTCCTAACAGCTTTCAGGAAACTGAGAACAGGAATTTATTCAAGTCTATCATTTTTGGGGGGTTGGGGGATCAGTAATTTGAGAATTAAATTAAAATGTTCCAGTCCAGAGGGGTGCATGGGGTACTTAAGGATGGATAAGTGTAGACCATGCATGCTATATCACATTTAAAAAAATCCAAATAATAAAAACACCTACCACAGAGAATATTAAACAAACCAAGCCGGAGAACACAATTCTCAGACCTGGAAAATTTCTACTAAGTCATGATATAAAGGATTTGCCTTGTTTGTACCTGGAAATTTTCTATAATGAAAATCTCAAGTCAAACAGAGTCCACATCAAACCGAAGGAACAAGATGATCAGAGCTTACCTGGGTATATTTAAAAATACTATACACTGGAACTTCAATTCCTGAATCTTTGGGGTGAGATCGGTTCCATCACACTGAAACAATCAAAGCAGGAAAAACAAAGGTTTTGAAGTAAGCACAAGTCTAAAAAATGACCGGAGATAATGGGTTGACAGTAGTATGTACTTCCCCTTGCCCCCTCTCTGCTTAAGTCAATGCCCATTACTATCACAGCTGAGCATTTATTCTGGTTATAGCTTTACCAGACCCAGGAAGTACCGTCATTCTTCACCTTAGATTATTATTAGATATTTAGGCTTGTAGGACCAACATCAAAAGATTTAGAAATGCTTAAAATACTAAAAAGAACATGCCTCAAGCTGGGCACAGCTCTCTGATTCAAACAACAGTCATGAGTAGAATGATTTGCTCTGTTTGGTTTTTGAGATTAATTTTTTATTTTGAAAATGTTAAACATGTTGAAAACTTTAAAGGACTATATACTGCAAGCTTTTCAAAATCTATTATAAATTAGCATTATCTCTATTAGTAATTTGCTCTTATAAAGTTGACCTCTTACAGACTTTGACTGGTCTTCTGAGATCACCTGTTTTCCCGGACTCTGAACTTGACCCTGGATCTCAAGGGCCACAGGCCGGCTTACCCTCAAACCTTCCTGTGTGGCTTCCCTCATCTCTAGTGCTTTTCAAGATTATCCTCTGACTAATCAAAGAAAAAGCTTTCCTTTCCCCTTCTCATTTCTTACTGGTAACAAAAATCAAAACAGGAAATCTGTAGTCAAGACTATAGACGTCTCTGTGTCAAAGGCATAAAGCCTGCTTTTATATTCTCTCCCTTCACACCCTCATCACAAAATTTCCCCCATTATCTTCTTCTGCGGAGAGAGCAGTGAAACATGTCAATCTCTGTGCAAATTTTTAAAACTCTCTTTAGGAGGAGTTTCAGTTGAAGAACAATGATTCTGCCGGCAATCAAGGGGATCTCCCTTTCCCTGCCGATGTTACTGCAGCTGAGTGTTCACAAGCATTCACAAAACGTGTTTCCAGGAAATCTTACAGCCCTGCATAAAGTATTTTAAAATGTTATTTAGACAGGAATCATACTGTAGACATTGACTGGGGTATTTTTACAATATTCTTGGATACTAAGCAAATGTGAAGTCTCCAATTTATTTGAGGACTGGAAATGAGCTGGTGGATGACTGCACCAGTGAAGAAATGTAGGCATCTTAACTATCTACACTGAGTGTTGTGAGCAGCTAACACTTAAAAAAAAATAGAATGTGATACATTAATAGCATGCAAAGCAGTACTGCTGCCTTTCAGGGGGAAAAAAAACTATAATTAACATTATTGTATTTAAAACAAATAATTTGTTAAATTTTCAAATTTTTTCTCCTGGGAAACATATCAGCGATTCTGGGAAGTCATCAACTTCTTCGAGAATTGGACACCTTACAATGCACTGTGTTTTATACAGTTTTGTTACATTTTACTGCATTTAAACTTTACAACTCTTTAGGGCTGAGGTTTTCAACTTTTTCCTTACTTCACATAAAAGGAAAAGACCTACATGCAAAATATGTTGCTGTGCAGAAGTTCCCATACTGATGTCAATACAAGAAGAAGAAAACGCCGAAGTAGGGCGGACAATGCTGTACGTAGGTTTGCGTTATTGTCCTCTTCTCTTCAGGTGGACTATCCACACCCACGTTTTACATCTCCGTGAGAGATCATTATCTATGACCTCAGAAACACTGACTTCAGCCTTGGCAAAGTAAGGTGCTCTGCTGTGATACATACATCTCATTGCTCTAGCTAGCTTTCCAGCCTTCCTATCTCACACTCAAGAAAACGTGCAGTGATGTCACTGTAGAAATATCCTTGTGTCCCTCTGTGCCGCAGCACCACGGTCAGTAATTGTTGCTTAAAAACATGTCTTGCTATGCCTGTTTTAAATGAAGACAGTAAACTTTTCTGGAAGGTTCAATGATTTCCCCAAAGTCATGTACCTCATGCAGGTAGACCTACGACTAAATTCCAAATGTCCAGACTTACTTTCTGATGGTTTTTCTCCTTGTAAAAAAGGGTATGATTACCTAAAGCAATCCGCCTGAAATATTACACGTGCTCACTGATGTTAAATCTTTTCTAGTTATTTGGCTGCCATGGTGGCTTCTCTGCATCTTTTAACCCAAGCTACCCCGCCGTTCACGTGTGAAATATTTATCACCACGAGGACTGCCAGAGGGGGAGAAGCACTCTGTAGGTTGGGAAGTACAGAGTTTAATTTCGATGCTGCCGACTTAAACAGGGGCCGTCATTCAATAGGGCCCCCGCCCACCCCTCGGCGGCTCTCTGGGAGGTGCTGTCGCTCTTCCTCTACATGTGAGAAATCACGGAAAGAACAGGAAAGTTCGTTTTTGGCGGGCTTGTAGGCAGCTGAAGAAACAAGGAAGCTTAGGGTCAAGTTGCTACTACTGAAATTTAATAGCCATAATTTGATCAAAGTCAAGACGCTCAGAGGTCTGTGGGCCACGTGTCTTTCTTGTATCTAGCTTTAAGAAGGCAATATTTTAGTTTTCAAGAGTCACTACTACTCAGAGACACTTGGTTCTCATTGCCATTGAAATGAGAAGGGGTACATCTGACAGTAGTGCCGAGGGCTGTAGCACTGGTGCTCAAAGCCTCTGTCTCTGGCCCCCGCTGATTTCAGAGATTCATGTCTCGTGTATGTGTTGTTGGTGATGACGAAATTTACCAGTCTGCATCCTCTCATGTTCCTGTGCATTCCTCTGAATATCCACTAGCTTAGCTCATATATTTTTTCTGTATTCTCATGGATATCTTTTATTCTGTCTCCTCTTGTTACATATTCTATTTTCGTTATCCTCACCTGAGGACATTTTTTTCATTGTTTTTTTGGAGGGGGTGGAGAAGGGAGTGAGAGAGAGAAAGAGAGAGAAACATGGATTTGTTGCCTTCGTATGTGTTCTGACCAGGAATTGAACCCACAACCTTTTGGTGTATGGGAGATGCTTCGACCAACTGGGCCACACCAGCCAGGGTCATATTCTATTCATCTATGCTCGGATAAATTCAAGCATTGCTACATTTCCATACCTTCCTCCCCACCTATTCTTTTTCTTTTTTTCCTTCACTTATACAAATATGTACAAAGTCCTATTCATTCCTTCTTTTAACTTGGTTACTATACAAAAACATTTTCTCTTTCTTAACAATTATGCTATTTTAAAATATATCTCCTAGAGAGAAGATAACTTCCCCTCTCCCTTGACTCCAAGCAGTGTGTGTCCAAAACTTGGGACAGCAACCCAGGAAGAAACAGCACCAAAAACAAAATACATTCAGTGATGAAGACCCATGACAAGGTTAAACAGTGAGTCATCCAAAATAATAAAAATCAAAGCACTTCTCTAAAAAGGAAATGCCCCCGACAATCCAGGAATAAAGACATTTATTTGGTGAGTATCTCTTTCTACTTCAAGACCCAGCTCAGCATGAGTTCTTAATTGAAGGTTTCTCTTGACCCCACCATGGTCAGCTCTCACTTTCCCTTTGCGCCATCACCGTATTATATACACAGTGCAATGACAGCATCTATGCTATTGTTCTCTAGGCTGAGCTGCGAGGTTATTCAGGAGTGAAACGAATCATGTGATTTACCTTCTTCCCCAGCAATTAAGACTGTGTCCAACACCTAGTTAAATACTCATGAATAAATGCTGGTTGACACTGAGTGGTCTCTGAAGTTCTGCGCAGTCCACTGATTAATCTGAGTCTGCAAATTGGTATTTGGGGTTCAATTTGGGGGGCACACATATTGATATTCAAATGAAATGAGTCAACACGTTCAATACTTACAACAACTTTAACATGTTTGGATAGATCTCTAGAGCTTCTCTGTAGGAAATCAGAAAAAGCTGCCTAAACCACAAGGAAATAAATAAAAAAAATCTTGATTACATGGTTATGCCAAATCCTTGCTTTGTATCATATAGTTCCCAATGACGCTAAATTATACAAAAATATAATATGCTGAATCCAAACTAAAGTAGTACAGTGGCTGTCAAGTTGAAATCTTTTTGTTTTCAAACTATAACCTATAATAATAAAATGTAAGATCACAGTAGGAGAGTAAAAAAGTGGATAATTCCAAGGGTCAGCTTGAAAACATGTTTTGACTGACTACCTTTCCCGACCTTCCTGCTGCTGTATTAGGTGCTGTCCCTGAGAATGCCTTGCTCCCCGCTGCTTTATTTCCATTCCCTCTGTCCAGTGGTATAAATTTAAACCACACTTATTTTTATAGCAATATCTTGGAGGCATTTTTCTTTCTGGTCATTTGTCCTCTGGGATGTGCTTCAGCAGGAGGAGAAAAAAGATGCGGCCGCCTTTAGACTCATATATGCTTCTGTGAAAGGCTTCCCACGCTCGGCCAGTTTCTCATCCCAGCACTGGTGCAAACGCACCCCAGTGAAAACTGCATTCTTACCCAAGACTTTCCCTGCGCTTTTCGGTCTTCCTGATTTCCTGTTCCCCAGGCTGGCTTCGGTATTAGTTTTTCCCATCACTTGTTGGATATCACCCCCTTGGTACAACAGGGAGCCTCTGGGCTCTTAAGTTCAAAGATGAGGGACACTAGCTCTCTCTGCCACCTAACCCAAGACATACATCCTTACTCTTCTTCTTATACCAAGACATTACACATTAATCATATATAGACCTACATGTAAACATCTGAGATGCATATGAAATTATTTTTAGTGTAATTAGCATTAAATACTAAGTAATAATTATAAAGTAAACTATATACTTACCCCTGCATAGAACATTTTATTTCGAAAACGACTGTTGAATTTCTCTGGGTTTGCTTCTGTGGAAGGGAAAGGGTAGTTCCATTACGGAGACCTCAGTAAAGGTAGCAACTTGGACCAGCATCCCTCCTCCCTCCCCCGCCTCGCAGATCCAACAGACCCGGCAGCTTCATTTTCACCTGCCCCTTAGCTACAGGCAGTGGTCATCCGTGTCCAGCACTACAGCATGGAGCCACAAATGGCAGCACCAGCAGCAACTGGGAGAATGTTAAAAATGCAACTGATCAGGACCGACCCCGGATGCATGGAATCAGAACGTGTGGGGTGAGAGGTCTAGGAATCTGTGGTTTAGCAAGTTCTTCAGGTGATTCCCATGCACAGCCAAGGTTGAAACACCCCGGACTCTATTCAGAATAGAGGGTTGGCAGGGATGCAGGGTCGGGGTGTGGGGGGAAGGGGGACAGGGTGGAGCGGTACTTGTCTGCTTTGACCTCTGCAGGCCACGGCTTCCCTAAACTATGGATGCAGCTTTCAAGTGTAATTAAATATGGGAAATTCGGATAAAATGTAATGGAGAATTTGCTTTCATATTTGACATCAAAGGCTCTGGCTGAAAAACGGTTTAATTTTGAGCTTGCTCCTAAATGTTATATATGTTGAGGGCCACAAAAAGAAGTAAGCAAGAGTCTGCATCAGGGAATTTTCACATGAATTCAAGGGATTTATAAAATATTTAAATGAAATATTATTTCCTTACATTCTTTCTAATAAAATTCCAAGACATTCCAACGGCACCTATTGCCCATGTTTTTGCCTTCTGCTATTTTATTCAGTGCGCTTATTAGTCCCTTTGTTAAGAGTTAAGTCTTTCTCGAAATCCCTTCTTGTTAGACTGGCTGGCTAGCTGAAACTCCAAGTCCCAACCCTATTTTTGAACAGTAAATCCCAAAAGCTGCTGTCTGGCTGAAGAAACGTAGCAAAGCACTCACTCATTAAGACTCTGTTGAATAAAAGCTACAAAATCTCAGGAAATAATTCAGGACAATTATCATGAGATGATTTTCATGCTTATGACAATATAATATTAGCATAAGACATAGAAATTGGGTTGGGGTTTGCAACCAAAAAAAGATAGCATTTTTATAGATTGATTTTTGATAGTTACTTCCATCTAGTCAAAGTTCCTGTATTTCAAGCCTCTCCTTAATCATCTGCTCTCTTCTACCAAACTAAGTCCTATAACCCTAGAAACCAAATAATACCAAAGGGAAAAGGTTAATTCATAGGATATAGTAAACAAACAGAGGATAGAAGTGATACTATGCACTCTACCTCCTTGACCCCCATCGTTGGTCTCAGAGTTGCCCATTTGTATGGTCTGGACCTTCTTCAGGATAAACGTGGCTGCTGAATGACATGTTGTTTTTAACCTTTCTTTGATCCAGATTTGTTGGGTACCATTTTCAGTTGTATTAACTCTTGCTTTATGGAATCAGAGGCAAAATGAGAATTTTTGTTGCTGTGCAATTTATCATAGGTACATAGGCTCTAATTTTAAGCACAATCAGATCCAGCTATTGAGCAAGTTTTCATGAGAAATGGAAAATGATACCCACAGTTCTGGCCCAGAACTTTTTCAGGGCACTGACGTCCAAAGCTATTAAATGAATCACATACCAGCTATTAACATTTACTTTTTTTTATAATGTATGGTTTGGAAAATACCCACATCTTCATGAGGTTTTCCTATGAGCCTTGAAGAACTGAAAAGCATTTTTTCTTTAAAGAAATAGTTTTTTTTCTCTCTCTCAAGAGATGGAAAATGTTCTGTAAGACCCAAAAAGACCAGAATTAAGAAATAGAGTTTATGGTGCTTTTACTTACACAGTTGATGAAAACAGTCATCTCAGATGTAATTTAACTGGATAAAAGTTGATTAAATAAGTAATTCTAAAAAGTAGACATATATCAAGACACTAGCATTCATGGAGGTATCAGAAAGATGTAAAATAAAGAGACAGGGGAGTGGGCCTTGAGGTCAGGAAAAGGTTAATTCTTTTATTCTATTATTCTCTCTGCTCCACCCTACACATTATACTATTGACTCCCAGGGTGAGCCTGCGTGGAGATTCGACTCTTTTCCCATTTTTATATCTACCTCATTCCGAGCACATATTGGACTTAGAACAAGGCTGGCTGGAGCTGAGGGAGATGTTTGCTACTCTGAGAGCTGGGCCACTCCCTGCAGAAGCCAGGCCATCAGAAAGCAAGGAAAAGCCCTCTAACAGCAGTATCCACTGTCTGGGTAATAAAAGGAAGGGGTTGAGAGGCTGAATATGTCTATGTGTATGTATAAGTATTGATATGACTTTGAGGAGAACCAAGGAAAGAGGACTTCCAACTATATCAGGAAAAGGGCCATACAGAGAGGGGAAAGGGCCAGTAAGAAAGTGTAAGAGCTCCTTAAGGAAGCTGTCTGTTAATTGGTATGAAGTAAACCATGAAAGGTCACTCTCAAGAAAGGCCAATAATCCTCAACGTACCCCAAGACCCCAATAGTGGAAGTGTCCATGGCTTGTGGCTACAGTTCCTAGATTTCTCAGCCTCCTCTTCCACAAGAGGGTGTGAGATAGTGAGACCCAAACACACACTGTGTACGTCCATGCCATTAACCTAGTTACCATCTGGCTGGACAGCAACGTTAACCATATTAATTTTCTATTCCTGCAAACTTGGCAGCTTAATATATCAACTGATTTTCTTACACTTCTCTAGGCCAAAAGTCTGGGCTGGTCTCTTCTGGGTCCTCTGCTTAGGGTCCTACCAGGCCAAAATCAAGGTATCAGCCTGCAGAGCTTTTACTGAGTGGCTCCAGGGTGGATTCACTTGGAAGCTCATTCAGGCTACTGACAAAATCTCTGTCCTTGCTGCTGCAGGAATGAAGTTCTTGCTCCTTGCTGGCTGCTGGCTAGAGTCTACTCCCAACTTCCAGAGGCCTCTTGCATTTGCCGGCTTATGAATGAGCCCTCCATTGTCAAAGCCAGCAATGGCACACCAAGTCCCCCTCACACTCTGAATCTATCCACCTCCCCCTTCTGCCTTAGAGCTCAGACTTCCTGCTCCACCTTCCACCTTTGCTTTAAAGGGCTCACGTTATTATACTGGGCCCACTCAGACAATCCAGAATGATCTTTCTATCTGAAGGTCAGCTAATGATTAACCTTAATAACATTAACAAAGTCTTTTTTGCCATGTGAAATAACACAACCAATGACCATGACCCAAATGGCAACAGTTGTGGAGGTCAAAATTCTACCTACCCTCATCTGCCCCCTGCCCCCGTGATTCACATCCTTCCCACATGAAAAATACATTTTCTCTCTTCAGGGCCCCCAAAGGTCTCATCCCATTATGTCTTCAATTCAAAATGCAAAAATCTCATCTAAATCTCATTAGCTCAAACTTCCCAAACCCCATCATCTAAATCATCCAAATGATTTGGCTCTGGGTGTAATTCATTTATAATGGTGATGAGGCTCTGGGTATTATCCGTTCCATTGATTTCACATATTAATCCCATCCTTATGCACAACACAAAAATATGCGTGCCCTCAGAGTGGGGTCCTAAACCTTGCTTTGTCGGTAATTGGTCCTGCATATTAGGGAGCTATTCATAAATATAAGTTCAATACTATATTTATAAAAATCAATAAGCAATTGGAACCCTAAATAACTCACACATCTTCTATATTTTTATCCACTCTTAAGACTTCAGTTATGTATACACAAATGCCTATACTAACATTGCCATCTTCAATTTAAATTGCCTATATTTAAAAAAAAATCTTTCGACATCATTGCCCATTCAGGACAGATATATTTTTACCAACATTATCTTTATTTTTCTAGCACCACCACAAAAAATCTCCCATTATGTAATAACTGGTCAGCTAACCCGTCTCCATCACATGCTCAGTGCCCCTCCGTACTTCCGGGTCTGACATAGCCTCCTCTCCTGTTCACTCCTTGCCTGCATCACACTCCTCCTTTATCTGCCCTTCTCTGCCCTTTCCGGAAATTTTCCTCTGACCCCTTCCCCCGACAGACAGCAGCCCCACTAACCCCCTATGTTATTTACTGCCTGTACTACTAATCTTGCCCTTACTATATATGCCTTTCTAGTGCTATTTACCTTTTATATAGGGGGCCTATCCCTGAATTAAGACTCCATCCCTGTAACAGACACTTACTGAGACAGTCACAGGACTTGGCACAGGGACCACTATGCTATACACCTGAAACTAACACAAAATAATATTGAATGTAAACTGTCACTGAAAAAAAACTAAAAGAAATGGGGTAAATTATTTTAGAACAGACTAAGTAATACTGATTTATTTGTTATAGAGAATACATGTGTGCATGTAATCATTTCACAATTATTTGTTCTAATGGAAGAATAGCGTAATTCAAATAAATTAAGAAAAAATAATTAAGAGTTTATTATATTCAAAAATAAACTATTCTTTCAAAAATGAAAATAAGTAAATAGGCAAGTAAACAAAGAAACAAATAGGACATGGTGGTGAGCCTCATAGAGTTTAGAATGCGCGAGTCGGGTCTGAAAATGAAAAGCAAGTATCACTCTTAAATGCTATAAAAAGACAAGTGCACAAGAGGCAACGGGTGTTACACAGAGGGAGTGATCGGAAACGTGATCCAGAGGCAGGTCCACTTGAACCTTGAGTGATAAGTAGGTGCCACGCAGAGAGGTTTGGGATGGAAAAGGTGGCTACAGACAGGGAAGCTCAGATCATCAGAGCATCTCAAGGGCAAACTGTGCTTGAGCTTCGTGTCCGGACAAGAGCCTGCAAGTGAGGCCTTCGCAGTGATGGCAACAATGAAATCGGGTGCACCACCGCAAACAACATGTTTTTAAAGAATGCTGCCAGTCCTCTACGTGAATCATGAAACATTCATAATCTTTTGAAACATGCAGGTCTGTATGTCTCTGTATATTCAGTGAAAATAGTAAATCCTAAATCAAATTTAAATACTGCCTCCTCAAGAGTCACACATAATTGTCTGTCCTTGACCTTGTAGCAGAAGGTTCGACTCCTCTGAATAATAATTTCAATGAGGCAGAAAAATTTAAACCTCTGATCTCAAACTAAAAGTTTGATGTGCTGAATATCTTTCATGTCCAGGAAAAAATGACAAGCTACTTCGTATGGCTGGCAGAGTGAGACTTAACTTTGCCACCTGATAACCATAATTATTGTTAAGATCACTACAGATTAATAGGTGGAAATGTTTTCAATGTATGTCCCCAAGCACTGTCATAATGCAGAAATGACTAAAGTACTGGGCAAGACTCCAACTGACAATTAAGTGACGAATCCTTTGACATCTCCAAATTCTGCTCCAATGATTGCACTTTTTGATACCCAGGCAGCAATGAGTCAACCATGCATGGTGTAGCCACTTTGAGAACAAGAAAGCATCTCTTTTCCAAGCAAATAAAGTTTGCCATCTTTCTGATCAAATATATAAACCCAAATTATTCAAATGTTTGCATTCTTTATGCAAGGTCAATCAAAATGTTAAGACTATATTATCTCCTTGCTTGATTTTCTCCTAAAAGTCATTCTAAAAGTATTGATTTATATAGTAATGCCACCAATAAACTTTCTCAAAATAAGTGTCACTTTCTTTGTCCTTTCTAGAAGAAATATAATATATGTAATAATGCTAAAATCTGCATCTGTCCCATATCAATTTGATGGACTATTTCCCAACGATGCCAAAAATGGTTTCTACATTTAAATTTTTAAATATTCTGCCTCAGTGAGACTTGTATCTGTTTCCACTTTCATGTAGACTGGTTGGCATATTCCCAATTTAAAGCACTATTTTTTTTTTACTGATTCCCAACAGGTTATTCTATTCAAGCATTTTCACAATAGCTCTCATGAGGCTTTGAGTCAAACTCCAAGTATTTTATACAAACAATACAAGCTTTATCATGAAGTCTCACACTGTGAGTGGCTGTGTTTGAGAACAGTTTGAAGTCGCAGCGACGAGAGTTTTGGCTGGAGAACAGCCACTCACTACCAACAAAAACAAGTGAATTCACCCCTTATTGAAAATGTGGCCTTGCTGTTTTTCTTTTCCTTCTGCAGCTGAGCTTGAGATTTCTTGACTATCCAGGTCAGTATATGGAAAAAATCTAAGTCAACAAAAAACAGTCTTAAAAAAGGAATATTAACTTGAGAAATTATGCTTTTATAATAAACAATGATTTTATTTAATGCAAAAAGAATAGATTAATAGATACGAAGAGGTTCACACCCCTGGTCTGGCACATCAGTCAAATCTGGTTGCAGTATTTTGTGGATATTTATTTTGTACCATCTGTGTGTCATCTTCATGAATATTGTAGCTATTACTCTTAGGTGACATTAATTCTCCCTTATCAGCTCATCACTGGCCAGTTTGCCTGAAGGGGTCTGGCTTACCTGCAAGGCAAATGCTTGCAAATCCACTTCATATTTTGGGAAAGCACTTACACTAAGTCTCAGCAACAAACTATTCAAAATTAATGTGTGGCAACTTTTAATTAATTGCTTTAAAATCACACACATTGAAAACTACATCTACATACAAATACACCACAATCTGCATATTCCTCTCTAAAATGAAATCGTCCCATAGCTTAAAATAAAAGAAAAAAATCATTTTCCCATGAGAATTCTCTTCTACTCCTGGTCCTTCCACCTTGAGGTCCTTCTCTGCTCCCTTCTCACTCTGAGGCACAGAAATATCCTCACAGTACAAGGAAATGTATCAGGATAACTTTCAGGTTAATTAGATCAAATATTAAGTTCCCTCGAATGAGCTCATTGTTGGCCACTTACTCATTCAGGCCTCTTCTCATGCCAGAATGTCTGTTTGGGGGGTTTTATGCATTAGTGAATTATACTACTTTAGAAGTTAAGAAAATTAAGAATTTCACTAGGAAGCCCAGATTGAGGGTCTCCTGAAGAAAATGAGGGAAAGAATGGGGTAAGAAATGGAGAAAGGAATCTCCATTTACTTTTCCAAATTAATTCTCCTACAGGAAGGGCAGCAGGTTCTAAATGTTGGCCCCAACCGGAGAACCCTCTCACTGCCTGACATCCAAGAATTATCGATTGCAGGCAGACGGGGTGGGTGGTGCAGTTTCTGACTTGGGCATTTGATATTTGTGGCTCTGTTATGAACCAACCTTTCTATCTGTGATTTTCTGGCTAACCAGAGAGAAAGCTCAAACTATGGCCCTCTCTTGAACAGTATTGCTTTCAACTGGCACAGCATTTGACCCTTGAACCCTCCTAACTCCAGGAAGGACAATCCTAACAAAATTGCTGAATTCATGAAGAAACTGACAGGTTCGGACTTCACTTACAGTTTATATTCTAACAGCCTGAAATCTGCAGCTCCACTCTTGATCATTTAGTGCACAAGAGTGTTATCAGAATTTTCTCTGCATTATTACTGGAATCTGAACATTTACATTCTAGCTTTTACTTCCCTGTTTTTTGAATTCTATTAGTTAAAACCACGAATGTCCTTGCAAACACGAGGAGGAAACTAAGGAAAATAATCCCTTGAATTTGTGACTCGCGTCTCACATGTCCTTTCTCCCAGACTGCCTAGCAGTCTTGTGGTCACATGTGAACACGTTCACAGAGGACTAAGGCAGACACAGGCAGGGACAGAGATGTATACCATAGTTACAGTAGCAAGAAAAGAGCTTAAGAGAGATTAAGAGAAACCAAGAGAGACTGATGTTACAGAGCACGAGGCAAAACGCTCAACTTTCTCAGCTTTGAGTGACATGACGAAGTGCTGATGAAATGCTTATCCACGTCATTACGTCATCTTATTTCTCTTTCAAAAACTCTTTTGCTCTGCCATTCCTGACTCCATCTCTGCTGGTGCTTGAAATTACCAGTTTGCCTCACACACCCCTCCATCTCATCCAGGGAGGATTTCCAGCACTTTCCGAACCTAATCCAAACACCATCAGACCCTTTTCTTTCAACCCAAACCGCCCCTAGGCCCCCATGGGTCTACCTATTGTCCCTCTGACGCACACAGGCAGGGCTTCTGTGCTTTGCTGCCAGGCTTCAGCGGCTCTGGTTATGGAGCGTGCACTGTAACTGATGGTTTGAGAAGCTATGCGTGTCCCGAAGGCTTTAGTGGAAGCATCTTTCTTACTCCTTAGTAGCTCACTAACTTCACACCTTCTGGTCAAATTAAAGAATAGCTGTCTGGAGCACACAACTGGTCCCATCTTTGAAACTATAAACAATGAGGCCTCAGGGTCCTATTTGTGGTGAGTTCCGATCTTGTCTGTCTCCCAGGGTCCTCAAGGAGGTCACAATGAAACGACACTGTCAACTTGTAAGTGACAGGAAACAAAAGGGAACACGCAAAACACCTGCGGGCAACTTCCGCCCTGGGAGATGGGGACGGAACGCTGTCCTCACCTCTGGATTCGTGGAACTCCAGTGTGACGTGGGCATCGAATCCAAGGCTGAAGTAGTTATTGAAAACATTCAGAGGAAGCTGCAACGATGAACAAAGGGAGAGGTAAAGTTGTGTCCAACCAGGCAGAAAGAGAGCAATAAAGTTACGGCCAGACACCCGTCTCTGGGGCCGTCCCGAGACAGAGATTAGTCATAGTGCTTGGTAGAGGGCGTTTACCAGGAAGGATCGAGGATGTTCCCATTAATTCATTAGTCAGAGCTCAAATCAAATAATGCTCCTAAGAATTTTAAATAGTATAGGAAACAAGGAATACAAATACAAATTATTAAACAAGAACCATTCTTGTGGATGCTGCGATAAGAGAACCTTATGAAGCCGAGGGATGCACGTCTGTGAGAGTTACGAAGAATGATTCACTATTCAAACTTAGAAGGTAAATTCAGTTGTCAGGATCATGCCTGACCTACTTAATCAGTGGATACATTGCTTTCAAGAATTATATTCAACATATTAGCACTGTAACTTAAATTGAATATTTAATTTGTTTACCCTTCACCTATTTTCTAAAAAAACATTTTTAACAAAAGTCATATAAGCAATAAGGCAGTGAGAGACATTCAGCTATTCTCACTCTAGAGGGCAAAAGAAATATGCATATATATGTACTTTTATTTATCAGCATTATTCAGATTTACTCTACCAAGTCTTATACACAGAATCTGCCACAAATGACACCCCCTTTTTATTACAAAATCATAAGCATGTCATTCTGTAACATAACAACATCATGCTCAAGCACACCATATGACATTTTAGGTGAAATGTTCAAATTAAAACTATAAATTATCACACCTATATTATTACCCTAGCAACCACACTCAAGCAGGCGTTACTTCTGCTGGGCCCTGTATTTTATGTTAAAGTTATTGGGATAACATTGGTTAATAATTTTACTAAAGACTTCAGGCGTACAACTCCACAACACATCTGCATACTCTACGGTGTGCTCGCCACCCAAAGTCTGGGCTCCTTCCACTGCCGTGCATCTGACCCCCTTTCCCGTCTTCAAAGCCTCTGTCCTTAATGTGACTGTGAAACGGGCACACACAGACATAGAGATGCACACGCAAGCCTTAGCTTTCCTTCCCAGAATCCCGGGTCACTGGCTGTCACTGCTGCTCGCTGAGTAAAAGAACCACGCAGCCTAAAATCCTGAATTAAAACTGCAAAATTAATGCGATTTTAAGGGTGCAGGTCAATGCCAGAACAACTAAGAAGGCAGGCGGAAAATGTTAGAAGGGAAATAGTGATTCTTTCCCTTTCCCTTCTGCAACTCAGAGTGGAAGATAAACATTAAAGGAAAAGGGTCATTTTACCTCAGTTTAGATAACATTTCCAAATGATGATCAGGTTTACCCTCCAGATAGAAATGCACTTCTCTTCTATTAGAAATAAGTTTAACACTCAAGAGTCCACAAGGAAGTTTATTACAGGGTTTCATGTGCCCCTTGACCAGTAAGTGTTTCTGTTTGATGACAGTGACAGCCTGACCCCAGTAAGAGAAAAACAGAAACGAGCCTTGTGCCAAGAAGAGAAAAATGAAATGAGAGGGAGCATGGGAGAGATACATTAATACAGAAAGAAAGAAAGAAAGTGGGTTGCCTTGACCTCTAATGGGAATAAAGAATGAACCCCCGCATGCAAGGCCCTGGGCCGGAGCTTATAATGATTCAGAGGTCACGCCAGCCCGTAGAAAGGGTTATGACTAACTGGAGAACAGGGAGAGAAACTGAACACACAGAACAATGCCAAAATCCTGTCTCACTTTCCTGGCTTCCTACTTGAAAATGTCCAGTTCCTGCACTTAAACAAAATACCAGTCCTTATAGTGACAGCAAGGGTTAGGGATCCTGCCAAGAACTCAGATATGTTGGTCTCTGCCATTTATGTTCCTTTGGCTACAATTCTAACCTGTGTCTTAGCCTCTACCGATCACTCGGGGAGACATCTGGTCACCGTCCCGTAAGTAATATCCCAATTTAGTCTGTTATTACATTCTTATTCGTATTTTCCAGGAAAAATGGTCCCAATTTCCTACACATCCCTTCAAAAATCCATTTTCATACGCCTTTAATTATCTGGATTAATGTTCCCTGGCTGCAGCAAGAAGTCTTTCCATTTCTTGAGCTGTTGGGAAGAGACTTAAATATAGATTTCCACTGAGGGCCTAACCACTCTTAGTGGCAAAAGTACCTTAAAGTTTCCATATGGTGCACTTCTTTTTACTTTGACTGTTTCCTGTCCAATACATTAGAAAGAAGTATCATATCCCAAGGCATAAGTGCTATTTAAACATCATTGTGACATTATGAACTCAAAATCAATTGAGCAATCATGATATCTACCGAAAACCTTATAATAGTTGGGTTGTGATTTAGGTGGGAAAAAAATCCCCCAAAAACATGAAGACAAGGCAAAACAGGTTTTAGTGAATAAGTGGAGGTCAGTTCGGTTGAGAATGCTATCTGGTTCCATCTATGTTAAGGCTGAAACACCCGTGCAATCTTGGCCTGAATCAATGGCGTAATCCGGGGCAGTGATGCTGCTTCAAGCACAGATGCCTGGGCCTTGACCTTGCATTTACTTCATGAACATCTCTGGGACTGGGCCTCCTCCTCCGCATTGTTTAACAAGCATGCCTGGAGGTTCTGATGCATACAAAAGTTTGAAAACACTGTCATAGAAGACAAAGGGGACAGTAATGTGGAGAAAGTAGCTATGTGGCAACCTACCAAATGTATCTGAAATTGAGGCCAGAACTTAGAACCAAAGGTTCCACGGAAGCTCCATACTAGCATATTCACAACTGTGTCCCTTGGTTTCTCTTGGGTTGAAATAAAAACTCATTCGCTATAGGGAAAGCACTAAAAAAAAACATTTATGTAGACATCTTCAAGTTCCAAGCAAGTGATGAAACTGGCTTAGTTAATACTTCTACACATTCAGGGTATTTGATATCAGGCCAGGAATCTAAGAAGGTTATCCTTCTTTTGAAAGACCATGTGCTTAATGGTCCAGAACATACATATTTCATCTTCTCAGGGGTTAAGAGTTTGAAATGAACTTGAGAGATTAGAACATGGATACGTGTCTTCCTGGTGTGAAGTTGAGGGCAGAGAGTGGCTCCCAGAGCTCTAGAAGCAGGTAGAAATCTACACCTCTAGAAGCCTGATTCTAGAAGCAGAGTAACTGGGTAGCGTTATACGCATAGCTGTGGCAGCCATGAACTTGAACACTATCCTGTTACCTCATAGCAAGAAATCAGGGTGTGACTCTCCAGCCGTGAGTGCGTTTCCCACGACAGATGCCCCCGGGTTTCTTTCGGAGGAAGAAAGAACTCGCTGACCTTGCATACGCCATCTTCCAGTTCTTCTGGAGGCAAGTCTGGGTTCCTTTCCACATGGAGGTTCCAGCGGTCTAGCTGGACAATTGTCCCATCTTCTACTTGACAAAGGATCTTGGAGACAGGCTCGTCAGTGTAGCCCTAAGGAATCAAAGAACACATCCATTGGAGTCTGGACTGAGGAGCGGTACAGCCAAAGGTCTGTTGTGCAAAGAAGCCCTCTGCTATAGCTCTCCAGTTATTTTGTAATTAGCAAGTCTGGGAGAGTCAACTCTACAATGTTAGACAACAGCCACAGGTAATGTGCACAGAAATGCGAACTCCAGCTGGTTTGAGCTGAGGGATAATTTCTGCTGACACCAAGAACTGCTAGTTGCTGGTAGGTTTTTGGGTCCATGCGGAATGGCTGCTTTTATCGGAATAAAACCAGGACCCCTCCAGACCTCCTTCTGGAAGAATCTTCGAGATACACAGAGCAAGTGTGTGCGTGGGAAGGGGGAGAGGGACTCAAAGCAGCCTTCGATAGGCAATTTCTCCTATCTATGTCTCATCTTACTCACCTCTCCCTACCCTTCAGGAGGACACCATTCCTTCCGTGACCCAAGGCAAGTGTGACTGAGGAAGAGCCCTGTCAGGGAGCCTCTTACTCCCTGAGCACACGCCACTGAGCGCGTGGTCATTAAGGGTTGTCGAGTCACTGATTCGGGTGAGAGGAACTAACACTGATAATATACTAGTTGCTTCACATAAACATAGGATGAGGCAAAAGCAGGTTGACAGTTGTTCATATAGAAAACAATGCAATAATTAAGAAATAATACAAGAATAAACTGTTTCGTATACTCACAACTGTAAACCTACTTTTGCCCCACCCTGTATTTATCGTTTATACTTTTAAAAAGAGACCTATGGGAGGTTAATTTCTTCATGCAAAGCCAAATTAATGTCTTCTGATATCTAAAGATAATTTCCACGGAGCCCAGGTCAGGCAATGGTCTTATATGAGCAGATAAAAAGCTGGTGGGCTGCATACATTAGCACACTGTGCCTTCTTACTATCTTAGCGCTGTTAAAAATAGGAATGATAATACTGAAATGGCTCGTTGGTGACAGATAAGCTGCCTCTACTAAGCTTTGTCTGAAACTGGCTCCATAGTGGAAAGGACAGTCAGTCACCTATATAGCCACAGCCAGGATGACACTGACCAGAGAAACTAAATCCTCAAAAAAAAAAAAGCCATAACTTTCCCAAAGTGAAGATTGTAGCTCTGAATCAGATTTACTGCCCTGGCCAGGGCTGAGGGTCAGGAGCCATTCGAGTCTGCATGACTGGTTTACACGAAGACTTGAGGACAACCCACCCACTGTCTTTGCGTGGAGAGCTCAGAAAGCCTCAGGCACGTGTACTAACCCCGATTTTTTTAAATCCCAAATGTTCCCTTCTCTAGCTGATTAGAAGTTACCAGACAAAATTGTGCCTCATGGGTACCTTGGCTCTCGACTCTAACTTATTCCTTACACAACAGCGGCATACTGCCCTTCCATGAGGACATCCGTGCCCGGGGGACCCTGGTGCTGGGCGGCACGCGGAGCCCCCCGAGAGCAGCTCTTACCCCGCCCCAGTTGAGAGTTCGAGCCAGGTCGTTCCCAGTGCCCAGAGGAAGGACTCCCACGGGAGGCTGCGGGCTCAGCTGCAGTTCGTCCAGGATAGAAAGGATCCAGCCCACCTACAGACAGATCGGGGGCCAGAAGAGTGATAAGAAAGACAGGTAAGTTACAAGGAAGACAATCTGAGAGGAGGTGGCTTTAAAGAGCAAAGTCAAATGGCTTTATGTTTCTTTTAAAAAAATGCATATTTCAATCCAGTGGCTAGAAAGACCTCTGAGGCAGGTTCAAGGTGGCAAGGACGTTACAGGGAAACGGACCATTTTGTACACGCTCTGTCATATAAGCAAAACCAGAGCCATTCATCTGTGTGTGTAACTGGAAACCAACTTTACAGTTTAAGAGAGTTTGAAGTGTAGGGAGGCATATAACATAGGGCACCAGACGGAATGCAGGACTGAGAACCAGACTGAATTTCAGTTCTGGCTCATGCTGGCTCTGTAATCCTGATTAAATTATCTAACTTCACTGAGACTCATTTACCTGATTTTCAAAATGGAGATAATAATACTTGTCTCACAAGATTGTTTATAGAGTAAAATATGTATAAAAACCGTTAATATGGTGCATGGCCCATGTAAGAACCAGTTAAATAGTTCCCCTCCATTGTATTGTCTTAGAAATTGCTGGTGTTTCCCTAAATACCCTTGTAACCCCCTTAACGAAGCATTATGAAACATGATTAGGGCTGGACCTAGCACTTATGTTTAGGCAGAAAATACTTGTATACTAGAATCATATTCCTGGGTAATCTTTTTCTAAGATTGAGCCTTACCATAACTATTTAGAAAAATTATCCCAAACTTGCAAAGGGCAAAAACAAACTTGAATATCCTCCCGATGCCATACTAGAGCAGTATTTAACAGGCCTAAGGACCATATAACTACAGGTTAACGTGAAAATTGCTGTCCTACAGAGAAACAAATGTTGAAAAGACTACTTTAAAGGTTATAGTTTTAGTCCTCCTGAGGACCTAAACCAATTTTGTCTCAAATTTAGAAAATTTACTTTGGTTTAAAGTACAAAATTCTTTTCTTCTACTTCTCTAAAAAATCAGCATTATCATTTTTTGGTTCCTTCATTAACATTGGTTAATAAAATATAGGCTTCAAGTGTATAATTCTATAATACATCATCTGTATACTGCATTATAAATTTGGACATGTATTGATTATATATTTGGGAGTCATGTTTTTGAAAAATTTTTTTTGGAAATTGTACTTTAACAGTACATCTATTGAACATTATTACATATAAATAACAGAACTTGATAAGCTAGAGTTCCAATTTTGATTATTTGGGAAATTTTTGTTCTCCCCCCCATTCTGCATGGCCTGCCACGCAGCTGCTGATGCGCTGTAAGGACGTACTCTTTCTTTCTTATGTATGAATTTGAAGCATGAAATTAAAATAAAATGGCTTTTTCTCCCCGCCATAAATAAATAAATAAATAAAAATAACTAAGCAATTGAAATAAAAAGATAAGTGAGCTGGGCTGAGACAGATAAGGCAGAAGTCCTGCTCTCATAGAGTGGGGAATGGACAAAAAGAGTGAGCTACTGGTTGATTTCTGTGCTGGTCCCTGATCGAGGTTCTCTAACGAACTTATTAAACTTCAAAACAACTCTACGAGGTAGATGTCATTTCCATCTCCACTTTGCAGATAAGGACACTGAGACTTGGAAGGTCCAATGATCTTCTTGTCACATCACTGATGCGGTAGCCAGCATTCAAAATCAAGTATGCCAAAGAGCAAAGGCCAACCTCTTAGCCGCTCTGGTGCAGGGAGCCTTTAAGCAGAGAACTAAACCTGGCTCTGGACAGGGCCCGAGCATCCTGGAGACAGTGGCATGCACTTTGGGAATCTTTGGAGCACTGAAGAAGCTTAGAAATTACTTATTCAAAATCAGTTAATTTGCATATTTATTAACTGAGATGGAGAGAGGTCATGTAATTGGCTCAAGACTAAATAATAAGAAGGGGCAGAGTCGGAGTCATATCAGATCTATTAATTTCTATCTTAAACCCTTTCTCCTTCACATCGGTTACTTCCCAGGATGAAAACCTTGCCTGTCCATCAACAAGTCTCAAACTGTGTTAACCTTCTAGAAAGGCATAGCACAGATATTTCCCCAGTCTGGTAAACCAGAAATCCAGCTCTATACAAGTGTCCAAAAGGCCCTCCCTTCCCCCAATCTGGGCAGTTCACTCCTAGACAACTCCTTAGAGTCTGCCCCGGCACTTCCAGCTCTTCCTTCACACGCAATACTAACAAAGCTTCCCATCGAATACTGACGTCAAAGGGGGGAAACGCCAGACGCTAACCTGTGACCGGTGACTGGGCTGCACGTGGTTCTGGCGCTGCTGAAAGCACACACAAAAGTCAGTAAAAGGAGGCACCTCTAATAAAGTACAAAAAGGAGGTGTAAAGGTCACTAAAAAGGGTGTGAAAACCCGGAAATCCCAGCAATCGGGGATCGTTGACCACAGAGGCAAACCGGAGCAGACCCAGACTCGCCATAATGCAATGGAACCAAGTGGCGATCTAATTCACCATCCCGTTCAGAGAAGGGAGAAGAAGGCAGGCTCTTTAAAACTTCTCAGAGATATCATGTAGCCCCCACTTTGTGGGTTCTGCTCACAAGTCAGTCCAGTCTCTTTGGGGTAGACTTAAATTAGAAACTTTTTTTCTTTATGTTTAGTTGAAATAGACATCTCATTTTTTGGTAAAGAGCATGCTATGAGTTCACACGTTCAAGATCCCATTTCACTCTAGACACAACAATGGAAAAAGAAAAATCTTCCTGGGCGAAAAACAAACAAAACACAAAGGTGTGAGCAGAGGAAGCCAGGAGTTCAGCTTCTGTCCGATGATGATGGGGAGCAAGAGTAGGAACCAGGCTCCCTCTTGGCCCCCGAAATAAAAGCGTGAAGAACCACACAGCCTGAGGCCATAGCCCGTAGAAAGCTGAGACCTGTTAGGGCTGGAGGGAGAAAGTCTAATAGTGAGCCCGATTTCCCACTAGCTCACTGACACACCCGAAATACCCTGACATGTCCTCAGGATGGCAGCCTTAGCCACTCACAGAAAAGTAGCTTCAGATATACTTGGAAACCATTCAAACTACTAGAAAGGATCCCTGGCTGGTATGGCTCAGTGGGTCGGGCCTTATCCTGCAGATGGAAAGGACGCTGGTTCGATTCCCAGTCAGGGCACATGCCTGGATTGCACGTTCTGTCCCTTGTCAGGGTACAAAAAGAGGCAAATGATTGATGTGTCTCTCGCACATCAACATTTCTCTCCCTCTCTTGCTCCCTCATTTCCCCTCTTTCTAAAAATAAATAAAATCTAAAAAAGAGAGAGAGAAAGAAGGAAAAGAAAAGAAGAAAAAAGAAAAGTGCAAAGAAAGGAAAGAATCTGGAAATGAGCCTGCAAAGAAAAATTCTAAATCAGGGAAAGACTCCTAACACTTAGATGGGAAGGTCAGGGGATTCATTCACAGCATATTAAATACAAATAATTTTCAAAGGACTTTGCAATAGCAGCAGAAAAATGCTATAAAAAAAAGAGAATGAAAATACTCCTACAACAGCAGGAGACATAAATGATCCTGAGAACTAATCCATGTCTCTGCCCTTATATGAGCAAAAGTACATAAAATATCTCAAGGCTCGAAGCTGTTCATTGGAGGCCCTCCCTTCCCGGTAACCAGGAACCTGTTCCCGATAGAGGTCCAGACAGCAAGCTCATGGGCAGGGGCTGTGTCTGCTGGGACCTTCACCCCTTCACGTAAATGATTTAATCAACTGCAATGCCCAGGACTTGGCATATTTTCCACCATAATGGAAGGAAATTATCCCAATTGGGTGAAATCATTTTCCAGTCTGTAGAGTCCTTTCTTTCTTTTGTGTTAGGAAAAGTGAGAGCGACAGAAGGCTCTGGAATCCCAGCTCCCCCAGGCTTTGTCCCCAAACAGCCTCGCCAGGCCACTGCAGCAGCAGCTGGCCAAGGCTGCCACCTCCTGTCCACACTCAGCATCAGCTGACACTGAAAGTTCCCCAAGCGCATCTTGAGCACTGCTCTCGTTCTGCACGATAGTAACATTAGCGACAGCTCAAGGGTGGACAGGGCAGTGAATTGACATCTTTGAACAGGACATACGTTGCATTTCCTTATATTCCGTGCAGGAAGTAAAATGGAAGACAATGCATACTGAGAAATTAGAGAAAAACAGGGCAACATTTCTGAATTCTGAAAGATAATCAAGACAGCATTTAACAACTGGGTGTCCCTTTCTAATATGTTCGCTATGATTCTTCCCTTTGTATCTTAATTTATAGTTGCACTAAAGAGTTTAAAAAGTCCCCATGTGTTAAAAGAGATGCTGAAAATCAGCCCTAACAAAATCAAAATAAGAGTCAAGGTACGAGCTTTTTGAAGTAGAAAGTTCGAATGACTTATCATGATGACTGCTACTGAGGGGTACCACGTGCTTCCTCTCGACAGGGGATGGGATACATCCTATTATACATGGGTGGGGCTGGGGTTGGGGCTGGGCCTGGGGGAGCAGAGGGACTTGGAATGAGCTGCTTGCCCCTGTCAAGTACAGGGTCACACTCCTTTCTTCCCTGCTGCAGCTGCAGGGAGTCAGGCCTGGGGATGCCCACTGTTTAGGGTGTAACTCACCTAGAGAAGCCAACTGAACAAGAAATACACATAAAGTGGGTGGCTAGAGTCAACGTAATTTCAGGCCTTTGGAAAGACACTGACATGATTACAGATGGACCTGCTGGTCCAGCCCAGTTCATCAAGGTCAGAGCCAGATAGCTAGGGACCATGTCACACTTTAAGGCGCCACCAGAAGAGGAGGGTGCATGCATGTGCCTTCAGTGTCCAGGTTCACATGCTCTTCAATATCTAAGCCAAGTTGGATAGGTGGAGATATGGCCAACGAATGGAATGAATACCAATTTACCACATGACCACAGAATGACTATTTCCAGTTTATAAACATGAAGCCTGAAGACCATTCCTAGGTCCGCTGAGTTTCTGCTTAGCCTGAAGATCAAGGATGGGACCAGCTCATGCAATTCCTGCATCTATGTGACAACCTCAGGATCCTGCTAACCAGTTATGGAGAGAAGAACGTGCAGCCCCTGGCCACACACAGTGACTGAGCACTAGAATGTGGCTACTCCGGATCGGAGGCATCGTAATTATAAAATGCATGCCAGACTTCAAAGGCAGTGCATAAAATGAACATAAAATAGCTCATTAATGACTTTTATACTGACTGCATTTTGAGATGACAGTATTTGAGGTATGTTAGGTTAAATAAACTGTATTATGAAGATGTGTGAGCACACAGCACAGTGCACAGATGATGTGTTGTGGACCTGTGCACCTGAGACTGACATAATTGTGTTCACTAGTGTCACCCCAATCAATGCAGTAAAAAGGAAAGAATTAACTTCACCTGCTTCTTTTTCACTCTTTTTAAGTGCCTTCTAGAAAAGTTAAATTTAAAATGTGGCTTACACTATAGCTCTCTTGAACAGCAATGGTCGATACGATTATAAAGCTATAGCTGTAAAGAACCTGGAGATCCAAATGTATCCTCTGCAGATCTAGAATGTCCCAAAAGAAGTCAGGGAGCCCGCCAAGGTCCACGACATAGTGGCAGACCTTCCTCTTCCACCTCCTAGTGCAATATTGAGAGATCCATCATCTGCCTCCTCGTATTTGTCAGTAACATAAAACTGAACTGCCACTGAAGCCTAAGAACGTTTTTCCAAATCTATGCAAGATGTCTATATATTAAGTAACACTTTGCACACTTAAACTAATATGATTAATGGTTAATATCTCATCTTGATCAGTCAAAAATATGCCATTTCTGATTTATCCTTGAACCTCGTCACCACGCTGACAGAATTCTGACAGCCTTTATAGTGACAGGCATGTTAACTGAGGGCTAAATACCTTGTGGCAAATGTGTGCCTGATCTTCTCAATAATTATACTGCCCTCCCCTAAAGCCAGCGGTGTTCCTTCATGTGCCTGTCGGGATGCCTCTTTTTTATACAAACTCTGCTCACCCCTCGCCCATGAAAATTCTAAGTTCCATATTCTCAACCGATACAATTAAAAATACCAATCACATACCCTGATAAAATTTTACAGATTACATTATCTAGCTTTCACCAAAGACTTTCTTTTAACAAAATAATATATAAGGAATCCTCCCTGGTTTTACATAAGGTACCAAATAATCAGAGTTTTGATTCTGAGCGATTGGACCACAGAGGTCACTGTGGACAGAAATAATCAGTTCAAAAGTATGCATCAGCTCAAGGATAGATGCACTGCTTTTATTTCAGGCAGGCCTGTTGCAAGAGACCCAAGTCTAAATGCCCGGAGCATTTGTGAGTTATGTGGAAGGGTGTGAAAACTGAGGTTAGGAACATCGATAAGGTCCCTCAGACAAAAAAAAAAAAAGTATCTAGAACATAAAAGAAAAGTTATATTTAAGCCTTGCAGAATATCTGTTAATTCTAGTATACTTAAAGAAGAAATGCCAGAAAACGTAAGATGAGAAAAGTAGGAGAACCAACGAGTCTACGAGTCAAGAAGGACATTATGGCACCAGAGTACGTTCATAGGGATTCAATGCTGGACTGGATCTGGTCCTTAGGACTCATCAGTAACGCACCGAGGCCCGCCTACTCATCATTCTGGGTTTAGTCCCAGGCACCCTATTGAAGCTATTTTCTTGGAAACCGCCACTTACTTCCTAGTCTCCAAATTCAATGATAATTCCCTGGTCTCTCTTGAAGGGTATAACCACTCCCTCTTTCTCGAAACTCTTGTTTTGTCTTGTTTTCTTGACAGAACAGACTACCTCCTACTTCTATCTTTTTATTTTCCTTTCGAATTTTGGCTCAGACTCCATAATTATAGGTGTTTCACAAATGTCTGAACTTGGCTGTCTTCTCTTTGTCCTGTATGCTTTAAAATCCCATGTTTTTAAATACTTAGCTAATTTCGGAGAATGCCTCAATACCACATCATGTAGAACAGTGCTTCCTACGTGTCTGCTGAGTAGAAGAAAGGAAGAAGAAAGCAGCACAGGGTGGGGGAGAGGAGAACAGGTGATGGGAGGTTCAGTGGGTGATGGGGAAGTTTGGAAGGCAGAGCTCCCAACTCCGTGAGGAAGCCCGAGATACCAGGATGGGATAGGCAGCTGACGTGGACCTGAGGTCACGGTCACTTAAGAAAGAGGAAGAACTATGAATTCTGGACACTAGCCATTTCCTCAGCTTGTGTGCTGCTGTCACTGTGGTTTAGAGGAGAAAAGAGTGGTGGGATGCTTGAAACACATAGGGAGGCAAGTAGATTCTAAGTGAAAGCAGACAGCCATAGTGAAGGGTCACAAATGAGTGTAATACTTTGATTGAGAATAACCAGCTGGGGGATGGTTGAGCTAGGAAGAAGACTGTGTGTGTCTGTTAATTGATTTATCATATATCTATTTAGTCAATAATATATATTTCTCCACAGAGGAATTGTTTGGACCTAATTGTTACTAAAGCAAGTTGGGAAAATTCCACACTATCTTATCTACATTACAATGGATTGACATGTAATTGGTGTTCTGGGTGAAAAAAATTCCACGGTCAAGTAATTTTGGAAAACAGTGGGTTAAACAAAGGGAAACAGGTTTGGCTTCTTTGCTGTCAGACTTAATTTTATAAGCTGTACGACTTAAATTTTATAAGCTAATAATGCGCATTGCAAATCTCTCAGAATGGCAAACACTGGTGTCACAC
>CM052549.1:73353442-73402375 GCA_028533065.1 Trachops cirrhosus
ATGGATTGACATGTAATTGGTGTTCTGGGTGAAAAAAATTCCACGGTCAAGTAATTTTGGAAAACAGTGGGTTAAACAAAGGGAAACAGGTTTGGCTTCTTTGCTGTCAGACTTAATTTTATAAGCTGTACGACTTAAATTTTATAAGCTAATAATGCGCATTGCAAATCTCTCAGAATGGCAAACACTGGTGTCACACATACACAAAAGTGGTTTTCTCTCACAGACTCTCCTGGAGGACCAGTGGGATCGCTTCTTTCCCCCCCAGTTTCATTTGTTGGTGTGTGGCGTGTATCCAGTATTGCATTAAGTGCTCACGTGTGAGGAGAGAGAAAATGAGGAGATTTCATAGCTACTTTGAGAATAAGATATTCTAATAAGAGAGATTAAAGAAAAGCCACAGATAGTTCATAATAAAAGCCTGGGCCCTGTGACAGCATAGCTCAAATACAGAATAAAAAGACACTGGGCAGTAGAATCAGCATGTCATACATGTATCAACATACATGTATCAACATGCATGCATCAGCATGCATGTATCAATACACATGTATTAACATACATAGAGTACAAATGGAGAAATAGATGAGACACACAGACAGAGAAAAATATACCCATAACATTAAATTTCAGCCCAATTCCATCTTTTCTTCAAAAACGACTACAAATGGAACCAAGCAACGATCTTTAAGACAAACCAATGTCGGCCAGTATCTTAGGTTTTATTTCTACTGGAAAAAAATTACAGTAATTCTATTGTGTAGACATACTTCTCCTTAACCGTTCTGACAAATTATTGAGAACAAGCGGAATAGGTCAGTTTGTGTTTTCAATAGAATGTAGTTGTCTACAGTCTTCATTCTGAGGATCCGACCACGTCCCTACTCGTGGAACAGGAAAGGATACAGCAGAGCTGAGGGAGGGACACAATTTAGGAAGACCGAGTTTGAATGTGTGAGGGTAACAACAAAGCCCCTCCCAACCCTGAGCGGCTGTGATTCACTCGAGAGAGACATGTGATGCTTTAGGGCATTGCAGAGACTGTGGCAGGGGGTGGGGGGAATGAATTAGGAGAACTGTCCCAAGGAAAACAAAAAAAAAAGATGGAAGACATAAGGGTGAGAGCTGGATTCTATTTCAGGGACCTACCGTTCCATCCCCACCACAGGCCAGAATTCGCAGATTGGGTACCTTCCGATACAGCTCAAGCCTGTAGAAGAAATGGAAGAAGAAGTTAACAGCAGAGCACATCACTCTGGCCACAGCACAGAGAAAACATAGGGAGTGTCCCCTGGAGAAAATGTATAATCGTGAGGATAATACCAAGTAATCATCAGAGGACTGACTCCAACAGCTGGATCAGAGGTGAGCCGCAAACCTCGTGTTTAAACAGCCAACCCTGGAAGGGGGTTTTAGGATGTCCGAGCGTGTTACGTCCCATCATTCCTGTAACTCTGTCAGCTCATGTTACTTCCCTCATTGGCTGTGACTTCCTCCCTCCTTTTCTTTCCCCATCATTGTCCTCTCTCCTTTCTCAAAGAAAATCATCATCAACTGGCAGTCAACAGGCCTTACATATCTCCTCCTTGTCTTTTATTAGCTTTTCGTGGATTTATTCACTTGTCCAAACCTAAACTGCCCACTGGGAATCCCAGGGAAACTTTTTCAGAGAGGCGGGGAAGGGTACCTCACCGGCACTGTGACCGCACCCCGCTTCCTTCTACCTCTCAACGCACTGACAGCCAAACCCCATTTGTATGCCTCAGTCCAAAGGGGGAAGATTCACTGATTTTTCTTTATTTTTAAATTTGGCTGCCTAAAATTAGATCACTTGCTTTGTCATGTTGGCTCTTAAGAAAACACACAAAACTTAAGAAGTGATACCACTTCTGTCTGCTAAAATGTTTGCCTAAGTAAGGATGTTAATGGTTCTGTTCTAGAAAACTACATCTATTCAAATCAAATAATATTTTTTGAAAATATTTTCTGTCCTGCCATGTTCTTTATGCCAACCTATGAAGCATCTACCTAAAGTCTAACTAAAGTGAAAGGGCAAAAGGAGGGTACCAGATTTGCCCCACTACATCCAAATACAGAAGGAAAAAAAAAAAAAAAAAAAAAAACCCGAAACAGAAAACAGAGAAGTCTCATGGCACCCTCTAGTGGCAAAAGTGTTCCCAGATTAAGAGAATGTCAGCAGAAATTAATTTTTATATTTAATGTTCTCCTGCATGCTTAAATATATGTAATTTATTGATTTCCTACAGGAATTATGTTTCCCTAGAAACTATCTAAGCCAATATTTCTCGTTTTAGAGCACAAGCTTTATTTTATAACAGTCTTACAAAAAGCACAATATCATTTAATACAACTTTGAATATGCTGTAAATCTGGCATCATAACTATCCATAGGGTCAAAAGCAAAAGGAAAAATACATTCATTACAGTTAACAGGTCTTGTGTGATGAGCTGATATTTCTCTGTGTCTGATAGCTGCCTATTTAAAAAGAATGAATATCTCTTAAGTTATAATCTTCATCAGATGACATCCCAAGTATCTTAATAGATGGGCTTTACCAGGGAACCAGAGAGCAGTGATGATGTCCCTGCTCTTTCCCTGAACCACAGGGGAGAAATGAGAGGCATGTCACCTACATTTAGACTTTATTTTCAACACTTCTGACAGAAACAGAGCATAACATTTCTGAGAAGCTCAAAAGGGACTGAGGGGGGAGACAATTAAAATGTCTGCCCCCTCTGACGTGAAATCCATAGGTATAACCCTTAATCAGTCAATCTCTCGAATGGACACAGGTGTGCACACAGAACCTCTAATCCAAACATGAATATATTCCGAAACAAACGCGGCCACAGTCTACAAAGACACACTCCCACTTCCACCCATGTACACGTCCGAAGTTGTGCGTGCGTGAGCAAAAGTGATGGGCCCTTTCTCAGTCCCCGGGCTTGCTCCCCATCTACGGCTGCGCATTCAGATGCAGCAAACACACAAGAAACACTCACGGAGTTAACAGCCGAGGAGATGTGTTCTGAAGGGAATTCATGAAGAAAGAGTAGGAGGGGAAACGTTAGGTAGAGTTTTAAAGGAAGGACAGTGCCGATGAGCAAGTAGATGAGAGGCGGTTAGAAAACATTTCACAGGGAACCAAGTAACAGCAGAGCAGGAAGTCCTTCTCACTGGCCTGAACCAGGACGGACCACGGAGGGTGTTTCCAGACTTACGCATCTTTCGGCCCTTCCTGAGAAAGATCAAAGACTTGCCGTGGATTCAGATACCACATGAACATCTGCAGGACTTTGGTTCCCTGTAAAGAAAAAAAAGAAAAGACAATAATGGGAAGAAATTTCCAAATATTAGCTGCTTATTTAAAAAATAAAAATAATCTATCCCGGTAGTCAAAATAATACCTAAATCTAAAAAGATGAGAGCAGTGGTTAAAATCCTGGTCTTGGGCCAACGCCCAGATTAGACCTCAGCCCATCCTGTGTAATTCTGGCGGGCTCCTGCATTTCATTAAGCTCAGCTCCCTCCTCCTTAGCGTGGAGACAAGAAGGCCCAGCTCCCCGACTTGTTTCCAGGATTAAATGCAATAATGTTTGAGGGGCACTCACAGCGTTTAGCATGCAACGAGTGCTCATGCGCAGTACCTGTCAGTTTTACCGTCATTTCTCACTGTATGAAAATCCCAGCAGGGAAGTTATTAGTCAGCCCATGTAACTTAACATTAATTTTTACATTCGTCGGCAGATTACTATTGTCTTTGCACAATATGAAATACGGGCGGGATGAGAGAAGCATGACTTGATGGGGAAACATTTTAACAGAAGCAAAAGTAGCACAGGCTCCCCGTTATTTACAACACACATATGTGACTGCTCCAGTTACTGGAACCTAATCTTACTTGGACACTTTTCAATTTCTATGTCTATATCTTTGTCCAAACCAAACATTTCTCTCACACGTGAACATTCTGGGAGTGTTGTAAATCGATGTGACATTTACAGAAATGGTCGTCACGGCAAGTACAAGGCAGTTCTAAAGATCATTTCTGAAAGTGACTTGAGCAAAGAAGAAATGAAGGGTCTTTTTATTAAGCAGCATCCAACGAGCTTTAAAAATGGGTAAGGTGCCTCATTTAGGCTATTAGCAACCACAGCAAATAATATTTGACCAGTAGACAGAGTTTGTTGCTTATAATTATAGTTCCTTTGTTAGAAATCACAAATTCTCTCTCTCAAAATAACCCTAAATTTTTATACCTCCTGTGCTATATTTGAGGGGTCATCCTAGTATGGCAGAATTAGCACAATATTTGAGTTAAAAATAACTTGGGTGCTCTAACTGGGTAATCTTGAGCATTTATAATCTTGCAGAAATTCAGCACATATTTCATGAAATACAAGGGCAATGTGTACTTCTCAGGTAATCATGATAATTAAATGAATCAGTAATAGTTATATATCTAGCATAGTATATGGCATAAAATAGGCTTTTTCTAAATGTTAGTCTCTTTCTTTTTTTGCTCCTTGTTAATCTGTTCATTAAATCACACTTGAGGGTGTGAGGACGAAAGTGTGGTTTATAATGATCACAGTTACACCAGTTGTTACAGAGGGCAATGCAGGTCCTTTGTTCCCCATTTCATCCAAACTTATAATTTAAAAGTTCTGCTTCCTGCCCTGGCTTGTGCGGCTCAGTGGATTGAGTGGTGGCCTGCGAACCAAATGGTAGTGGGTTCCATTCCCAGTCAGGGCACGTGCCTGAGCTTTGGGCCAGGTCCCCAGCAGGGGGTGTGTGAGAGGCAACCACACGTTGATATTTCTCTCCCTCTTTCTCCCTTCCCCTCTCTGTAAAAATACATAAAATCTTAAAAAAAAAAAAAAAGTTCCTTTAAAAAAATAAAAGTTCTGCTTCACCATGTGCTTGCTATAAATTTAGTAATAATATTCTATCTTTAACTATTATAACTAATCCTACAGTTTCACCAAAGGATGTATTCTGCTTCGTGTAAAATTCGCACATAGCTTTAGATATAATACTACCTACATACTGAGTCACTGTCTTTCTTCCCATACTAGGCCTTGGTATCAAGTCAGTTGAGGATTACCTCAAGGAATCTTTTATGTTTAAAAGTCATTTTAATGACAAACCAATTTGTTAAAAATTTCTAAACGACTTGCTAGAAAAATAATCTTTTCAGCTTTAGGTTCCTAGAGCAATATGAATTGCTGATGTTCATTACTCCTTTCCATCCGTGGCTACGGTTGAGCGCACCTCCCAATTTCAGCTACTTCTGCTCTGCAGACAGTACTAGGTGTTTCACAGCTTTAAAGAAACAGAAATGCAAAGCATTCAGAGGTTATTTCTTTAATCTAAATTTCTCTAGAAGGCTTGAGTGACACCATTTTGTTTTTGCGCATTTTCAGTTTGTGCTAGTTGAAACACCTAATTATGGCCATTTCTCCTTTTGAGGGAAGGCGTATCAATTAAGGTTGGCGAATTTTGCCCTGCCCACCTGTAGGAGGCGCCATTGACATGACAACCTCTGAGAATAACACCCTCTGCAGTTGTACAGGGATAATGCGCATAGCTGTGCATCGCGTTCAGTCATTCCATAATTTCTTCTTTCAAAAAGCAATCTTTCTAAAATAAAATCATTAGCCAAAAAAACAGAAACAAAAACGGTGTGTCTGATGAAAGGATTGCATTGTTTTAAATCAGTCCTGGTGGGTGGAAGAAAAAGGTCTAACACACAGGTCAGTTCTGTTAAGTCCTCTGTTACCTCTCGGATAAGCTAGTTCAGGGCTTTCAGAGAGAGAATGTATTCACTAGACCCGAATGGTTTGACAAATACCACTTCACCAGGAACAATCATTTCTTTTAAATATACTCAGTCATTTACACAACTGTCATTCACTAGCAAGTCTCCGTGTGCCAAATGCAAAAGCCGCAACTCTCGTGGGAGAATCTAGTTTTCTGTGAATGAAAAAACAGCTTACAAGCGAATTCCCATGCACTCTGGAGAGAGTTCTCATACATGCAGTTGTAGATGTAATACCTCACTGACTAGAGCTTTTTAAGATATGGTGAGACTGGGTATTTGTCCGGAGAGATAAAACTGTCCTTTACAGCCCCAGGTGTTGGGGAACAGGGTGGGAGAGAAAAAAATCCGAGAAAATAGGTAGATTGCTCTAGAGGGAAATAAACAGGATTCAGCAATTCACCCACTCTGTGTGAGACACAGTTTTATGGGAGGGAATGAAAGATGGACTAGACAGAGAGGATATTGTCCTCGATGGGAAGTTCTATGTGTGGCTCATAAAATACAGTGATTTGGGGGTATGGAGAAGCCATTGAGGAGGGGTCGGCTCAAACAGCACATGAGTCTACCTCAAAGCACTGTGACTCTCGTGTGAGCTGAAACACTCCGATATGTTACTCAGCAAGCCTTGTCCCGGAGCTGTTATCACAGGTATTATCCCAGAGTCATTATCAAGTTCACAGAAGAACTGCCCACATAATAAGAAAGGCCTGAGGAAGATAAAAAGTAATTCGAGGAAGAGGTTAAGAAACAAGTATTTGAAACTGACTCTGAACAACACCTAAGAAATACCTAATTAGCTTAATAAACACACATTCGGCTGCCACTGGGTGGCCACATGCACAGCCAGGGGCCCAAGAGGAGAAAAATACAATAAATGAACTCATTAAAGATGGTAAATGCTGTGGTGGAGACACCTACTGAGCAGTGTGAATGGCCAAAGGAGATACTCTAAGCCCAAATTTGGGGATTAGATGAAGGCTTCCTACAGATGATACTGGGACTTTGTCTTGGAAGATGAGTAGAGATAAACGTTTTAGGATAAAGACAGCAAGACACACCATAGCAACACTACATTGCATTCAGCCTCTGAACCATGAGGCAGGAGTGGTAGGAGACCTCAGTTGTACACTAGGCAACGTGTGCTGAAGAGCTTGGGCTTTATTTTGCAAAGACAAGAGTCACCGAAAGGTTTTACTTAGGGGAGCTGGACGCACATGTTGATACACTTGTCTGGTTACAGACTAAGCGGCTAGACATCCAGCTCCTAGACCTATCAAACGGGCTGGCTGACTGAGTTTGAGTGTGAGCCACTGCTGTGGGCTAAAGGTGTTCCTTCAGAACTCATACAGTGAAATCCTAACCCTCAATCCCATGGTATTAGGAGGCGGGGCCTTTGGGAGGTGCCTGGGGCGTGAGGGTGGAGCCATCAGAGAGCTCTCCCCCTGCTGCCCTGCAAGGACACAGTGAGAAGACTGCAGTTGTCCTTGAACCAGGAAGGGCATTCTCACCAGACACCAAACTGGCTGATGCCTTGATCTTGGACTTCCCAGCCTCCAGAATTACGAAGAGTAAGTTTCTGTTGTTTATCCGCCACCCAATCTATGGTATTCTGCTATAGCAACCTGAACCTACTAAGACAGCTGCCCTGGCGTCCCGCGAATACTGTGACTTGGAAAAAGGGTTTGCAGTTTCCTTGTTTGGTTGGGTAAACTCCACCTGCTGAGGCCGGCTCGACAAGAAGATCGAGAGACTGCATTTTGACAAGCACCGTCATCGACTGATTGGCCTTCTGCCCTCTTCCCAGCCTATTCTCAGCTTTAGGGGACTGAAATTTTATCTAAACATAATACTTCTTAATCTACCCGCAGCCTGAGCATTGCAGAAAACATCCTCATTGAAGTTGTCTGAGTATTGAAAAACAGTTTGGGGGCTCAGATATTTATAGTTTTTGTCTCCTCATTCTCCCCACCCTGGTTGACTTGCCCTTGACTTAGGAGGAACGGCCCCAGTCTGGGGAAACTTGTCCACAGATGTTGGTGTGCGGCAGGACGAGCCTGTCTACAGACTGAACACACCTTCCTCCTCTCACCTACAAATAAGGTCCCTGGGAGCCCTGATCCAGGGTCCTGCTCATACCACATCCTGGCGCTGGGGTTTCACACTGAGCAGTTCGGAAACCAGGGTCTGGAGCCCTTAACTCTCAGGACGGACTAGCTAGCCAGAATCACTCTCGTGGTCAGACCATGGGCTTAGCGCTGAACGGTAATTAAAATCTACGTCACTGCAAGATGAAATTCACAAGAGCAAGAGGGAGAGACAGTGTGAGAGCAGGAAGCATCAGGAGGTGTCACAAGGGTCTCTAAGACTCAGCCAGAAAGATGTTAGTGAGTCAGAGGCATCCAAGAAAGATAGTAAGTTTTGCAGTTAGAGCAGAGATGAGTGTAAGAGAGGGTGCTGATTTCTGGAGCCCTTGGGTTTCCACGCACAGGAGGGATTATGCTACCCCTTCTCCGCAGGAGACACCCAGAGAGGATATTGTGGTGTCCGATTCCAGTGCCTGCTCCCTCAAATACTTCAGATCCCAACAATGGCAGCAGCCCTGCCAACCTCAAAATCTTCACAAAAATCCAGTATGTTCTCCACCTTCCGTGTCAGAAAAACAGAGAAGTATTGTGAAGTATCTGTTTAAAAGACGAGATTGTTTAAAAGAAGGACACAGAAGGAGTCCCTCTGTGTGGTCATCTCACTATACGCCGGCAAAGCCTTGGAAATTATCTGTCCACACCTAAAAATACTGTGGGAAGAAAAAAAAAAAGCTGTAGGTATTTTACTTGCCAGAAGATGGAGCTATAGTCTAGTTATTGAAAGAACAGAAGACTAAATAAGAGTTTTTTAACTTAGAAGCCTAAGCTTCAAAAACAGGAGAGGGGAGTGCTACACAGAGAAGCTGATGAGTAGAGTAAGTCAATCGCTCAGAGGCGAGAATCGGGATTTAACAACCACAACACCAAAGTATTTCTGCATTGGCTGCACTAGGCCCTTGCAGATCAGAGTGTGGTCTCAGCAGCAGCAACAGCACCGCCTGGGAGCAGACTCCTAGGGCCACCCCAGCCCCAGAGTCAGAACCTGCATTTTAACACGCTCCCCAGGCAATTCACATACACACGCAAGCTGGGTTCTCCATATGGGCTCCCCATGAACATAAACTCAGACAGCTTACACCAGCTAAGAAGTCCGACTCTCACAGCTTCTAATTTAATCAGTATGGGGTAGGTGAGACATTGCTAATTTTTAAAAACGGCCCAGGCTGTTGTCTTGGGCAGCCAAGGTGGCGAACCCCTGACTCCCAATCTTACGGCTGAATCTATCTACCCTCATTGGCAACGTGAAGGGCTTGTTACAGCCACGGCCCAGGAAGAGGCGAGCCAAATAGAGGCATTAGCTCAGCTCAGCTCTGACCACGAGCCTTCCCTACTCGCTACAGTCCGGGCCTCAAGCTGGGTCTTCCTCAGTGCGGAGGCAACCCTAAGTATGTTAAGCTGGAGGTCAGTCTGAATTATTCTAATTGTACATAGATGTTTGGGGTTCTTTGGAGCTCTCTCAACATTTCACACTGTGCTTAGAAACAACGTTTTCACATTTATTGGACTTAGTAAAGAGAATCTTATTTTATATAGGAAGTACACAGAAATTTACACTTATGTAATATATATACATTTTTACTTGGTTGGCCATACTTCTGAGAATCCTAGGTATCCTAAAGGTGCAATCAGTAGGGCAACCCATTCACAGGCCAAAATGCATGAAAGGACATTGAAGTCATTAGGTCTTTTGTCTCCAATAACTGAGCATTTTTAGAAAAAACTGAATATCTCCCCATGACTTCAGGTTCCCCAAACATATCTTAACTTCTTTCCCAATAATTCTTTCATTTCCTGAATGCTCATCAGTAACGAACTACTGTTAGATAATCTGAGGTAAAATCTTGGTGCTTTACTTCCCTGTATGTATTCCATTCATTCATCTGTCCATCTGTCTGTCCTTTCATTCGTCCATCTGTCCACTCGTCAGCAATGCATCCACTAAGCATCCATCCACCCATCCACTCTTCAAACCATCTACCCGAACTGTGTTTAAGTTTATGTGAACAGCCTTCTGACTTACACATTTTCTCAACGGGTCAAATCAATCTTCCTTAAAAATGCTTTCATCATATTACTCTTTTGTTCAAAATATAAAATATTTAAAATAAAAAAACTTTGAATAGTGGAAAACTGTTCTATGGTTCAAATCTGAAATCTTCATCCAAGTTTTCAGACACTGGTCCAAGTTCATTCTAACCTTCACCTAACCACATTTCTAGTAATATGCATGTTCCACTCACCATACTGTCCTCAAGATAAATCATTCTCATCGTGACATTCGTTCCTCTCTTAATATTATTATACAATTACTCATTCACTACTATCTGCCATGGACTAGACATCCCAGGTTCAAAGGCGCAGCCCCTGCTACTCACCATGGGGCCTGAATCCTAGCAGTACAGGCATACAGAAAGCGCTCGTGTGGCCATTCACAGAGTACCAAGGCTATGCGAACACAGTGCACAGGGCAATCAGTTCTGAGAAATGGATCAGAGAGGTGCTCTAGAGCCCCAAAGGATAAACAGGAATTTGCCACAGAAGAGAGAGGGAAAAGGGCATCCCGCCAGCCTTCTCCCCTCTGCATGACTAAGAGCTGTCCATCTTCTATTTCAGCTACTTCCAGGACTCCAGGTCCTTAGCACTCCCAAGTCCCCGCCCACCTCTACAATTCCGTAGCCCTGGTGGGCCGATCCACTCAATTTAGAACGCGCATGGAGTTAATGTTGCCCGAATTATTCTTCCCATTTGCCCCTTTTATGTCATTAACAAAGAAGATGTCCTCAGAAAATTCTCTTAAGCTTCCTTGGGCCCTTTCGTCTCTCGTGAACGAGGAAACACCGTGAGGTCACCTCTGAAGTCGCTGTCGTGAGTAATTTACACAGAGCAGCCCCTCTTCACTGCACTGCCCGCCCCTCAAAGGCAGGGACCGCCCACGAGCTTCCGCGTGCCCTAGAACAAAAGCTCATAATGACTTCACTAGAGCATTTTCTATAATGACTGTCATAATGAAGTGTATTCGACTTGCGTGCTCAGGGGCCAGGATCATGGAGTCCATGACGTGGGCTTTGGTTCATTCCCCAACCACACCCCGATCCTCGTGAGGCTGTGGGGAGACCAGACCTAGAAGGGGAGGGCGTGGTTTGGGGCGAACTGAACCTCGTTCCTGGGACACACCTCTGCAGGTCCTCCTCCAGGAACAGTGTTAGGGTCACATCTTTAAAAAAGGAAGATCACTCCGCAACTAAGAAAAGCAGGACGCTGAAAATAGGTTATTTCTTTGCTTACGAGGCATGTCTTTACTCTGCTCTCTACAATATTAATAGAGATTTTTAATTTTTTTCCATTGCAGTTTACATTCAATGTCATTCTGTATCAGTTTCAGGTGTACAGCATAGTGGTTAGAAAATCATATACTTTACTGAGTGGTCTCCCCGATATTTCAAGTACCCACCTGGCCACATACATAGTTATTACAAAACAGTCATAAGGATGTAATTACAGCACAGGGATTAGAGTCATTAATAGAGATTGTAACACAACAAGTCATCAGGAATTTTAAAGAAATGAAGGAGGAATTGTTTCTTTAAATGACAAGCAACCATAAAAGAAGTTTCACTGCAATTATGACATTCTAAAAACTGCATGTTATCTTTAGTAATAAGGCCTTGGACTTTAGTAATCACCTTGGCAAGTAATCACCTTTAGTAAGGTCTTTAGTAATCACCTTGGACCACTGGGTCAATCTTAACTACGTAACTCGCCTCCTTCTACGGGGTGACGACACAGTTCCAAATCTTTAAGTTGTTCAGTGTGAAACGTCAAGGGGTCTTGTCTTAAAAGAGAAAATGGGCACTTAATGGACACAAAGTATTTCATCATCTGATCTCACATGAAAATAACAGAGAAAAATCAAAACCCATAGGAAGCCTTGGAAAGATGAGGAGACAAAGACCTCAATTCAAGAATAAACTCTGTCCTTTAAAGGAGCCATGTCTCTCTAGGGATGTCGTTACACTCAACCTCCCGAAGGCTATTTCTTTATTCTCAAGTGAAGGTAGTGTTAATTATATTTTAGGATTTGGGCAAGGACCACGTGAAACCTGTACAAGGCGACATTTTTGATAGTGTTGGTGGTGTTTGTTGTTGACAATTATCATGAATAATGAATCACTGTTCTCTTTCCTGTGAGGACAGGGACAGAAATAGCCAGGTCTCCGTTACAACAGAAAGGAATAAAAATAAGGTCACAAAGGGCTTCTTAAATATAGGAGTTGAGAAGCCCAGAAACATATTCACAAGACTCTGTGGAATGGCCTTTCTTGACGACCTGGAAGGAAAGTGTGGGCAGTTAGGTCTCTGGGTGCCAGTGGCACAGAGGGGGAAGCCGAGGGGGATATCACAGAACCCCTAGGCTAGACGTAGCCCCGAAATGTGAGGGGCTGTCCCCTACCGGAGCAACAGTGACCTTGTCCCCGAGGAGCTGGCTGTTTGCCAATGCTTGGGGTCAGGTGGTGCTCATTTAACTGGTGCTGGGGGTTGTGTATTCAAGAAAGCACGGCAGCTTCCAAGTTAAACTCACGAGAAATGACTTACCTGGTTGCCTCCACTCTTGGGGTTCACAAACACAAGCAAGGGTTTCATGAGAGGAGAAGAGATGGGTTTTATCACAAAAGGACGACCTTTGTTTTCCTGCTGAAGGAAGAAAGCAGCACAGCTGAGACATACATCCATGACTCGACAGGCAGCCCCAAAGCAGTGGGAGGGAGAAACCACCAGCACCACCCCCACCCTTGCAAAAAAAAGACACATCTTGTTTCAGAGGGCTTACCCTTAAGAGGACACTCAATATAAAACTTAGAAGAAAGTATCTCAAGCTACAGTTTGCCCCTGAGAATTAAGCCATGGATTTTGGTGTTATTCTGTACACTCTAAGCATCCTAGAAGTGTTAGCTCTTGTCTCCACCTTCACCGTCTTTGGGATAATACTTCCCCAGACAACACAAATGCTCTGGGAAGTGGCAGAAGGCTGTATGTTTAAAAACGCCCTGAAACGCAGGGTGGTTAGAGTAGGGGGAAGGAGAAAAGAGTGGGAGGAGATACATCCCAACGATAAGCGCGGGCCACATCCTGGCAGACACGGGAGGCTACGGTAAGCAGGAGATCTGGAAACACTTACTTCAGTTCCTCTTTTACTGGCCTTTCGTTTAAAGCTTGTTCTCTTCTTCTTCCGATTGGAAGCCTTCAGGGAGTTCTGGGAGGAAAGGAGGAGAGACCTGAGGCCGCGGCAGGCGGCCCCGAGCCTTCCCGTGCAGAGCCACGTGGGAGAGGACGGCAGCGCATGCTGTTGGACGCAGGCTCATGCTTTGACACTTCCAAGCCACTGCGCATGGGTAAGCCACAGACAGAAACCAGTCGGGTGCTTCAGAGTGAGCGACTGACTCCCCACCACACGGAGAGGCAGGGAGGTAGAACCCTGGAGGCTCTCATGGACTCACATAACAACACATGGTATACCTGCCAACCCTCCCAGTAAAAATGGAAGAATCCCAAATTCTCTGAGGGGCTCCAGTGTCCCGCCCAACCAGGTCCGTCTCCCGCCCAACCAAGTTCAAGTTCAAGTTCATCTCCTGGTATGGAGATCACCTATATGGAAATGTAAAAAAGGAGGCCATTTTTTATGTTTTTCTTTTTTGCGTTTTTTTCCCCCTCTGTTTACTTTTTTTGGGGGGGAGGTGAGGGGAGTAATGACTGTTTTAAGTAACGATCATAAAATGACTCATCCGCGATGGAACTCTATGATCCAACCATCCTGTCGGCATTGGTGGCTGAGTTTTAAAACGCAGAGGTAACACTCGCCCTGCAGTGACTTATCACGGAGGAGCAGCCACTGTTCTTTCTCCTTCTAAGACCCACTGGCTGACAGTGTTCCCACTCCTGGTGGCCTTGATGGCCTTTTCCTCGCAGAAGAGCCTCCAACTCGGTGAAAGGCAGTGGCCCCAAATTTACTTGCCCTAAATTTCTCTTTCTAAGGATTTTATGGACCACAGCTCTGTGCTTACTTCAACTAACCATTCACTCTTCATATTGGATACAGATGCTTTGAAAAGAGCCTCTCTTAGTGGGGCCAGTCACAGCTCACTTGTTGAAGACAAGCAAAATGAGATTTAATTAGTAGAGTCAATAATTAATTCCATTGCCATCGTCCCAAAGGCAAGACATCACTACCACATCACAGATGTTTAACAAAGTGTTGAAAGTCTGAAATACAGAATTATTGACTCAAAAGTTTATGTAAGTACATACACATGCATTGCTTGAGCAGTGAAAGAGTTCTCAAACAGCTTGAAGAAACTTAGATATCTATTCTTCTTCTATTTACGGTATTTCTTTTCTTAGAGCATTCAAAATAAACCTTAATCTGGAGTACATATTATTAACACATCCAAATTAGCAAAATTAAAACTCTTTAGCTTTTATTTTTCTTTCACTGGAGCCTCAAAAAAAATAATAAGTTGATCTGTGGTCTGTGCTCACCAAGGATGAAGGTTACTTTCTTGAAACACCATTGTCTAAAAGTTTGTTCCCCAAAAAAATAAACAAATAAAATTTTAAAAAATGAAAGCTTGTTCCCTTATCCAATGAAGAGTTTCTGGGTTCTCCAGGTCTCACCAGAAAAGACAAACCCAGGCTACTCCTCACCACCAGGGCTGTCCAACCCGTGGCCCGTGGGCCGTCTGCAGCCCAGGTGGGCTGTGAATGCGGCCCAACACAAAATGGTAAATTGACTTGAGACACGATGAGATTTTTTTGTGATTACGTGTCACAATGCAGTTAACGTGTGGCCAAGACAACTCTTCTTCCAGTGTAGCACGGAGATGCCAAAGGAGCGAATACCCTAGACTATGCTACCCCTGCAGAGAGATCTCCAAGTGCCTGAACTCCTCTTTAAATGGACCTATTATCACATTGCTCTTTGGGGAAACTTTTGCCTTATTCACGTATTTGCTGTATCTTGGCTACTTTCGGTCTGTTTAAAATGCAAGAAGAAAATAACTTGGAGGCTGTAAACATTTAATCAGCCAAATGATGCAAGAAGGATGCTGGGAACTAGCGGGCTGGCCAGGGCGGTGCCTGTTCGATGCCCATGAATAGTACTGAGTGGTTCTCTGCCATCACTGCACACTGGCCTCACCCAGAGAGCTTTTATAGAATGCCACAATCCGGGCCCCATCAAACATTCTCATTTAATTTATTTGGAATGAAGCTCAGGCAAAGATACCTTGTAAAAGCTCCCCAGGCAATTCCAACCTGCAGCCAGAGTTCCAAACCTCTGTTTGACATAGGAGGGGTGGAGTAAGGAGACACGTATGCTGGGGCAAAGCAGAAGATCTGAGGGACAAGGACCACGAGCTATGGAACCCGACAGACTGGGTGCCAATTCTGGATGTCCCTGCCATGAAATCTATGTCACTAGATCTGAGACTTGGGCTGAGTCAGTCCCACTTTTGAAATAGCAGGTTCTTAATTTTGAAGTGAGGGTGGTAATACCTACCTCATAGAAGAGTATGAAGTTTAAACCAGAAAATGTGTGTGAAGCAGCTAGCTTGGTATCCGTCCCAGGACAAGGATCTCCAAACACATCAGCTGCCTCGTTCACAGCTATAGATCCCAGCACCCAGCACGGATGCCTGGCATGTGGTACGCACGCAAATCATTGTTGAACCAACGAATCAGTATTGACAACATTCTCAACCCTTACTGAGTCTGTCCTGATTTTAGAAAGGATCCTTAGGGACGAAATGCCTGTCTCCTAACTTCTGTGTTGTTTTAGTTCATTTACTACCAAAAGCAATGCAGGATGCACGCCAAGTGTTTGCAGGGACACCCTGTGGTTGGTTCCTGGTGCTTAACAGGATTCAGTAATTAAACTCTGGGAGAAAGGTCCGATGGGTCAGGCTGAGGGTGTTTCCTAAACTTGTCCGATCACGGGAATCGGAGTTCTCCAGGTGATTCTGACAATCAAGCACGTTTGGGAGACAGAAAGTTAGAAAAACACATCCAAAGAAGGAAGGCTTGAGGTCTGAAAACAGAGCAGGCAAGGAACTCAATTCTAATAGGAAACAGACACACGAAACAGCTTTTTTGTTTTTGAACACATGTAGCAAATACAGGTGCTTCTGAGCCTCACCGAGCCAAATGCATCTGAGGCCTTCTTCATCTCACAGAACAAGGGGGCAAAGGCCAAGCAGTGGTTGACTTACAGTACCTGGACGCCTCTATGTGGGCTCTGAGTGAGCTTACAGCCCTATGGACAGTCAAACAGCAAAAGATAAGCAGCGTGGAATTTCACAGCACACTCAAAACGCCCGAGCTTCCTGCTGTGCGTGGGGAAACGTGGATCTGTCTCTCCACAAAGAGCTTCTTTTAGAAGGCGGCATACAGGGAACGGCTGGACACGGAGGCAGGTCTGGGTTGTGCTTTGGACTGGCCTGGCTAACCAACAATATCTCTTTCCCTGCCTGGGCCAATGTTGTTGTGAGAGTTAAATACAACAGGATGTTGCTCAAGAATGTAAAAATTATAGCAGGAAGTTATTGGGTAGAATTGCTATTGATATGTTCAAGAAACCTTTAAATACTTGTCCTGTGTTCTGAAACAAAGCGCCCCTGTTATCAAGGGCAGCTAACTCTGATACAAAGGGGCCACTTGGCAAGTTCAACACTATGGAAACAGGGAACCGTTGTGCCCTCGTGTGGATATTTGCATTCCTCTGATTCCACCAGCATCCACCCCCGTGCATTCTGTGCCCACTCTTCTGTTAAAGTCCTAGTAAAAGATAAAGGCTTTTTCTGTTCTTTGACCAGGTATCAGGAAGGTCTTACCTTGTGCAGAAATAATCCTATCAACAAAATCTTTATCCTAGTTCGGCTCCTTCCTGCACTGTTAAGAAATGTCTATGGGTGAATCATTCAACTGTGAATGAAACTTAACTACCTGTAACTATTCCTCAGGGATTTGTCCAGGTTACGGGGTCACGAAGAATCAGTTATAACAGTCTCAAGAGAAGATATCTCACTTCTTCATCCCACATGAAGTCTTCCCCCATGACATACTGGACAAAACTCTGGCAGATAACTGGAGGGAGGAGAATCATGGGCTTTGTCTACTGAAGAAGGTTCTCATTCTGCCCTACTCCACCGGCCCCTGGGACAGAGGCTGTCCTGAGAATAGGCAGGCAGAAGAATAAAGAAAACACGTTCCAAAAGTTAAGGACAAGGTCTCTGCAGCTTCTCAGGCGTATCTGGCTAAAACACAGCAAGTATTACTTAAGCTTTAGAAGTGACCAAAGGAAATGGCTTGGGAAATGAGGGATATCGTGACCAGCGCTATTACATGTCACAAGTCTACAGAATTTTAAGATCATCCAATCATAAGGAGTAAAAGGATTCGCATGAAGAAAGCCCATACAAGGCTAGGAAGCAGTTGACTGTGGCATTTTCATAAGCAGACCATTGGAAATAATATAAATATCGGTCAATAGGGAGTTGGCTAAGTAAACTAATATATGCATAGCAAAAATATATGTGGCAGTCTAGATATGTGTTACATTTATATGTACTAATAAGGACTTTTCCCCAAGATTCATTTTTTCACTAGAAGAGGCCAGTTTTAAAGCATTATGTGTAAAGTAATGTCATTTATTAAAAACACACACCTCGAGACTTTTATAACTTGACTCCACAAAAATTCATGTAATGTAGGTCTTCTCTTCAGTTCCAAGTGCCAACATTAGGATTTGAGCATCTTTAACTCATTTAGCCAACCAAGATGTTATCCTCTACCCTTTTCAGTACAGAAGAGAAACACCAACCTCTATAACATCAACCATAACTTTGATCAACAGGTTCTGTTTTCTTTGAATTCCTTAAAGCCATCTACCTGCCATCATAGTTTAACTCCTAGGTCTCCCCAAAATAATGTGGCAATGACATTCAGCACGTCACCCAGGCGCCCCTCACGCCCTGATCATCAGTGTTTCGCACGACTCCCAACCTCACAGCTGCTCACCAAGGAAGGACCCACCTGGAGCCAGCCGTCCTCCAGAAGAGAAGGACAGTACGTGGTTTAACCCCGCCTCTTTGCAACCCACTTCCCCTGACCACTGTGTTTGGATGAGCATGTATTTATGGGTGCATGGAAAATATTCATACAGTATATAAATTCTGAAAGTTGGAAAACTATTTTCTCTTCTGTTCTCTATCTACCTTCCAAATTCTATCATGTCCCAATGTCTCCAATGAATTGTCTAACCTCATCATTTCCACACCACTGTTAACAGGGGCCACCTGTGCCCCATACTCTCCAAGCTATGGATTTGATACATCAATGATCTGGTCCCAAACACAAGAACTTTTCTTAATCCATTTTTTTAATGTCTATAGAATTAACACCAAGGAGTACCCTATTTTTCTTCCCATATTTAATAATGGAACTCTGTGTTGTCATAGTTCTCTCCTTGTTTTGCAGGATTTTCTTCCCCCTTCCACTCTCTGGGGGTGGACGCTTCCTCAGTCTTCTTCCCTCCTCGTTTTCAGTGAGTGAATAGGACCTGACTGTCTCCCATGGGGTGAGCATCGCGCTCATGAACACGCAGTCCCACAGCAGTGTAAAATACAACAGCTACTGGAGTTCAAGGTGCACTCGGGAGCCCAGGAGACAGCAGGCTGTGGCCCCTGTTCTGTCTCTTTCTACCCTGTCCATCAGAAAGCTCATGTTCTTTCCATCCTCCTTCACTGCCATACAGATGGCTCAGGGATCAATAACTTCTGTCCTGATCTCCATGTGACTATCCAATGTTTTCATCTGTTGAAGTCCAGCTTTGCTTGATGCCCTGTACCCCTAAAAGTCAGTGAGAAGGAAAACAAGACCTAACATTTAGTGAGTGTGTACAGTGAGCCAGGTGCTATTCTATGTACTTTATCTCTTTTGCTTTTTAGCTTATTAGTCCATGAAAACCCTATGAATTAGGTACTAGCATCAGCCACACTTTGCAGAGGAGAGGTTGGAAGAGAAGGGTTTAAGTGTTTGAGGCCGTACAGATTGTTAAGTGGCAGAGCGAGGTTATGAACCCAGGCAGTCCGGCTCATAGACCAGAGCTCCTTACCGCTCTCTGTTGCCCCCGAAGCTCACCGATCACCAGTTTTTACATAGACTCTAGGCCGTTGATTAAATTACATGATGGAAGACAGCCCACCAAATTTTTAAGGATACCCGATTCAGCAAGAGTTGCTAATCTAGTACAACAGTGAACAGCATGGCCTGTCACTAAGAACTTGATTTCCAGAATCAGAAATTCTGGGTTCGAATGCCATTTTAAACTATTTAATATCTATACAGACCGAGGAAATTTATTTGATGTCTCTACTCCTCACTTTCCTCAGCTGTAAAGAGGGAATCACAGGATTCCTGCCTCATAGGGCACTATGATCATGAAATGAGCTAGTGAATGTACCCAAAAAGTTTCCTAACATGTAAATGTTAGCTCTCCTTATTGCTATTACGATATGATGAATCACAGAAGATAATAAAAAGGTACGTAATGAAAAACATTTGGACTACAGCATCCAGATCGTGAACTGTAAAATACCCATTAAAAGTAACCAAGTCTCCTTGGAGAAATGGCTGATACCAGGTTTGGACAGGAAATGCCCACGGTGTTGTTTTTGAAACCAAGGACGCCATCGAAAACTCCATGGCTCACGAACAGTGGAGACAGGAGCCACCTGGAAGGGGTTCTAACTGGGCCAAGGTGGAACGATAAGAACGCAAGAATAACAATGATGCCAAAGGATTAAAACACGTCATATACCATGTATTATCACATAGAGGTACATTCATAATTCACAATGACACTCTCCAAAACAATTACCGTGAACCTCACCACTCTTAGTCACCTAATAAAAGCGGCCAAGGTACTAACTTGCTGTCTTCTGAAAATTTACAAATAAAGGCAACTACTCAAGCATCTGTCATATATTGGCTAGTAATAAGGGAAACATCCCTTTAAGCAAAAATTATACAGCCAAACAAATGAAGAGTTGAAAATTGGGAAATCACCCTTTGGCCACCTACTGAAATAACAGATTCAGGCAGCAATACTTATTAGATAACAGAATAGGTAAAGGGCTGGTGGACAACCTGATGATGGATGGACTAGCACGACAGCCCCAGAACTTCCTCATCAACCTTCACATCACTAAATGTTGGCGGCCTGACCCGTTGCTCCCTCCGAGAGCAACACGACAGAAATACGCATCCTCACCCATGCAGTCCTTCTGTTAAAAATTAAACGGAACTGATTAAGTCCAAGTATTATTTTACAAGAAATATTGGCATTAAGGGAAAACATTCTGAAACACAATAAGGATCCAATCAGCCCAAATAAAAACCCAAGGAATTTTACAGAGAGAGTAATCTAATTTAGTTAATAAATGGCACGAGAAGTAAAAGGGGGATCGTTATAAATTAAGAGAGACTTAAGATATATGTCACCAAAAAAGCAGCTGTGAACTTTGGATCTTGATTTGAAAAAATAACTGTGAAAAAATTTATATTTGAGACAATCAGAAAATATTTTAAGGAATTACTGACTTTGAGGGGTGACATAATATGTGGCTGTCTTTCTAAAATGTTATTTTTTAGAGAAGCCAAATGAAGTGTTTACAGTTTCAGGGGTGTCCAACCCATGGCCCGTGGGCCGCGGGCAACCCAGGATGGCCAGAATGCAGCCCAACAGGAAATCGTAAATTTACTTAAAACATGATGAGATAATTTTGTGATTAAGTGTCACAATGTATTTATTGTGTGGCCCAAGACACCTCTTCTTCTTCCAGTGTGGCACAGAGATGCCAAAAGGTGGACCCCCATGGAAATGATATGCTAGCATTTGCTGTAAGTTATCCCAGCCAAAGGAAAAAGCAGGGGGTGGGGGGCGGAGCATTCTTCCATTTCCAGGAAGACAGAGCCGATGAGGTGGGACCAGGAGAAAAATGGGTGTGGTTGTGAAAAGGTGGCCTAAGGGATACTTGTGGAGGTGACTGCTCTGGATTGGTTGAATCGATATCGACGTTAACATCTGGTTGTGGAGGGCTGTCCTGTAATGCTGCAGGAAATTACCGGGAGGAGAAAATGTGTACAGGGCACATGGAGTCTCTCTGTATCATTTCTTACAACTGCCTGTGAGTCTCAAAATATGTAATTAAGGAAATTATGGTGTGGCAAGGGATATATAAAACAATGGTAGAAAAGTTCATATTACAGAATAATCCATTATAAACTTCTCTCTGTCTCTTCACTTGCTTACAAATTTCCACAATGAAAAGATTTTTAAAGTTTAGAAACGTAAACTTACAATTTCCCTGCAAAGTGGTATCATCTGATTTTCATAACTGGTCTACTAATCTTCTAAAATCACATACCACCAGGTTATCCTACACACTCTTGCTAGTAGTTTCCTTCTAAAATACAATTATTACTCTATTACTCTTTTGCTTAAAAGGATAAAGTTCCCATATATAAAACATTCCCAGCTGGCCAGGCCTGAGCAACTCCCCCACCCACCCATGTAACCTTCCACCGCCGTCAAGCTTGTCTCATAGCCCAGTGAGCATAATTCCGCACCCAGGACCCTGCTCACACCATCTCCTGCCCGCTGTTTCCTCTCTCCTCCACTGATCTAATCCCACCTATCTGCAAGGGGCAAAATAAAGCCCATATCCATCATGAAGCTCTCTTCCCTGATCATTTCCTAAGGTAACCGCAAGGTAACAACCAGGGCAGGGATCACACACTGTGTCGCAACGCCAGTACTCTTCCTGATACCATCGAGGTTTTTGATGAAAACATGGTAGCTCGTGGAGAGATCAGTAAATTTTAGGGGAAAAACACAAGCAAAAATGTTAAAGAGATTTTTAAAGAACACTAAATTGGAAATCGGTACACTTGCATTTCAGACACGGTACTGAAGTTGTGTGTGCCACCTTGGGCAATGCATTGAATGTCTCTTGGCTCTGAAATGTAAAAGGAAAGGACTAGACTCCCCCATTTTTAACGAATAGACACTGTACTTGCCTCTGGGACAGATTTCCCAAGGGCTCCCATGAATTGTAACTTGGAAAGATTATTCCCAAATATTACTCATCAGCAGAGACTAAACTTTATAGAAAACATGCAAAGCAAAACAGAGTCCCTGATCCAATGAAAACTGAGTCAATGAGAATAAACTGCATGATAATTTTGGAGACCACATAACAAAGGACTGGACTGCCATATCGTTTGAAATATTACATTCAGTAAGGCTTCCTAAGACACCTGCACCCTAGGAAGGCATAAACTTCCTGTAGCATTAAAAGTCTGCTACGCAGAACTTGGAGCTAGCTGTCTAAGATGTACAGCACAAAGGTAGACGTTTTTCTGGTAAAGATTATGACCTTATGAGAAACAACCCAGGTTTCCCAGAACTGAAGCAGAGTCGCTCTAGGACGTAAAGTCCAATGAGGAAAGTACAGAGAGGGTAAGTTCTACTGTGCCTTCAGAGGAGAGTGTTGCTCTGTAAGCAGGCCTTGTGCATTGAGGAAGGTCGTGACCCACAGTCTGCTGTTCCGGTCGGAAGGGGTGGGGACCTCGACCAAACAAGGAAGGCTGCACAGGGCGCCCCCACCACACCCACTCCCTGGGGGTGCCCAGGCTGGAAGAGAAGAGAGGTGTACGAGAATCAGCTGTACCCACCACGAGTGCTTAAGGAACTCAGGAGAGCACCCAAAGAGAATATCATTAGCACACGAAGTGGAAGGAAATATTCCTGCTGTGGAACTCCGGTTTCTTAAAAAGAGGGGGCTGGTTCCATGAGAGAGCCCAATGCAGGAAGGTGATGGGCCGACGGGATGAACCGGGGAAGCTGAGCACGGGACCACGGGGGTGAACGAGCAGAGATCGGAGAAACCCAGAAACCAGTCAGGGGCCGGGGAGCAAGAAGCGACAGGTCCTCCTTCTCTGCACTGGCCCGGCAGCACCAGGGGCCCGGCAGTTACCTGAGGTTTCTTCACCTTAATGATCCAGGTGGGCGGGATGATGACAGCGGCGTGCGCCCCGAGGGAGCAGGGTTCCTCGATGTGATGCAGCATGAAGCAGGTCACCTTATTGTGAAACTGAAGAGAAAACAGGCCAGTAAACACTTCCGTGCAAAGGGCAACGCTGCACGAGAAGGAATAAGTACACACGTCCATGCTCATGCATGCACATGCAACATACACACATAGACACACGTGACCCATGCTTCTCATCCGCCAGCCCCACAGCTCAGAGACCAGATTTAGAATTCATTCTATTTTACAAACTGATAACAACTGATAACAAGAAATCAATCTTATAGGACAGGCCAGCTAAAACTCAATAAACTTGTTTTATTTTTTTAGCACCTCGCTTTTATTTCATTTTTTAATTTCTATTGAATTTATTGGGGTAATATTAGTTAATGAAATTATATAGGTTTCACAAGTCTATAACACATCACCTGTATATTGTATTGCATTGCGTGTTTATCACCCAAACTCAAGTCTCCTTCCAATGCCATTTATGCCCCCCTTTACCCTCTTCCACCTCCCCCTACCCTCTTTTCTCTGGTAATCACCATACTGTTGTCTGTGTCTATGAGTTTTTTTAAGTAGGATATTTACCTAAAGATGTTGGCATCTTGGAGGTGTGCCTGAAAAGCGACCACATGCTAACCCTGGCAAGCTCAGGGGAAGCCAGTATGGTGGGCTCTGCGAAGTCAGAGACCGAAAGTAACCACAGAGGAGGGGCTGAACATAAAAACTCCTAATTAAAAGTGAGCCATGGCGGGCAGGCATGCCCCAGGCCTGTAGGTTCCGTGACAAAAGTCATCTTTACCTAAGTGAGCCTGCCTTTGTCTTTTTGCTTCCAGGATGACATACCTTGGACAGGTCAGAGGGATCCCCTTCTCCAAGTCCCTTGGAGCACACCCACGCCACAGAGACCACAGAGCCCCTCCCTGTGGTCTCGTTGCCCCTGTACCATGTCTACGTGCTGTGAATGTTAGTTATTAACTACCCTGAACCGCCCAATGTGAAAGAAGTACGTGGTTCTCTATTTTTGCCTTTTTATCCAACCTCAAAGATTTCTCTGCTTTGCTTTCTCCCACCCCCTTAATCTACCACCAGTGGATCTCATGTAACCCTCCTTTGGCCTTCACGTTTGACTCTGGTGCAGCGGCCCCCAACCTTTTTGGCACCGGGGACCAGTTTTGTGGAAGATTGGGGAGGGGAGGCAGGAGGAAGAGCTCAGAAGGGTGGCCTGGTTCCCAACAGGCCATAGACCCCTGTTCTATTGTGTAAAATAAGCTGTATAACTGCCATTCTCTGGGGCATTTTTGAAATCAGTTGAGATTTTGCTTCCTGGCAATTATCACCAGTTTGGCTCAGATACACGCATAAAAATCCTCTACAGGTGTGAATGTTTCTTACATCGAGAGAGGGTTCTGTTGATCCTAACTTTGCACATAACTTCACTTCACTTGACTTGCGTTGGTCACAGACTTGGTTAATTAGGGCTAACGTCGAGGAGGAAAGGAAGATGAGCAGAAAGGCAGTGCCCACCCTCTGCCTCTCCTTTTTCTACCCATAGATGCGGATCCTTCCCAGGAAGCCTCCCCGTCGAAGGGACCCAGGAAAGAAGTGAGCCATCTCTCGCAGACAGCTGTGAGTCCAGGAGGTAACAAAGAACCAAGAGATCCTTCTGCTGGGTTTGTGAACTAACAACTCTAATGGTCCTATTACACTTGGCAAGTCTAAAGTGCTTTTTGTTTTTGAAAGGAAGGAAGGAAATGCAGACTAATGATCCTAACAATGCCTCAGTATCAGGGGCTTAACTCTATCGGGAAATGGGCCGGGTGACCTCAGGCCAATCACATTTTCAATCCGCTTTTGTGTGGCAGCCAAGTGAGAATGAGGGACAGTAATATCTGTTTTCTCATAAACATAAAATCACATCCCACCATGATTACAAGCCTTAAAGTTTTAATCATAGTGATTTTTAAAAAATTAACATCAGTTTCCATTTGGATTATATTTAATGTGACTACATAATGTATCATCTTAACAGGGACAATTTTAAGAGTGAAAGGGGGCCGGATTAATGATGAGGTTGGAACAAGAGATACAAATTAGGACTGTCTCGGGAAAACGGGCTAACACGGCCGCCCCAGTTACATCCCATCAGGGAAGTTTTGTCTTCCTCTCTGGGTAGCGTCAAGATCTGACGTGATCCAGTGGCTAATCACGTAATCAGTTAATGAAGTGTGAAATATAATTTCATAAAATAACAATTCCTCCAACCACCAGTTTATTTGCGATTGCAAACGATGTGATATAACAGAGAAATGTTATTTGAGTATCTTCCTTAAAGGGGGATTTTCTCATGGGATGCGGACAGTGGGGAGTGTGTGATTGTGTAAGGAGAGGAAACGTAAGGGAGAGCTCCCTGCTTTCCACTCAGTTTTTCTGTGAACCTAAAACCGTCTGAAACATAAAGTGCATTCATATTAAAATTTAACAAAAGATCCACTAATGAATGCTAAAATCAGTAGGCAAAAGTTTAAGGAGAAATAGGGTATCAGCATCATCTCAAAATATCTCCCCCCAATATCTGTCAGTTGGAAAAGGAAATCTAATAACTTGATGACGGAGATATAGGCAATACCATCTTGATCAAGAGATCAAGGTTAATGTCAGTAATAAAACACAGACATTATGAACCCCCATATAAGATGCAGTGAGGATACCGCGTCGCTTCTACAGTATTTTGCATAAAATGAATAATTTCAATCTAATCATGAGAAAACACACAGGAAGCTCGATCTGGGAGACTTTCTTCCTAATAACCAGTCGGTGCCCATTAGAAGTGTCAAGGCCACGAAGACAAGGAAAGAATGAGAAAATGTCAGAAACCCCACTGCTAGAGGTACTGGGGGGTCCTTGATCAGATCCTGGGACACGAAGGAAAACACAGGTGAATGTTTTACAAACCCATCGTTTAGTTAACAGTGATGTACCAATACTAACTTCCTGGTTACGTGTCAAAATTAGGGGAAGCCGGGTGGAAGAGTATACATTAATGCTCTGTACTATTTTTGCAACTTCTCGGTTCATTTAAAATTCCTTCAAAATAAACTTTTCAGTGATTTGCTCTTAGCAACGGAAATAAACCGCCAAGTGAGCGGCCACTGCATTTCTACAATGGAAGGGGTCTCGGGGCCTGCCTGTTTCGCCTCTCCCAGAGTGTGCCCGAGGAACCTCCAGTGCGGGGAGAACAAGAGGCTTGCCCAACACGCACAGCTCTCAAGGGGAAGAGCCAGCACCTGAGCCCGGGAGCCCAGCTCCCAAGCCCAGTTTTTCCCCGATGCAGCAAGCGCGCCTAGAGGACCTCTATCTGTCTGTTTGACATCAGATAGGCTAGTAGGGGTTACCTGGAGTGTTAAAATGTACCACTGCTGTAATTTGACTTAAAACGGTTTGTGTTTTCAGACCTTGCAAAATCGCCTTCCATACGTGCCACCCAGGGAAACATGGACCAAAGCTCCGCCACGATGGTCAAGCAAAAGCTGTCTTTACAGTGATGCAGTCGGACTACGGTTGTACGAAGTGGGCATGTGTGGCCACCGGAGAGTGGGACTAAGTCCCCAAATTAACTGGCTCTGACTAAACCACCTCACCGCAGCCTGAGAGCGATGGGGACGGGAGCAAAGGCTGCCTATCTGAGTCCACGGCCACCAGTGACACCGCTCCACGAGTGGGGTCTCACCAGACCTTGGAAACCAGCAGCACAGATATCGTGAGGACACCGAGACCCTGAATCTGCTTCCTCCCCTCTAGGTGGAGACACTGCCCAGGTGGTACAGTTTCAGGCAGGAACTGGGATGGCCTTGTACTTGTGAACGTGTCCTTGAGCAGAAGCACAAAGGCCATTTGTGTAACCGTGAGCTAAGAGGAGACGGAAGTGCCAAGAATAAGACGTGTGGCAGGACGGCGACAGAGCAAGCGCTGGCCTTCCCGGACGGGTGCGCCTCTGCAGCACGACAGCAGGTTCTCCCGACAGGCTGGCGCCCGGGGAGGTTGAGCTGGAGAGGGCCTCGGGCGGAATCTTACAGAAGCTCCGACATTCAAAAGCTTCAACCCACAAAAATGTCCATTTCGTGGGTTTCACCTAGATGCATCTGCTCCTGCCCCGTGGCCTGGTTTGGCTTTTGAAACCTGACGTGCGCAGACAGCTGAAGTTTTCCTGCCAGCACGTCACCTGGCTGCAACGAGTGTCTTTGTTTTCAAGTTGTCAATTCAGAACAATAGGTGAATGAGAGAGGTGAGGGGTCCACGAACTCTTCTTATAACGGCCCAGATTGTAAATATTTCAGTCTTTTGGGCATATCCTGTCTGTGTTGCAACTAAACTCTGCCACTGGCATTACAGTAGCTACAGAATCTACATAAACGCAAAGCAGCCACAGACAATACATAAATGGATGCGCATGGCTGCGTGCCAATCAAACTATTTACAGAAACAGGCAGTGCTCAGAGCTGGCCTGTGGGCCACAGTTTGCCAGCTGTCAGTCGGAGTATAGATGCATCGTGTGCTCCAGGAAGGGACAGGCACATGGGCAAACAAGTAAGAGAATGAGCCATCTGGTTGGGACAGAGGGGCAAAAAATGGGGGAAAAAGGATAGATAAAAAGAGGAAAAGTAAATGGAAAAATTACTATTGGATTCTAATGAATGTCTATGTCAAATGTAAGGAAAAGTTACATTTCAATGAGCACAGAGACAATGTAACAATATTGAAATTAAAAGGACACAAAACCACTCTCATCCTAACACAGCTTCACAAAAAAGGGACCCACATCAAAAACAGAAGAACCGAGACGCCTGAACTGCTGTTAGAAGGACTTCCTAACATTGCACGGTGCTTTCTTTTCAATGTCTCAACTTCCTACCAACCATCTAGTACAGCGAGGGGATAAAACACGGTCCAGGAGTGAGAAGTCTTCGATTCTAGACCCAGGGATAGAACCAGCAGAGAATTTTCTAGTCTCTGGTCCCAGAATTCAATGTGCAAAGATAAAGGGGTTAATTTATCTGTATAGTTTTCCTCCCAGCTCAGAGATGCTGTAATTCTACAGTTTTAATGTCTTGCCCCCTCCAACGATCCTCTGTGAAGGAAACATCACATACATACACGGAGATGACCTTCTGCTTGTAGACAGGAAGGCAACCAATGACCTGAGTCTCCTCGGATAGAACCTGAGCCCACTTCATTTCACGTCACCCCCGGACTTACCGCCTGCTTGCACCAGGAACAGCTGATAGCCACAATCTCTTTACTGTGGAAGGAGAATTTCTGCTGAAAGCCCTGGGTGTTAGGACAAGAGACAGAACATTTAAAATCACTTCGATCACAGTGCCCACCTGCCCTCCTGAAGTCCACGGAAGTGGACAGAGCCAGGACGGACCCCACCACTCCAGGTAACCGAGTCTGCACGTGCCGCCTTCAGCACGTACACTCCCCACCCTCCGCCACGCCAGAGCATCCCGTTAGAGAGGAGGCACCAGCATCTGCTGTACCACCGAGCACTCGAAGTCAGCCACACAAAGGGCGGGTTCCCAAATAAATGTGGGTATGTTTTTATTAAAAGCCAAAGAAAAGCCGCCGTTGGGTCATGCGGTACTTCATAGCAATGGTCGTCCACTCAGAGGTTCTAACGACGTTACCGTCTGAGAAACCACAACGAGGAAAATTAAGGACCAGAGAGTTGGGGCCCATAAGTCAGGGGCTGGGAGAAGTCCAAGGGGCTGAAGGAAATTCGAAGTTTCTGATCACCCCCTTGGGATGTCGGGTCTCAAAACAAGCAGCTTTCAATTTTACTCTCCATCAGCAAGCAGCAATGAGATTAATGGAATGGCAAATGCAATCCTTTTACATGAATAAACAGAATTACTTTTCCATCAAGAACGGAAGAGGTGCTTTTTGGCTGCTGCTGTCCCTAAATAATTACCAGAGAGGAGTATACAGTAATGCTCAAAGAACGGTACTCGGCCTTTCCAACCCTCACCATTCGTTGTGCCTGAGACGTCCTAACCCAGGCAAATGAATGCAGAGCAACGACAAAACATTTTAAAAGCAGGACTTTTGTAAAGGGATCAAAAGAAAATGTGAAGGGCAGGAAAGCTACCAAGGCACTGGCTGAAGAAGTCTTGCTTAACATCTACAGAAAATTTTGTGCTAAAAAAAAAAATCGATTTACACCTTAAAAGAACTTCCATTCTGAACCATAGGCCTTACTACCTGTACCTGACCTTGGCATTAATGGACAGCTGTCCCGAGTGGTTGGTTATTTTATGTGCACCTGTATTAGCTCTCCAGCGGAATTATAGCTTTCAGAGGGAAGTCCCTATAAGGGTTCTTAAACAGGGTCTCACAACTTAGCGTAGCTTGCTGAATTTCACAGGCATGGCATGCATGTCTTCTGATCAATTAATTGAACAAAGTCATTGCTACCACATCGCGATCTAATCACCAACTTCATCCTGTCTAGACGTTAAACACCTAACCCAAACTACCTGGAAATATGCTTCCTCACAGCCCGCTCCTCCAACCCCATAGACACTGCAAACATGCCAGCACTTTCATTGAAGGAAGCCTACAACACAGTCGCGCCACGCGGTTGGAAACCAACATGGCGGACTGTCGGCGTGACAGCAACCGAAGCCACAGCTAGAGGCCTGCTGAGCGCCGCTGTATCAAATGCATTGTTAAATAGCGTCTCAAGTGCTGTCAGCCAGCCACCACTTCATCAGGTCACACACCAGACGATTGTACAGCAAATAGATGCTGAGACGGCCAAGCTGAGAGCAGTCCTTGGACCTTTTACTGACTGGGAGATCTGAACCCTTCCCACTTCTCCCTTCACCTGAAAGTGGTAATGGTAATACAAACCTCTCCTGTGCCACTGAGGAGTTACGAGATTCAAACGGGCCCTGTACAGAAAAGTTCTTTGTAACACGGTATATAAAAATGAAGCGGTACTTTTACGGCTAAGACCTACCAACAGGAATGTCTCCCACCGCCTCGCTGACAAAGTCCTCCAGTGTCTACCACGTGACTAGCAATACTGTATTTGATGGCACTGAGGGACAGTGCTCCAGGGTTCGACCCTTCTACTGGACACTGGCCTCCTGGCTTCGGGGAGACACAGGCATAGTCCTGCCAGCCAGGCTGACACCAGCAGCAAACGAGGCCAGCCGCAGTGGGGGCGCGGGGCACTGCTGCGGGCCTGCAGCGGGTCCGCTGGAGAGCAGCCTGGCGGCGATCAGCTCCGGGCGGTGTGTTGGATCTAGTCTGGCAGGGCCCCAGAGGCCAGAGCTTCAGGGTCACTGTCTAACACGGGGACATAAATAGAACCCCACTAGGGTTTCCACGGACCAGCCACCTGCCATTGGGAGACGATTTTGGCCACGGTCCCCACACAACAGAAAGAGCCAGAGCCCTAACTGCCCATTCTTGAATGCTGGCCCGCATTTGATAGTGTGGCTCTGACAGACGCCCTCTCTGAATTTCAACGGACTCGGTGATTTGTGAGGGCAATTTTGTCCATCACCAGCAAAGAGCAAAAGAGGGATGTGAGGACAGATGTCTTGGCTCTGACCGACTTCCAATCATAAATACCAGGAACCCGGAGGAATATGGTTGTTTTTTTTACTGGGGGGTGGGTAGTCAAATTGAGCTCTTGAGATAAAGTTTAAGCAACATGTATTCCTAGCAGCTAAAACTTCGTTGCCTCTTTCTCTTCTGCTATCTAGAGCAGATAGCAAATGGCACTCAGCTTCTCAGCCTTGGTTGGAACCAGAAAAAAAAGGGGGGGGCTTTACTTGAAACAAATCAAAATTATTTTATTGCTTATGTATGTAACTGAGGTTTGGGTGAGGAAGTCTCCTGACCATAGCCTGACTCCCTGCTTGATGTAATTTTATTTAACCCAAGAGTCGATATGCTCTTGATTCCAAAACTTTAAGCAACAATAAAATGAACCTTTCCATTTTCACTCATTCATATGTTCAAAGTTCATGAGGTATTAAAAGGACAACCCAAGGGAATTATAAAATAAGACTAAATCAATATTTCTCTTAAAACAGAGAACTATAAACATTTTTTTGCTCAAATACTCCATTACTTAAAAAATATATATAATTTTATACATATTTTAATATCTAACATGATCATAAGTTTAAATGAGATGCAAAGTTCATTTATCTAGCCCAATAAAAGTTTTCAAATAAAACTGTTATACCCCTCTTACATACTTAGACAATGAGATTAAACACCATAATAATTGGACAGTCACTAAGGTAAAAGGACATTTTTCAGATCAGACCAGACCTTCGCCAGAATATCTCAAACCAGCTGAAGTATCTCGGCGCGACTGCCTATAACCGGGCGAAGCTGACAAACCCCGACGGTTGAGCATCCCACCGCCGAAGCTGCTCAGTAACTGAGACCTTCCTCGGAGCGACTCACGCACACGCTCACACCGACCTGACTGAGAACTATTTTGCACTGACCAAAAATGGCACCCATTTTGACCAACTATCTACAGATTTAGGGACTAATTCTGTCCTATCTAGAATTTGTTAAGGGTTCAACCTTCAATCTTTAATTAGCAAAGCCACTTCTATGAACCAATCTCTCTCCTAGTACAAACAAATTATTTTTTCCCCCTCAACAAACTCTTCAGTCCAGTTTTCCACTGATATATGCACCTGAAACTGTGACCCTGTTTACTAGGCTAGTTTTACAACATGCCTAGTCCTTCATCTCATCACAATGTAAAAATGGTAGCATTAATATTTTAGCTTATGTAAGATAAGGGTTTATTTACTCTAATTTACCTGAACTTCCCAAGTGACCCCAGACTAAATTTGTTGGTCTGAAGCTAAAACTTTTCTAAAGATTCAAGATTTTCAGACTGTAAACATATGTGGTCATCTAAATTGAATTCTAATAACGTGTTTATAAATGAAATTTTAATAAGCAATGTCTTTGTAGCTTATGGCAGTGCTGCAAATTATATGATTCTATAGTTTACTAGAATTATTTTTGAAAAATCTAAATTCTTACCTATTGGGTTTAATCCTACCACACTTTATGGCATTAATTAAAGGCTCTGAAAACTCCCCAATGCCCTTATCGTCACTAACACGCTCTCACTCCAGGGCATCCTCTGACTCATATGGGCTGACACATTCTGTGCTCTTCCATTCTAATGTTGTTGGTGATTGCAACCCATTCGTCAGAGCTAGTCGGTCTTATTACCCTCAGATAGTTTGGGCTTTTTCCATTAATTTACGTGAAGATCTCCCTACAAGCTACAGATCATAAATAGAGAGTCCTCGGGGAGGGAGTCGATGAAATTTGGGGCACAGGATTCTCCGTGTAAGTCACCGCCATCACCACAAACTTGCCAGGCTGTATGCAGACCTAAGACACAGCTCCCAGTCCTTTTCTATTTCTGAGGCAGATGGCCTCATGGAAGCAGCTTAACCCAGGCCCTTGGAATTAAAGGACCATGGAAATGAAGCCTCTAACAATGGCTACTCACTCACATTTTGTTTTACATGTTAACTGCTTTTAACTGTGATGTGTGTATTTCCTATTTTTACCACCATCTGGATTCTAGGACAAAAATAATGTATACAGAGACTCAGTGTTATAGTCAATATGGCCAAAACTGAAAACAAAACTTTAACTGTTGGGTTTCATCTTTGTTTTAAAACACCACCCGTGGCACAGAGGGCTCGTCAGCGTGGCGGCCCTGATAGCGGTGACGAAGGCTACGCGTGGGTCCGAGCACACCGGCCTCCTTCCGCTCGCCAGGCTGAGCTAGCCACCGCCGCCGCCGAGTGGCCAACCCTCCAGCCCAGGCACCGAAGCTGAGCGGCCGACAGTCACCATCCCCCCAACACACCACCAGCTACTTGATGACCGATGGATGACACGGACCCCCTTCTGCAATGCAAGGGGCAGGCCCCCCATCCTGACCGGAATCGACACATATTCTAGGTCTGGGTGCACCTTCCCTTTCGAAGGGTCGCAGTCAGCACCTCCACGCGAGGGCTTACGGAGTGTCCAACCTACCGACAGGGTCCTGCACGACACCGTGCCAGACCGAAGAACCCATTTCACAACAGTGGAAGTGCAGGAGCGAGCGTGTGTTCATGAGATGCTCTGGTGCTGTCACCTGTCACACCTTCCAGGTGCTGCAGCTGACAGAAGGACGGGAGGGTCTTTGGAACATGTAACACAGGCCGTGGCTTTGAGAGGACACCCTGTGAGCACCGCCCTCCAGGTTCAGTGTACTACTCGCTGAATCCACCGCCATTGAATGGCGCTGTGTTTGCAGGTGAAACACACAGAGGTGACAAACCAACAGTGGGAGCAGGAGTTGCCCTTCCCACTACCACTTCCGTTGGCCCACTTGGGGGAATTGTGCTCCTTGTCTCCCCAGCTCCGGGCTCCAAGGGTCTGAATCCCAGATAGGGAACATCTCCACCATGGGACATAACAAGAGGCCTTTAAAACTTAATCTGCCCTGCACCCAGTTACTTTGGGATCCTTGTGTCAAGAGGCTACCAAGCACAGGAAAGGGTCACCAGCTGGCAAGTCACCATCTTAATCCCAACCATTAAGTGGAGGTACAGTTGTTACTTGGCAGCGGGGGCAGGAAGACTGTATCTGGCACCCACTGACCACTGGAAAACCCTTTCTAACTCTTTGAAAACTTGTGGTGAGAAATGGACAATTGCAGCAGCCAAGATCAGCTAATCAGACTGCCCCAAGGCAAGGGTCGTTGTCACCCCACTAGGTAGGGCACTGCCAGAGACTGAAGGTGTGTGTCTCCTCATCATTCATATGTTGAAACCTAATTCCCAATTTGGAGGTGGGACTTGTGGGCGGTGATTAGGTCATGAGGGTGGAGCCCTCACAAATGGGATTAGTGCCCTTAGAAAAGAGAGTCTCAGAGCTCCCTTGCCCCTTCTGCCCTGTGAGGGCACAGAGAGACCGCTATCTATGAATAAGAAGCAGGCTCTTAACAGACTCCGATTCCACAGGCATCTTGGTCTTAGATCCCCAACCTCCACACTGTGAGAAATAAATCTCTCGTTTTTAAGCTACCCAGTCTATGGTCGTCTGCAATACCACAGCAGCCCAAACTGACTAAGACAGTCAGCTGGACCCGAAGTGTTCACTGAGATGCATCCAGAATGGGTGGCTGAGGAAGAAAAGGATGATCAGTTGCAGATTGGAGACTAGCTCCCACAGAGAGGGCGGCAGTTTATCCCACTAACCCTTCTCTTCCACGTTTCCTCAAAAAACAAGACCAACCAGAATCTGGAAGGAGCTGCACTAAAAACGTATCACGTGAAACAAGTGACGCTGAGAAGCGTGAGGGACAGGGACAAACTACACTGGATGTGGTGGTGTTCCACTCTGGTAACCCTGCTTCAGGCCTGCGGCTCTCGTCCCATCCCCCCAGTCAACAGGAGTGTAGGAGGCCGACAGCTCTCAAAGGAGACACTTTCCATCTTTAGGAGTTGCCCCAAGCCTAAAAGAGTTACCTCGGCCAAGGACAGCCCACAGGCAATGACTGGTCCGGGCAGGGCAACTCCGAGGGGCTATGCCAGCTCTGCGCCGGATTGGCTGAGGCCTGCGCCGTGGCTGCACGGCAGTTCACCTCCTCCCTCTGCACAATCGTACTACGTTGGCACTTGTGAACAAAGAGCGAAGGGGACCAGAGTGGTCACACTAGCACTCGGACCATGCCAAAGACCAGGGGAACGGGGGCCATCGCAAAGTGGCCACCTGGGGACTATGGCAAGGAGCACTGGTCCTGAGCCTTGTGGCCCCTTGGCCCTTTTCAAAAATATTTATTGAATTAAATTTACTGGGGCAGCACTGGTTAACAAAGTTATATTGGTTTCAGATGCACAATTCTATAATACGATATCTGTATATTGCATTGGGTGCTCACCACTCAGAGTCTAGTTTCCTTCTGTCACCATATATCTGACCTCCTTTACCCTCTTCACCCTCCCCCACCCCCCTTTCCCTCTGGTAACCATCATACTATATGACTGACATACAAAAAGTTGTACGTGTTTAATACATACAACTGGATGAGTTTGGAGATATGTCTACAAAATCATCACCACAATCTATTCTATAAACATATCCATTACCTCCAACATTTTCCTCCCACTCTGTTTACTATTTTTTTTGTGATAAGAACATTTAACATACGATCTACCCTCTAAGCAAAATTTTAGGTATACAACACAGCATTGTTAACCACAGGCATTATGTTGTACGGCACATCTCTACAGTTCATGCATCTCGCATAACGGAAACTTACCCCCTTTGACTGATACCTCCCCACTCCCCTTCCTCGGGTGCATCCGGAGGACCTCATGCAAGGTGAAATACACCACACACAGAAGGGCAAATATTGCATGATGCTACTTATATGAAGAATTGAAAATAGCCAAACTCATAGAAACAGAGCATAGAATGGCCGTTGCCCTTGACCCCTTCCTTAATACTCAGCCAAAGACAGGAAGGAGAGCCAGGCTCCCCGCAGTGATGCTGGCAGGGGCTCCTCAGAGAGGCTTGATTTTCTTGTCCTTGTCACATGACCCTCTCTACACCCTCAGCAACCCTCCTGGGGCTAATGGCAGAAGAGTCCTCTGTTTCATATGGACAAACACAGACAGGCAAATAGGCAAACCAGCCTGTCCAGTGCACGGATCCTCACCCTTGAACTTCCGTTCCTCGTCCTTAACCAGGCAGGGTCTCTTGAAAGCTGACCTCCAGGGCACACACATTTTCAGATCAGTAAGACCGGTGCTTTAAATTGATAAGAAAACATGCCCCAAAGCCCCAGGCTGGTCTTTTTCATTATTTTGAGACTCTGCGATCCCTTCTTGCTATTCATATCTCAACTGCACCCCATGGAACGTTCCTAATCACTGTGTCATTTTCGCATTACAAAAATGCTAGGAAGCATACCTCCCTGAGATGGTGTGTATTTTGAATGCTGCACTGTACGTTCACTTTAAATTACTTTTCAACAATATTTGTTAGAAGAAAGAGTCATTTTGACATTTTCCCATTTAATTAATGCTATGCTGTTTAATTTACTTAATTGCATATGAAAGTACGTATGATTTATGGACGAGCAATGCATAATGACGTGGCAGGTTTGGTTAGGACTCTGGAGGGCACCGACCAGCAGACCAAAGTCTAACTGTGTGTCGTTGCATTCAAAACTGCTTTCAAGATTCCATGTTTCACTTTCAAAGAGTTAGCTCATTTATTTTTATAACTTTCCTATATGTTTCTACATGAAGAAATAAAAGATACATTTTCAAATTGTGGTTGACGTGCATATTTCTACAATCAACCACAGTGCTGGGTTCGGATGCTTGGTTCCTTCAAAAATAAAAGGCCCCATCAGCTACAATCATGACAAGATTTTTCCTTCGCCTAGTGATTTTTAAACGACGGAGAACACCTCCGTGTTGAATGAACCGTGACTGAATCTGGCAAGGCTCACGAAGAGGCCCGTTTGCAGCGTAGCAGGCGTCCTGCCTCCGCCCGTGCGTGGAACACGTCCCACTGCCTGCCAGACGCACTGGCTACCTTCCGCCACCCCGTGTCCTGCTCTGAACGTGGGCTCTCACGGATCACTTCAGCAGTGTCCCCCGCGGTCTGCTTTCTACTGGGTTTGCACACTAGAGTTTGAAGGACGGAAGTTGGGATATTTATCCCCAGCCGGTAGGCCGCCTGAGGCTGGCTGAGTCTCCCAGTGCCCGTGAAAGGGCGCCCTCCCTCCGCCTGCCTCTTCAGACTGTACGTGCCCACGGCTCGCTGCAGGTACTAGCCTCAGGGCTCTTCACTGTGCCTTGGGGTTTTGCTGCACTCTGCTCACACACTTTCAATATTCTCTCTATTAAATATTCATCAGACTACATAATTTCAGTGTGAGTGTGCCATCGCTTTTCTGCCTGAACCCCGACTCTTACATAATATAAAATGATGAATGAAAGGACTGTAAAACTCTGTAATGGTCCTAAACGTGGCAGCCTGTGATGTTCAGCAAATGCTAAAGCATCTGAGCCAGGGAATTGTGAGCCCTCTCATCAGACGACCATTAAATGCCACATGCAGCCAATCACCTACTCAAGGCTCAAGAAAAAATCAGTCCAAATATTCACTTCATTGCTGACTTTAAAAGTAGAAATCGAAACCCCAAATATTCTTTAACCACAAACACTCCTTAACAATCCCAAAAGTTTGCAAACCACTCATTGGAAAAAAGTTTGGCTAAGTGAAAATGATTCTTTTTCACCCTGTCCCAGCGGGTAAATTATGGAATCATATGTGTCAGGGTATGTCTGTATGGAAAATGGTTTAGAAATCTCTAGATATATAAGAATGTACAACTCCACCAATGAAAATTATGCATAGTACCAAAGTCTGAAATGAATTTTCAATCACTTAATCTGTAAATGGAAGTAGGGCTATAGCTTTCCTCTAATCCAGAGTAGAAGCAGGGTCCCAAGAAGGGCTATCCATTATCCACCAAGGAGACGCAGGTTTAGGACAGTCCCATGTCACAACTGCTTGAGTCTCTGGGAACTCATGAGCAGCTGGATGGTAAACACAGGAGATGAATATGATGTACTATTGGGTTGGCCAAAAAGTCCATTTAGTTTTTTCTATAAAAATAGAAGACGCATTTTTTTCATTTTCACCAATAACCTTATTGATTTAGGTATTTTGAGTATATCAGCTCTCTCCCACGTGGTATGACATTGATTGTTCTCAATTAACGTTTCGATTTGATCGCTGTCAACTCCAAGCGGTCCACCCGACTGTGGAGCATGGCCCAGTGGGAAATCTGCAGCACGAACCTTCACAAACCGCTTTTGACACATTTGATCAGTCACGGCACCTTCTCCATACACCACACAAATCTTTTTTTGCATTTTTACCTTTCTTGAAATAATACAGCATAATATGCCCAAAATGCTGTGTATTTTCTTCCATCTTCAATATTAAAATGGCAACCCGAAAATTCACCAATTTTGAGAAGCTTTTTAAAATGCACTCTGATATGACAGCTGTCACAGTACAATCTAAGAAATTTGTTTCGAATGAAGTTGAAGACACTTAAATACTACCAGAGTGATCTTATGGAAAAAACCAAACGACCTTTTTGGCCAATCCAGCATAGTATAGGAACATTATGTGAGGAGTTGGGACCACGGACTTCCCCTCAAGAGCCAGAAACACTCCAAGGTGCCAAGGTGGCTGCCTGAGAACACTGGGCAGGAAAGTCACGGTCACAGCAACTCAGTTCGGCGAGTCCAGCTCTCCCATTCGGCTGACCGTGCCAAGAAACGACAAAGCCAGAAAAGGGAGTGTACCATGACATTGGGAAGACTCATCACAAACTACAGAATGTGTACGGATTTTCTTTCAGCAACGTTCCCCCACCTCTACTACAGCCTGACATTTGTTGAGGGGGGCAGGCACTAGGCTGAAGTGAGGCGCCTGCTTATCCACATCCTTCCTGCTCTTCCCATCTCCCGTCTCAAAATGGGCTGTGCCTATGTTTCTTCTCTCGTTCACACACATGCACACACACTTTTGTGGGCAACTTGTAGACAGTCTACAGTCCACTGAGTCAGAGTAAACCCACAGCCTGCAAGGCAACACCAGAAGGAAAAGGGGTGGGTGGCCCTGGGGAGGGCAGGTCCGTGAGAGTGCAGGGCTGACCTCCTTTTCCACAGCCATGCAAAACGGCTGGTAGGGATCACGCTACTCCCCCTTCCCGCTCATCTTCCCTTTCCCTCCTCCCACCTGCAAACTGTTTCATCTGTTGTCTTTACAGGATACACAGGAGTCAACAGGGAGTCGCTGTGCTGAACTGGAGAAGGCAATACGGGGTTACAGGGAGGGCCGTAGCCTCGAGCGAGAGGAGTGCCGCCTTCCACAGTAGAACTTGGGAACCAACGGCTACAGCATCATATTTCCTTCCAACACACTGTGCAAACAGCAAAATGAATGAGACTTTTTCCAAGTCTCACTCACTCTTGACACCCCCACATCAACAGTTCCTTGAATCTCTCTGCTGTCCAAAATGTCACACTGGTCAGCTCACCATAGCACTTGACCCAAACAGGTCACATGAATAAAGAAACGAATTAGGAATTGTTCATTGATGAGGGATAAATTTTCCCAAATTATATTGCCCTCTATCAAATCAAAACGCCCCTTTCCTGAGTCCAGCTCCCTGCTGATATCACTTGGAAAAAAATATCTTTGTAGCGTGATTTACCAGAAGTTTAACCTTCCCAGAGGGGCCTTTCATTCCTAAAATGTATCTTTGTACACTGAAAAAAATCCCTAGCCCAGATCTGTTGGGATCAATACCATGTAGAATCCACGGTGTTCTACAGCACGCCAGCCCCACGACGGGAGACAGGAGACAGAAATAACCACATGTGAGAAGGGCATCTCTTTCCGGGACCTGGATAATATCCTAAGGAAGCCACACGTTTCCTGCACGTTCTGTGCTGTGATTCTGCTTAACCACAATAACATATCAACAAAAGCAGTGTTATTCAACCACCAGTGATTTTCTGTGGCTGACCAAAGAAGTATGGTGGGCCAGTAGTCCTCACAAGGGCGTGTTAACAACATAGGAAGAGTTGCTTTTGAAACTACCAACGATGAAATCCACCACAAAAATGTATCCATCTCTCTTAAAATGTGCTAAGTCCTCGTATTAAGACCTCTTATCTCTTACAGTGAGTTCTGAAACAGCTCTTCAGGAAAGAGGTCTTAGAGAAAGCAGGCCATTCGGAAAGGTGGTGACGTACAGAGCACAGGATTTGGGCGGTGGGACTGTCTGGCTCGGGCGCCTGCGAAGCCCGAGGAGCCTCCCGCAGCGCAGCACCGTGGGCGCCGGGCCCCTTACCTTCCCGCACTGCTTACATTTTCCCTCCTGCCGACGCCGGTGCACCCAGTGGTGACGCACAAAATTCTGTGGAAAAACAAAAAAAAATGAATCTATTTAGATTTGCAGGTCCCAATATTAGTTGTGTTTTTTGTTTTAAGAATATAGCTTTCATAAACCATCATCTCCGAGCACAGTGACACAAAGCAAATATGGGCACGTGACTTATTTAACCATAAATGTGAATCCACTTAGAGAAACAAAGCCAAGTCTCCACCCGCTGCTGGTCATCACGTCCATCTTCCAGGTCTCCCCAGCGACCATGGCCACAGCAGGTTGCTGCTTCTCTGCTTGCCCCCTCGGAAGACCCTGTGCAGAGCTCTGAGCATGTCAGGGGCCTCGAGCGGGGAGGTTATGAGGTGGGTCAAAGAACGATCCCTACAGGAGGGAAAAAGTGAGGGAGAGAAGCAGAAACCACGATGTCCAATACAGTTAACAAATATGTCTTTTGTGTTTCTTCATATGCCAGGGAGGCATCGTGCTAAACATCTGAGCTACAAAGCACTTGAAAAAATTGAAGTCTCGGACCGAAGTAGATCTCCTGATTAAAGACAGAGATGGTGAGAATGTGTTGCCAGGGAAAGTGAGGGAAGAGAAAAGGTGAAGGAAAGAGATGAGAAGGACAAGAGACATGGGCATGTCGTGAGGTTTTTGCAATGACACTGAGCTCTAAGTGTCCTTGGGTACTCTGAACTAGATCAGCTTTCAGGGTCTATTCTTGTCTTGAGCCACAGGAAACCCGGAGAGTCCCTTCGCTCCAAACAGACAATCACTCCTGGGGCAGAGGGTCAAGGAGCCCTTCAGCACTGCTCTGGGGAAAGGCTATCAGGAAGTTGCCCGCAGGCCTAGTGCACGGTGCAGGGAAACCCTTATAACCTATATAATTCATTCCTCCTAGGCCGATACACCTAAAATACCTGCTAATGTTTGCTCCCCTGCCCTTTTCTGAGAAAGCACACTTCACCTGAGATTAGCATGTCTGGTGATTGTTGAGTCACCTCTGTCTTCCATTTAAAAGGCCTTTTTAAATACATTCAGTCACTTCACAAATACTAAACACCTACTGTCTGCCAAGCGCTGTTCTAAGTACAGAGGAACGTAGCAAACAGATCCGTGTTGAGGAAAAATATAATCACAACAAGGCATAAAAGTCAGAGTGACAAAAATACCCCTAACAAGCATTAACATCATCAATTCCAAAATGCCACCTCTATTTCTCTACATAATGTCAAATCAATTTAAATTAAAACCAAACAAAGATCCTGGAGGCTTTTAACTACAATAAGAAAAAAAAGAAGCAATAATGGTCTCACTAATTAGTCTAATTTTTGTCTTGCTTTTCCCACAGCGGCAGTTTAATAAAACACAAACATAATTCATATAGAGAGATATATATTCTCAGAAGGGAGCCAATAATAATAATAGCTAACATTTGTTGAGCACTGCGCGCCAAGTACTCTTTAAAACGTTTCACATGTGATCATTCTTTTCATTTTCATCAAGACAGCAGAGGTGGTGTTTCCTTGGTAGGTACCAGTCCAGCCCTATGAACTGGTAAATACTGAACTAGTCCTATATCGGTGGGTAGATTACAACTTAGTGCCCCTCGCATGCCCTGGCGCCTCCTGAGCCCCACCACCGACCCCTCAACGCTGCAGACCATTTCCACAGCCTCATTATTAAGCAACAGAAACACTAATGTTTTGCACAGCAGCTCTCCAGGCTTCGTTCCCAACGAGCTCTCCTCTGAAAACAAATCATGTTGCCTGGGCAATGCTGTTAGGTTCCCCCGGCAAACTCTGAAGTCTGGGCCGTGCCCAGCTGATGTGGCTGCCTGTGCAAGCTTCGATATCAACACAGACAGTGCTTTCCTAAGTAAAATATGGACAATGCTGGGTCCCCTGGCTCTCAGGCCAGCGGCAGCAGGTCCAGGAACCTGTCCGGTCACCAGTTCCCACAAACGGCACAGGGACACAAGTACTGACCCTGCCACCTCTGCGTCACAGGTGAGACAGGCCTCTTCCGCCTCCCGCCTGCTTCAGTGAGAAGAACTTTAGCCACTGTCTGTTTAAGAGTAAAGGCTGGGAGAGGCAAGGGCCAGCTGCCAATTGTCCCCCATCCTAATTCTCATTCTTGTAGGGCATGCGGTCAGAGGGCTTTACCTGGATGATCATTATCATCGTCACCTTACAGATGAAGAAACTAGAGCTCAGAGCAGTTACTTAAAACGTGAGGGTCAGAGCGAGGATTCAGCACCAGGCAGGCCGCTCTCCAACACTGGGTCCCCGGCCTCTGCTCTGCTCGGAAAGATCGGGTTCGAGCTCCTTCAATAAACGACTTTGGTGACAGTCAGTAGTGGAAATAAGTGTCAGACAATGTTACAAGGGGTATGAAAATTTATTACAATTGCTGTTAGTTTAGCAAAAACTAGGGAGAATGAACAATATCGTTGATGGCAAGAGAAATTCTGTACTTGTTGGCATTATAAATCAGCTCATGACTACTTAAGGAAGAAACGCTGGAAGAACTTGACAGTTACCCACGTGGAATCACGGCTAACTCACGGGACTACGTAGCTGCGACAGCTGAGACCGAAAGACTAAACCAACAGTGGCCCCAAGTCAACAATTACTTGGAAATTCGAAGGCTGACTTATCATCTATGTGGAAATATATAGTGTTTGGTAAGCAGATCTATAATACCACATAGTTTAGCTTATTTAGGGAATAAAAGAACATTATGAAATTATTTACATATTAATATATATGACTGCAAGTGGTTACATATTTTCAATATCATCCTTCCTAGGAAATAGGTAGGAAACCAAAAAAACTAAGCCACAATGAGATAAAGTAGCTTGAACAAAAGCACTGAGGGAGAAAACACCAGTTATCATACTACATATATGCAGGACAATACACTGTATACACGACAGAAGAGACTGAGCAACTGCCCCCAACCTACAGCTCTGCAGTCTGAGGTGTCAACAACCTTCTGTTCAGAGATCTTCTTAGGCCCAATATAATTTCTTGCACCAATTAAACAAGTTTGAGCAAAGTAAACATCTAATGAACATGGCTTGAACTGAATGGAAGTCTCAACCTAATTTCTTTGGCGATTAGATCATGTAATTGCCATTTTGAAGGGTCACCAGTTGCCTTTATCAATTAGGAAAAAAGATCTATAGAATCACTGCTGTTATCTAATCCTTATTTCCCAAGAACTTTAATTTTCACACTCCCCCCTTTTGATAGTTATTTACATCTCCTAAATTATCGAACTGAAATTAGACTCAGGATCCTTACTATGCAAACATGAGCGCTGATACACTTATTAAGATAGCCAAGCAAGGCTTCCGACACCTTATAATCATATTGTTTATCAATAATCTCTGAATTATTCATATGTTGCCTTTAAATACTGTAAAGAAAGGGCTATTACTTAGGGGTGTTAAAATCTCAGTGACACAATATTTCAGGGCTAATATTCAGTATTGTTAAGAGAAACGTACAAAACAATCACTCAAATATTTTCAAACAGCCAGTTCAATGCATAATATTGTTCACAGAACACTTAAACAATCCTAAAATTATAACTCAATCCATATAGCTTATGTCTAAGAAGGGTGAGTTCCACAAAAATTCTACTGAGAGGTATCCAACCAAAACTCATGAAGAAACTTCCATGTCAGATACTCTGCAAGTGCAGGGTGCAGTGATCATCAATCCGTGCTCTGGATCCTTCCTCTGGATCCTTGCTCTGGATCCCTACTCTAGATCCCTGCTCTGGGTCCCTGCTCTGGGTCCCTGCTCTGGATCCTTACTCTAGATCCCTGCTCTGGGTCCTTGCTCTGGATCCCTGCTCTGGATCCTTGCTCTGGGTCCCTGCTCTGGATCCTTGCTCTGGATCCCTGCTCTGGATCCTTGCTCTGGGTCCCTGCTCTGGGTCCCTGCTCTGGGTCCCTGCTCTGGATCCCTGCTCTGGATCCCTGCTCTGGATCAAGACTCCACAGCATGTAAAAGAAGCAGAGGTGTCACTTGAGCCCAGGTCTGACAAATTCTAAAGTGACTGTTCTTTCATTTACCCTGATTAAACTACCTAAGGTCTCTTAAGTAAGAACCTCAAGTGGGTCATAGTCTATCGTAAGTTCCATCTTCATATTGTCCTGTTAGACCAAGAGCTTCCAAACATTTTTGGGAGAAACGGACACCTTCCTAAATGCACTCAGTCAACAGACACTTGTTGATCACATCTTGCACGTCCTGGCACAATGAGTTTGGGACACAGACCACGAGTGACCTCCCGAAGCTTATGCTACAGAAGAATGACAGCAAACAAGAAAATGAGTAATACATATAACGATGACATATAAAGTACTCTGAACGGGGCAGGACAAGGGGCTCTGAGAAAGAACCATGTGCGACCTTTGTCATGAAGGAAGACCTCTGAGGTGATGACATTCGAGCTGAGGCCTAACTGTAAGAAACAGTGAGCCATGCACAGAGATCTCCGGCATGGCAGCGGCACACACCGGATTCTGAGGGTGGGGAATAGCGCGACGTGTGCCTCAAGAACTCAGAGGAAGTCCACGTGGTGGATGGGTGCGCGTGGACAGGCAGGCGGGGGCCAGACTGCAGAGCTCTGCATGCCGAGGCAAGGGGTTCGGTTTGGCTCAGAGTGCTACAGACACCACTGGAGAGTATTAGGTTGGAAAATGACATAAGCCAATTTTCATTGGAAGTGGTCACTCTCTTAAATCATGGTAGACTGAGGACAAGATTAGGGAATTACGGAGAAGCTACTGCAGTGGTCGAAAGTGAGATATCAAGGTGCCTTCATCTAACGCACAGGCAACATAAATGGAAGAAAGAGATGGTTCAAAATATACTTTCCGAATAAAATTGATAGGGCTGGCAAATGAGTTAGATGTGGTGAGTACATGAGAGAAGGAATCAATATAACCAGTTTTCTCGATTGAACCACTAGATCGATAGCCATCTCATTTTTCTGAGATACAAAAGAAAATCATTTTTAGGAAGATGGAAATGAGCTTAGGGTTATTTTTCAAGATTTTATTTATTTATTTTTAGAGAGAGGGGAGGAGGGATGGAGAGGAGAGGAGAAGAAACATCAACACAAACAAGAAACATCCATCGGTTGCCTCTCGTACCTGCCCCAACCAGGGGCTGAACCTGCAACCCAGGCAAGTGCCCTGACCAGGAATTGAACCAGCAACCTTGCACTTTGCAGGATGACACCCAACCCACTGAGCCGCACCAGTCAGGGCAAACTTAGTTTTTAATGCATCAGACTTGAGAGGATTGTGTTACATTCAATGGGCATGTCAAATGGAACTCCAAGAAGACGTGTGGAGTAAGGAGACTAGTAAAGCCAGGAACTGTCAGCCCAGACGTGATATTTAAAGCCATGGGCTTGGATGAGCTCTTCCAACAAGAGTGGGCGGGGAGAAAACATGGCCAAGTACCAACCCCGGAGGAATACGCAGAAATCTGGGGTGGGGCGGGGAGTGAGCAATGCAAGACAGTGGGAAGCACTACCTGGTGAAACAGAGGACCAGCGAGAAAGATGTTAAGACAGGAGAACATTCTTTGGAAGATCTACCCAGACACCTTCTCTTCCTGTTTTACCCATTCACCTGGTTCTAATGGAACACAGAACACTTTGAACGCATCTGAAAGACTGAATAAAAAAAGGGAAAAGAGAAACATCTTATGGATTTGGCATCAGAGAGATACTGGCAACATCAAAAAAGCAATTTCAGTGAATGGAGAGAGTGAAAACTCTCCTGTCCAGATCAGAACAGGTTAAAATGACGAGGGGACATAATACACTTTCTGTTCATACATAATACGCTTTCTGGAAGTTTATTTAGCGTGAACACAAAACTAAGAATCAGAGCCACAGCTGGGACACAGTTGGTGGTTAAAGAATATTTCCATTTGTCATTTTTTAAAGATAGGAGCTATTAGAGCATGTTTATGCTGATGAAAATAATCTAGAAGAAGGGGGTGAAAAGGTAGGAAAGGAATAAATATCAAGTCCTTGGGAAAAAGACAAGGGAAGGTTTCCAAAACATTCACGGAGGGTCTCACTTCATAGACAAGAAATGGCACAGTTAGTGAAAACAAAAAAACCAATGAACGAGCCAAAAATACTTGCACTAGAAAATGGCACATACAATAATAATTTTCTAGGCAGAAAGAGAGAGAGGTCTGAGAACACAGAGCTAAAGGGTAACATATGGATCCCCTGGTCGGTAATTCATAAACTCTACCTTAAGAACACAAAACTCCTCCTTCTGCTGTCCTCCAGGAAATTTCTCCTTCATTGGAGCTGTCACCGAGTTAACTCCTGGTCTGTGCTATGGTGCACCGGGAGACACGACACCAACATTTTTCCTCGACTTTCCTCACCCTACGTATGACCCACGGCCTTCCTGTTGCTGCCATAATGGGCAACCGTGGGAGAGGACAGCTGATGGGAACCACTGTCTTTCCTCTCTCCGCAACCTCCACTCCCAGCCTATTCTCCTTTCGTGTCTTCTCCTGGTCTTCTTGTATTAGGAACAACGAGATCATTCATTTTCATGATTTTTTTCATGAACATCACTAAAAACATCAGTGATCTGTATCTACTCGGACATCTTCTCTTCCTGTTTTACCCATTCACCTGGCCTCATAGCTTTAATTGCTGCCTATCCATGCTGACATTTCACCAATATCTCACCGGTAGCCCAATCTCCCTCATAAGCTCCAAACTCACTTCCTGCTTAGCTTTTGATGGCACGTTTCCAGCTGGGGGCCTTGAGAACACCCCGAATGTGAGAGTTTGACAACTAAGCTTGTCACGTGCCCACCCCATCCTCAAATCAGTTCCTGCTCCAACGTCTAATTGGTTTTGTCCAAAACACAATCCTGGTTTATTCTGGACTCCTCTGTCTTTAATCCAATCACTCACTACACCCTCTCAATATTGTGTCCTTCAAATTCATAGTTACCAATTTTGGTTAATTCCAATATTCATATTAGTTCGGATCCCCATTATTTCTTGCCTGGATTACTAAAATAGCCCCTGAAATTTCCTCCATATCTTCAATATTGCTACTCTTAAACTCCATGGTTTTCCCTCCACACGGTAGCCAGAATCATATACATTCTGCTTCAAATAGCTTCCTGCCTCCCTCTCTCCCCCAGTGACTGTGACGATAAGATGCTCAACTTGCAGCATGGCCGACGAGAACCTCAGAGTCTAGTCCTGCTTATCTCTGGGATCTCGTGTCTTCCTCGTTATGTTCCCTGCACTTACATTCTTCTGTGCACAGAAGGTGCTCACTCACCTCCTAACTACCCCCACCCCCACTCAGACAGCTCCCTTGAGTCTCAGTTTAGCTGCCACCACTTTCAGGAAGCCCTTTCTGTGACCTCTCCCCTCTCTCTCCTGCTCCTCACTACACAGAGCTAATTTGAGAAGTGCACTGGCCAGGAAGGTTTCCAAGGGGGATCAATATATATGCAAAACTAAAAGGAAACTCAGTGGGTTGGAGAAAGTATACCTTCCAAAAAGTCTATTCACCACGCTTCCTCTTACGGAGAGCACCACGTGAGATGGTAACGGCTGGGCAGCCAGTCCTGTTCTGAGGACGGGTTCGGGTCCGTGCAGGCTCGTCCGGCCTATGGGAAAGTGCCATTTGGGGCCTGGAGCTACACTATGGGGGTAACCGAGGAGGGCGGACGACCTCTACCAACATCCTCATCTTCTCTGACCGTACACACTGCCATCTGAGTGAAAGCCGGACAAGCACAGGAATGCAGCCCCCTCCTGCCCTCGCCTCTGCTCACCACTGACACAGCAGCACTGCTCTGCTCTGTCTGCAGTTTCCTGTGAACCTGTCGTCTCCACCGCCAGGCTGCAAGGTCAGGGCCTGGGCCCCAGATGCAGTTTATTCTATCTCTCTCTCTCTCTCTCTATCTATCTATCTATCTACTTATCTATCTGCTTACTTTCCTCTCTCTCTCTCTCTTTACTTATTTGACAGATGAAAACATTGAGAATAAGAGAAATTAGGTGAGATGCCCCAAATCACACTGCATCAAGGCTGATTTTAAAACTAAACTGTCTGACTCCACTGTTTACAGAATTCTCAGTAACTGTGCTGTCCCTGAGCAGCTTCTGCCCACTCTAAACTGAACAACTGAGCTAAAATGGGCCTCGGGACGATAAAATGCCATTGCTTTGTCACCTCCTCAGTCCTGCCACTGCCCCCACCCCTACTCTCAGCTGCGCTCGGTGAGACCTGAGCCTCCTGTATGTTCTGCGAGAAGAACGAAGGGCAGGATACACACCTTGAAAAGACGTGGAGATTTTATTGACCGCGTTTGTTGATTTATTAATAAAAAGCTGATGTGAAACGGAGGGAGGTGAACTTTGTTCTCTGTGAATATGGATAAGCCCCATGAATCAGTGGGAAATTAAAGCTGGCATCTGGAACAGAGCTCTGAAAATCCAAAACACTCTGCTATTTGAGCTCAGAAATACTCACTTCTCTTGGCGATCTTGAGCCCCCTTCTCGAAATGTTGGTTTACATCGGAAATTAATCTGTCATTTAAAAAGAAAAGTGTGCCATATTAGGGATAAGCCTCAGATTGGAATGAGTCCCCTACATAAACCAACAGTGACAGATATGGAGACTATAAAACAAAACCCCAAAGAAGGAGGGACAAAG
>CM052549.1:73402875-73434866 GCA_028533065.1 Trachops cirrhosus
CTCAGAAATACTCACTTCTCTTGGCGATCTTGAGCCCCCTTCTCGAAATGTTGGTTTACATCGGAAATTAATCTGTCATTTAAAAAGAAAAGTGTGCCATATTAGGGATAAGCCTCAGATTGGAATGAGTCCCCTACATAAACCAACAGTGACAGATATGGAGACTATAAAACAAAACCCCAAAGAAGGAGGGACAAAGGGTAACACTATTCTTAGTCTTTTGAAATCATCACCTTAATAATCTACAGAAATCCCAAGTGAGTCTATACCTCCAATCCATGTTTCTTCAATTTCATGGATGGGACCCAAGTATCTTTAAACAATAATAATGTTCTTACACCAAAAATGTGATAAATGGAGATAATACAGAGTCAGAGGAAAAATGTAAGGCAACTGAAATCACCCATCCACATTTCAGATTTTAAAAGTAGAAAAATATAAACTTGGGAAATTTTCAATATCATGATAATGATTCACACACACACACAAATTATTATCTGTGTAAGTATTCAGTGCTGCCTTTCTTTCAGACGGGGAGGTCTCCTGGTCATTTCCATGTCCCTGAGCTACATGGTTGGTGAAAGGAGTGTAGAAATGAAGGGGAAGAGTAGATGGGGTTGGGAGGTGAGATGAACTATTTAGTAGTCATTCCCACAATTGGCAACGATTGGTGATGTGGCCGTAAAGCCCAATGAATGTTGCAGCAGACTAAAATAATCCAGCACCTTTACCCACGGCAGCTCAAGAACATAGACGATGCACAGAGACTCACATGTGGGACTGGAGAAGGAAGCAAGAGAGGAGAGAAGACAGCAGGCAGCTCTCTGTGGGAGCCTCTCCCTCCCCCGCTCCCCAGATGACAGATAAAGGGACTAGGCAGACACCACTGGCTCCTGATTCGGGAGGAAAGACCGGGGTTGGCTGTCACTTCCAGCCCCACCCACAGGACAGTGCTGGGTGAGCAGGACCTCAGAGCTGCCTCTGGCCTGGCTCGCTCCTTGTAGTCACTCTTGGAAGAAGTAAACTCACAGTGGTCAGACATAGCTTAATAATTTCAAAAAACCTATGGAATTTTCTTCTTTAAGAGAAAACATCTTGTGGGAAATTCTATGAGTGAATAACAACACTCACTGTTGTGAAGAAAATGAGGGCGTACAAGGCTTTTTCTCTAACCTTATCGTGCCTTCTTCCAAGAGCCAGGGTTAAATGATATCAAATTAGACATCAGCAAACAACAGAATGAGTGAACCTCAAGCACTGTCTCTCCACTACTAATCTGGGAATAATGCTGGACTTCCAGTTTTTCAAAAGGGCACTATTTTCGAAAAGTTGGAAATAGAAATTGACACCTGGTTTTGGGAAGTCCAAACACTTGCAAGGTAGCAATATTTGCAGCAGGTGGCGCTGTCTCACCTTTTCTAGCTGTTCGATGCAGGCGGTGTGGACCACGATTTTACAGACCGCACACTTCCTCCTCAGGGCCGATTTCTGCAACATTCAATTGAAAATACAAAAAGAAATGTTAACATTCTGCTCTAGAGAGGCCCTTGGTAGTAAGTAGAGTATATGTAAATAAAGCAACCATTGCAACTGTTTATATTAGGAAACCAATGTAAATTTTAGTCTTAACCATTCGATAACACGATAAACTTCAACAATGCCCTGACTCACCAAGTAGCTCCACATCCCTGTGACTTAGGATGGCCTAGATTTTCTCTTTAAAATATAATAATTATACTACCAGCTATATAGTAAGTATATAATATAAACCAGGCTCTTTATTCTAAGCTTCATAACCTAAAATGTAGGCATTATTATCCCTTTTTTTTTTTAACTTTAATACTTACGGGGCAAGGCCAACCCACATTTAAAGTCAGGCATAATTTCAAAACAAGCATTCTCTCCTTCCTGCCAAAGAGTCTGCCTTTCAAGGGGTCAATCAGTTTAGACTCCTATCCCAGGCACAAGGCTATTTGAGGCGACTTGAGTTTCTGCCCAAATCTTCAGGGAAGCAAGAAGACAAGGCTAACTCTTACACCCAGCAACCGCAGCTAACGTGGTTTAGCACGCGCTCTCTGCCATGGGCCCTTGCACGCACTTCCCAAATAGTAACTGATTTAACCCTCACGGCCCTGAGACATAGGAACTATTCTTACTCCCATTTTACAGATGAGAAAACTGAGACGCTGAGAGTGATATGCCTCGGGGCCCACAGGGTCCCCGAGCCAGGGGTCCCTGAGCCAGGCCGTCTGACTTCAGAGCTCAGGCTCGTAAGCATTACACGGTTTGGTCTGACAGTCCATATCAGTTTAAAATCAAAGTAAAAATACTCCTTGAGGCGTATCTTTTCTCTGACAATGAAAACAAGCAGGGAGATGGAGAGAAGTGGGTGGGCTCAGACCCATTCCTGCCAGTGCCGTGTAAAGTCTAAGCTGGGAGTGCTCACGCCCCTCCGCAGAGCATGGATGAGAAGGCGGCTCTGCGTAAACAATCTGGGGTCTGAGCACTGAAAGCAATTTGCTGCAGCAAAGCCCGTCCGTGAAACAGTCTATCAAGGCTTCCGAGTGGGAAAGACCCTGCGTCCCTACCCTTAAGAGCGGCGCTGGTCTAGGCTGCCACAACATCCCCGCTTCTGGTGTGGGGCTTCCTGGCTGAGGTGTCATTTTGGAGCCAACTGTGGCAGGGAGATGAAACGGAATATGAATTGCTCCCACCAAGGAGAATGGAAGGACCAAAAACCACCTTGGAAAGGGCAGTCTCAGGAAAGAAACTGTAGCCTCTGCCCCCCCCGCCCCACCTCCTCACCCCTGCTCGGTGCTACTCATTCAACACGGGTTACCCTCAGCGTTACCAGCCACCAACCCAGGACCCAGAACATTGCCGCAGAAACTGAACTCCGAGCCTGCACAGTCTACACACCCCCTGCATCTGCTTTCGGGTGCTGCAAGGACTCCTGGCCTTCCTCTCCCTGGGAAAAGAACACACTCTCCAACATTAAATCAGTTTGGCTGTCGATTGATTTTGCAAATAACGAACCTTAAGGAACACCCAAGCATCTCGCTACACTACTGAAAAGTGCCTTGGCTCCGCTACTGAAAAGAAAGCGGGGAGAGGACAAGAGCAAGTGGTAGTGACGGTAGTTGTAACAATAGTAGCAGCAGCAGCAGCGGTGGCATCACTCACAGCAACAATAATAAAATTCTGGCTTGCAAATGTCCATGAGCAGAGTGCCCATAAGCAAATGATTGTTGCTCTCCTGTTTCCTCTGGGTCTTCGGGTGCAGATGGCTGTGTGGCACCACCTGCAGTAAATGCATGGGGCACCTGAGTCACGTTGCTAATCAGAGTGACAGCCCTGCTGAGGAAACTGGAACTGATTCCAGTCTACTCGTTAGCCACAAGATCCCTGGTAGGGTACAGGGCAGACAGCACGGTAGGCCCCAGTGATGGGCTGTGACTTAAGGACACCTGAAAAGCCTTCTTCCTCCCCAGTAACTCCCACCCTGGTCTAGCTCTGTGCCTGACCTTGAGCTCAGCTTCAAGTTTTCTGGAGCTCCAGGGACTCGGGGAGGCTTATGTCAGTCAAGTCACTGAGGATGGTGGGAAGGGCACTGAGCAGGCTCAGGGGCCCACGGGCACGCACTGAAACCACAAAACCTCTTACCCTGGCTGTGTTCTGTGTCGGGATTGCAAGTTGCACACTTTGCTCAGGGATCTGGACCGGAAGAGTCCGAGGACTACCGGGTTCATGTTATCTCAGGGGTAACACTCCCCTGAGTTCAAGTGCAATGTGGGACAGATGGCAATACCTGAAGGAGAGTGCCCTAACTTGTAAAACTAATCTTATTTAAACAGTGTTGAATTTTAAAAGCTCCTCATAAATATATTACATACTTCTGTGCCTTTCGAGGCAGAATAAATAATCCATAATCTGAATTTTTCCTCGTAGACACTGAAGTGGGATGCATTTTACTAGAAAGAACACTGTCCCTTTCGTTCCCTGCCCTTCTGTTACACTAGATATCCTTTCGGTGTCACTGTGCCTGTCACTGGTCCCCCTCAAATTCCTAAATGGCACTTTCTAAATTGTTCATAATATGAGAAACATAATTAAGGTTTATAATCATATATGCAAAATCAAGTAAATGCATTCTGAGTGAGGGCCCTGTTGTTGTTTTTTTCTGATAGTAGTAAAATACATGGATTTCAGTTCCTCAACTGACAGAAATTGTCCCAATGAATCAGAAGTCTTACCTGCCCACTTTTTGGTTTCAGACTGTTTTAATTGGTCAAAGTTATTCAAAGTAGCTGTATAATAAGCTTTTGAACAGAAATTGCCCAAAACACAGAATTTTTGTGCTTGGTTGTGTTACAATTTTTATTTGCAAGATTCAAACTAAATATAACCCTGACTGGTGTGGCTCAGAGAGTGGGGTGTCATCCGGCAGACTGAAGGGTCGCTGGTTTGATTCCCGGTCAGGGCGCATGCTTGGGTTGCAGGCCAGGTCCCCAGTCGGAGGCTTGCAAGAGATAGCCAGTCAATATTTCTCTCACACTGATGTCTCTCTCCCTCTCTTTTCCCTCTCTTCCACTCTCTCCAAAAATTAATAAATAAAATTATTTTTTAAAAAAACTAAATACAAAGATAAAATGCAGGAATCAAGTCATTGTAAATACTGTAAGCACTCACTTTTTCTTAGAAAATTCTCATTTAAGCCAATCCTTCACTATAAAAAGTGATAAACCAAGAAAAGTCATTAATTCAGTAGGTTGGTTATTATTCTTCATATTGGGGCCTAGTTGTTATAGAATCTAGCAAAAAACAATTTTTTAAAAACAATAAATATGGCCTGGGACCAAACAACACTTAAGAATTCAAATTGTAAAAATTTAATGATTCACTTTCATCAATGAATGTAAAATCCAATTAGGTTCACTGCCTTACGTACCAAGTAACTTTAGCACCCTTACTAAGGATCTCCTGATTTTGTCAAAGGAGATGATGCATTAGCTTGTCGTCGTGGGGCGGGACACATCTGTGACCGCTGACAACGCAGGATGCAGCACAGATCACACCCATCACATCACGGCCAACGTGCACTTAAATGATAAAAACTGCGGTGCGACGCTGTGCTTTAGGTCGGTGGGTATAATCCAACCAGCAGGCCTTACGGTAACTGTGAGAGAGAACGTTCAAGTTCCACTGGCCCTATACGCTGCCCACGCTGCGGACACTGCTGGCATTCGAAGCACTGACAGTTCTTCATCATGGTAAAAGTAAGTAACTGTCCCTGATAAAGAGTTTACTATCTCATCCTGTCTCACCCACCCACTTCCTCTGGTCACAAGTCCCTGACCCATACGTACCACCAAGAAAACTATTTTTTCTTTGGTTGAGCAAGAGATGCAATTTGGGCTAAGTAACCATGAATATTGGGTGGTAGTCAATGCGCCTTGATACAACAGATAGAAAAAGAGAAAGAAGGGAAGGAAGGGAAGGGAAACCTGACTCACGGAACTCTGATTTGTGCGAGTATCTGGGCCTCTTTCAAGCCCAGGGGAACTGAAGTTGATTGGCATCCCTTGTAGTCTGAAGTTGGACCCCAAGAAGCATGTACAAGGAAGGCCTTCCCTCTACCCAGTAAGGTACATGCCAAACCTTATTTGTCCCCGAAATGGAACAGGTTATCCTATCTGTGGGCTACCTCTCTCCTGCTGCACTCTTAAGGACACTCCTGTGCACACAGCTGAGATCAAAAGTAGAGAAATAGGAGGAAATGCTTAGCCCTCAGAGGCCAGAGCCTGCTGCTGGCAGAACCAAGTTTGGGGCTTATGGCATCTCACTCCAGAACTGCCAGACCACAGGCTCCCGGAACTAATGCAAGGAGTCACGTCTTCCATTAGTCCCACCCCTGTTTCTATACTGGGGCCGCAATGATAGAAAGCTGAGTGGCCAGGGGCTCCAGGCAGGAACCCAACCAAACCTGGCATGGGGAAGGACGGAGAGAAGGCACAGAGGGGAATGCACCAGGAGGACCACTGGCTGGAGAAAACCTGGGAAAACGGGCTGATGAGGTTGGTGGGATAGACCTAATAACTCAAGCTCCTACCATGCTGTCCTCTTCCCAGTGATTTCTCAGCCCCTTCGCCATTCCCAAATCAGAAGACTCCTGTTGAAGAAAAAAACTGAGGGCTGGGGATCAGGCAACGGGGAAGTAGCAAGTGATGTGAGAATAATTTTATCCTTGCTTCTTGCTCCCTCGTGGACACAAAGGTCAGCCAACAGAGGCACTTCGGGGGAAGGAGTAGGGGTGATGGACAGCAGATCACAGACAAGGATGCCTTTTTTTTTGTCCCTCTCCAAGGCTCGGGTGAATGGAACGCTCAGAAGAGTAGAGGAGAGGGAGCCTCCTAAGCCTTTGGAGGCGTTGTCAGGAACGTGGCACCCTTTTGATGGGACTGCCTCTATGGGCCACATGAACCAGACCGTTGTTGCTGTACAATCCAAGGCAAATGAAAACAAGAGTCCTTTGATTTATTTAAACACCTCATTAGAAGAAATGACAAGCATACTTGGCAAGCTCTGCTTCTCCGGGGAGCCCGGGATGCAATCTGTAAATTGGTATTAGGGAAAATAAAGAATGATGTTATCCGGAAGGTCCAGTCATGTGATTTCAGGGCTGAGACACAGCCTCCATCACCACGCACATTGCCTTTCCTTTTCCCCAGGCACACACAGGGCATTTTGGATGGCAGTCAGTTGAAGTTCCAGCACACCCCTCTGATGGGTCCTCATGACATTGGTGCGTCTCTCTGCGACAACAGATTTCATGATCCCAGCCCAAGGAGCAGAAGTGCCCCACCGCTGTGGTCCAAGGGGACTCTCAGAGACCTCTGCACAGGGTCTCTACCACACAGAGACCTCTCCGTGTGGCAAAAGGCCCCAGGGCTCAGCCCGACTACTGTCGGTCCACGGTGGAGAGTAGGTCTTCCTTTGTCAAGGCACCACGTGTTGGTGCCATGTGTCCTCTGGACAGACAAGAGCTTGGTGAGGGCTGAGTCCCTCTGACATGCACCCTTACCATTGGCTCACTGCATACGAAACAATGCCGAAAGTATCTCAGAACATGCGGGAGGAGGAGGAGCGAGAACAAGTGGAGGTTGGGAAGGTGACTCACGTAAACTAGCGCACAAACCACACGGTGCTCAGGGGCATGCCGACGTGCCCCGGTCTGCACGTGCCATAATCTGGTGTCCTCTGTAAGCAGATTTTCCATGTCCCTGCAATGGCCTGGTAACCACTGACCTTTCCAAAGTGTGTTTTGGACATTTATACAATAAATAACATTCACCACTGCTATGTATACAAAACAATGCTAAGTACTGTAGAGGAAATACAAAGAAAGGAGCTTCTGTCCTTCCTGGGAAAAGCTGGTAAGCCCCGTGAGGAGACAAGGACTCAAAACAAAAGGTCATTAACAGAAGAAGGCCATGCACAGATAAATGCAAAGTGAACAGCTCAGACAATAAGTGCTATAATTTAGAGGAGGGTAAAGCCTTTGAGTCAGTAAAAAGGACCTAAGAGAGAAAGCAAACTCTTGGAATGGGCCTTAAAAGATGTACACTTGGAAGAACTGAGGACACTCCAGCAGGGAGAAGACCCAAAGTCACTTTACACAGTGGTATTGAAGCTTCCTAAAAGGCATTGAGACTTGGTCTGGTATGTCCAATGGGAAATAGTCACCGGACTCACAGGTGTCCATTTGCATGAGTTGCTGGGCACCAGGAGTGACAGATGAATGTGGAAGCTTCTATATTCTACGTGTGTGTCTGGTTGGGGGACCAGGTGCAGTAGGGTGTCCACAGGCGTGAGGAGTAGGGAACACTGGCTGATAAGAAGCCAGAGGAGCTGTGTCATCAGGGACTGCAGAGAAATGGCTCAGCAGACTCCTCCTGAAGACCCAATGGAGAGTTCCAAGAAGACGGAGAGTCCTCTGTGGGTGTCCATGTGGCTGTAATCCAACAGCAAGAATGTGCCTGACCATTACAGAAGCTTGACCGACATTCTGAAAGGAAGGGAGGGAGGGAAAGACAAGGAGGCTGCAGAGATGGACTTTCTCCCCGCTTCAGCCCCCAACCCAGCGTGGGTGACTTTGGAATTACGCAACCAAATCCCCAGTGGGACAGAGGCGTTCTCACACAGGCAGTCCCAGAGGAAGAGGTGAGGAGGCACCCCAAGAGTTTTGAGGGGTGGAAGACCTCTACAAACAATAGAGAAAAATTAGGGAAGAAGCTTCATGGTGCTTATAGCTGCACTTCTGGTTTTGTGAGCACAAGTGATGCATCTTTGGGGAGCCCCAGAAATATCTGATGGGAAGGCTATTTGGCAGAAGGCTGAGCTCTTACATAACTGGTAGAAGTGAGAACAGGAGGCTGTTATTGCTGCTCATGTAATCCCACCCATGTCTATGGGCTAATTAGACCTGGGATTATTTATCTGGGAAAGAGTTGCAGGGTGGGAAGAAACATGCTGGACAGAATTGGGGCCAGCAAGTAGGCCAGGCTTCGTGAACAGAAGTCCCGGTTGGGTGATGCAGATTAAGCTAGAAAGGCGGATAGGGAGAAGATTGCTGAAGTTCTTAAATCTGGACTGAGACACAGGCATTTTAACCTAGCAGTCTACGAGGCACTCGCAGAGTTTTTGAAACTTACATGGCCACACGTTATCATTTAACCTGGTGGCAGTAGGTAGCACTAGCCTATCTGAAAACAGAAGGCCAAGGATAAGAGAAAACGAGATGAGAAATGTATTAATTCAGTCAACCAAACAATACTGAGGACCTACTACGTATCAGGTACCGTCCCAGCACTGGGGGTCTGACAGCGAACAAAACATTAATTTTTTTCATCTCATGGAGCTTACATTCTGTTGGGAGAGATGGACAATAAACAAGACAAATATAGTATCTAAATGGTAACAGAAATAAGTGCTCAAGAGGAAAAGGAAAGTGAGAACGAGGGACAGGAAATTTAATCAGAAGTAGGGGAAAGCTGAAGTGGCAGGTAGGTTGGCCAGGAAAGGTCCCACTGAGAAGAGACGTTTTGGGAAAAGCCAGAAGGACGTGGGGCAGTTTGCCATGTAGATATCCGGGGGGAAAGCGTTCCTGGCTAAAGGGACAGCTAGTGCAAAGCCCAGACACATGAGGACCTTGGGAGGTACGAGGAGTGACGAAAGGAGTAGAGTGGACTCGGAGAAGGTGAGGCCGGATAATCACGGCGGGCCAGATCACACGGGGCCTTGCAGGTCATGGTTAAGGCACTGGCTTTACTTCTGAAAGAGAGTAAGGAATGAGAGCCCACACCGACAATTCGCACACTGGGCACTCAGAGCCTGAACTGGAGTGACAAGGATGGATCAGAGAAGAAGGCAGAGATACAAGAGTGATTAACTGATTCAATGGATCCCCCTCTCCAGCCCCATGCAGGCTCCCTTAAGGGTAACTGACACACACTTCTCGGACCTGGGCCCTTGGTCTTTCAGGGGAGTAACCAACAGCCAAGGATGGCTTCGCTCCCACACCTTGGTCAGCTCGTGGCTGTGGGTGTGGGCTGGCTACCCAACCCCTGCTCTGTGATGGTCCGGATTTGCCTCTAAGTACTACAATACAGCTCACTTAATGTGCTCTTCAAACAGCATGGCTTGTTCTGTTCTAAGGAACACATTCCCTGAAGCAATATGCATAGGAAGTGTTGGTGTTTCCAGAGTCAGCTCTGCTGAGTCATCTCACATGCGGATGCGCCTGTAAATCTAGAGGGTGAGCAGGGCCCACCTGTGCTGGGGCCCAGAGAACGGATGCCACGGCTCCCCGGCTCCCTGAGAGACCCCAGAAGAAAGAAGAAAAGTGCATTCTTGCCACTGTTTGGATGCGAATAAAAGCTTTCTATTTCCCTGGCAGCCAGTGTAATTTATACCTTTCATTTGAAGAGAAAGAAAACCAAAATCCTACTGCAAATAGCTAAGGGGAGGGAGAGGACTCTGGGCTGACTGTGAGAACTCGCGAGACACATGAAAACCTCTCCTCCTCCGGAAAATCGGCCCATCAGCACTCACATGAGAATCAATTTGGCAAGAACCAAATCGCCAGAACCAGGGTTAATTCACAGCTGAAGTTGGTGGCTGGTTACCAGGAATGATACCTCATTATGTTTATCCATTAAGTTAGAATTGGAAAAAGCTACGGTCAGAATGGCACAGGATTCACTTTAAAGGGACAAAAAGGCATATGTGTCTCAATAGTTTACTTTTATATTAAAGTCTGTACCAAATCATTATCTTTAAGAGTGATTTGATAGTGGATTATGCTGGTAAATTTAATTTTTTTTTTTTTACTGAGAAGAAGGTATAAGGATTCTCTGATGGGCTTTAGGAGAAATCTACACATGAATGTTAGAAGTATACATGGAACTCGACTGGGTACTAGTGCACCTCGGTACTATCTTCTGTTAAGTCTACACAAAATGCAGGTAGTGTTATTGATATATGAAACAGAATGTATTGCAGCTGTGACTTAAGAAAAATATGGCGATGGCGTGGTCAGTCCATATGGCTGGCATAGGTTTGATGGAAACATACCCACACAATGCTTCTTTCAAGGCTGGGCTGGCTGATGCCCTTCCACTGACTGGCCCGAGATGGGTACACTGCCTGAGCCTGCTTCTTCCACCTCCTCCTTTCTGTCATACATTAAAAAGGGATCATCTCAGCCTAATGAACTCAAAGAAACATTTAAAAATCCACAGTTCTATTTCCCACTCCTGGTTCTCATTTTACCCAAGGACACCTCCATGAGTATTATTTCCATAAGTATTACTCTTGCCTCTATACTCTGTGCCTCTCATCTCTTGTTTCTACTTTGTATTTTCTTCTGCTCCTTGTCTTTCTCTTTTTTAAAAAAATTCTCATGTGTTTCCTCTACGCTTCCTAGCCTTGGTGCCTGCTCATATGACCAGGGCCGGTCAATAGCTTTAACTGTATCATGTGCTACCTTCCTGTTTGGTCTTTCCAGGTGCTTTTGTGGCTGCTTCCCATTCATTTTCCCCCATTAATTTTTATACTCTCTGCAAAGTTATCTCACTGCAAAGTTGCCATGCAGCTAATAGTAGAGTAATGTATACAAATATGATTACGAGTATACAGACTTACAAGTAGAAATTCACACAATCAGAGCCCCACACACAAACACGAGTGTGCGCTCGAATTTCAAGCCAACAGACACGAATGAGCACGGGCTGGATGTATGACAGAAGTCGTAATGAAGACAACAGGAAATAATGTCTCGGTGTTGTCTTAATGACTCTCTCTAGTGCTAAGATAGTATATTAAGGGTACAGCAGAGATCTGAGGCTTAATATACAAGAAATGCCAAAGTTTGCCCTTTAATCCTTGCTGGTGTAATAAACATAAAAACCATCTTACCTGCAGTATGAATCCTAAAACATTCTCATTATCCGTTTACTTTGTGGAAATAGATGGAATTGTTTTTGAAAGGTCACAGCTTAAGATTTCTAAACAATAATTACAGACATCTTGTTTTAATCTAGAAGACTGTATCTACAGAAAACCCACACTGAGCCGTGGTAAATTAGCTATCTTTTCACTGCCATTTCCTATAATGAAGACAAAACCACCCAATCAGTCTAGCCCGGGAAGAACACCATTTCAATCATGTTTCACACCACACTGTATCTCCAATCGGCAATGTGGTCCTCACTCCCATACACACACCTGCCACACCATTTTCCCCAAGCATGGGGTGACCAGCGTATTTACCAGGAGGCTGGCCGAATGACATACACTTTAAGTGCTCTATAAACACAGCTCACTTCAACCATGCAAGGTGGGTGCCATTCACCCACTTTATAGTCAAGGAGCTGAGACCCAATGAGATTGAGCCACTTGACCAAAACAGATGAGCTAGAAGTAGAACGTAGGTCTTTCTGATGCAAAGCCATCTCTTTCGACCTAATTTATTACTTCCCTCTCATTTTCATTACTAGTGATAGATTAGGGGACAAGACTGATGAAGACAGATGAACATATCTGACATGATTGCTTTAGAAAATCTACTATCATGAGAGACCCATGGGGACAGACTAATGACAACCATACCACGGCCGCCTAAGCCAAGAGTGGAAAACAGCCTTCTGCCTCGGAAAGAACCAAACAAACGGGCTAGACAGGGCTTAAAACTCCACAGTAGCCTGCTAATAGTGAGTGCTGAATGTCTTTGTGAAGAGCCTTAAAAATAAGGCAGGAATTCAAACATCCTGGATTTTAAGTAAAGGTACTTAAATGGCAGGACTGATCTGGCGACAGCTGTCTGTGTGTGTCTGTGTGTCTCTCTCAACAATCATGTCAGTGAACTCATTCACTCATTTCAAAAAAAAAATGGCAGTCCCTGTTCTTGGTGCTGAGGACTCAGGAGAGGACAAGGTGAAGTCCAGGAGTGCAATAGAGCTATGTTCTGGTGGCAAAGACAAACCATATCCTAAGAACCCTGAAACACCAATCCAAAAGAACCTATGCACCCCAGTGTTCATAGCAGCACAATTTACAATAGCCTAGTGCTGGAAGCAACCTAGGTGCCCATCAGTAAATGAATGGATCAAAAAACTATGGTACATTTACACAATGGAATACTACGCAGCAGAAAGAAAGAAGGAGCTCCTACCCTTTGCAACAGCATGGATGGAGCTGGAAAGCATTATGCTAAGCGAAATAAGCCAGGCATTGAAAGACAAATACCATATGATCTCACCTTTAACAGGAACCTAAACAACAAAACAAAGAACCAAGTAAAATATAACAAAAGACACTGAAATAGAGAACAGGTTGTCAGTGACCAGAGGGGAGAAGGGAGGGAATTTCAGGGGAATTTCAGGGGAGAAGGGAAGGGTTTACAGAAACAAATATAGAGGACACATGGACAAAACTAGGGGGGTTGGAAATGGGAGGGAGGAGGGGAGGGATGGGTGGGTGGGCTGGAATGGGAATAAAGGATAGAAACTGTACTGAATAAACTAAAATGAAAAATAATTAAAAATTAAAAAAGACAAACCAGTGAGTGAGTGATATTGTTTTAAATAATAGAAAACACTATGGGCTATAAAGGATCAAGAGCACGCAGAAGGGGCACAGAGCCGAGGACAGCCTGAGAGCCGGGCTCGTTGTTACACCCCAGCGGATCCAGCCTGTCTTCTGTTCAGTGAGACAGGTGATGACTAAGGACCTACGAGGTTAACCCTCTGGCACTGCCTTCTGGGTTTCAGTTTCCAACAACCCACTGGAACCGTTTTCACTCACAGGAGAATGGCTGCAGTAACTAATTTCTATTGAATGTCTGTGACTTGCCACATTGTCAATTGCTACATACGCATTATCTTAAGTTTCACAACAACCATAAGAAGCAGTTATTACCCACATTTTACAGCTGTGAAATTGAGGCTGAAAGAGGTTAAAACAGTGGTTGGCCATGGCCATACAATTAGAAAATCTCAAAGCCCGAATTTAAAGCCCGGTCATTTGATCCCAAAGCCGACACGCCTCCTTGGACTGAAGACATCAGAGGAGACTTCTCCATGTCCTTGTATCTACCTGGTATGTGAGGTAGGCAACAACACAAAGCCCCTAAAAGACACGTCAGCACAGGGGCCAGGAGTGGTTCTGGGTAACTGCTAATGCAAACAGTGCCTCAGCCAAGACCGGGACCTCTAGCAATGAGAATATGGGGTAAACTCTGTTGTTCTGGGTCCCTGGCATTGAGGAACACTAGAAGGGGAAGCGTTTCTATCCACCTGGGCATCGCCTAGGTGATATATAAACCCTATGCTGAATCGAATGCAAATGATTTTTATTAAATACCAGGAGGGTTCCACACAAACATTACCCACGTACAAACACATAAACACAGCCTCCATCTGAAATTCTTCTCTAAGAATAAAATCTCTCTCACACACACATACACTTGGCTTAATGAACATTTAGAATAAAGGCAAAAAAAATGGCACAAAGAGACAGAAAAGGTATGAAGCTGGATGGTGGTAAGCATCTCTGACTTCCTTTCCTTTACCCTGAAGTGGAAGTAAGCAGCCTCCAATGACCATCCACAGTGGCGTTGTTATTAATCAACTTTGGGAAGTCCTACAAAAATGCACTGTGTGGGCACTTCTCAAACAGGTTTCCAATGAACGCTGAGATCCCACAAGCTGTCAACAGATGCTCTGTGGGAAAAGTAACAGACTCAGTGACCCTCATCTCCCCCAGAACAAAGCAGGAAACCCAGCCGACCCGATACCCTTCCCACAGCTTCACAACGCGTGCGTGTGTGTTAAAGGCGTTCAGCGTCCCCAAACTGATTTGGTCCCAAGACTCTTTTAATGAACAATACCCCATATTGTTTTTATGTCAGTTTGATGCTCTATATAACATGATTTTTTTTTAAAGTGGCCTTGCAAATAGACAATGGTGCCATTGATCCAGGGTCACCTAGGAAGAAGTGATAGAATCCTAAGGCTCCTCGAGCTCCATATCTTAGCACTGACCCTGCTGCATAAAGCAGACAGAATCGGTATCATATCCTCCTCAGGTCAACGGTCAGCGCTCTATGCCCAGTAATTAGTTACAACAACAAGGACGAGAGTTGTAACAGTAACAATGGCTAGCATTTCCTAAGGGCCTGCCACATGCCAGACACAGTCTCAAGTGTGCCTTCGAATGACCGCATGGAGATGCTGACCACCTGGCCAGACACGTATGGGCCACACCACTTGCACCCCACAGGAACATCCCACTCCCTCCGCTCACACCCAGTGACTAGGGGCAAGGAGCTGAGAGTCTGTCTGTGCCAACGCTTTCTGAAAACTACTTCTGTTGATGGCTATGCTCTCCCTGAGTCATCTTAACTCATTAGCTCCTCCATATCCTAATAGTGGGAGAGGCCTCTGGCAGACAGCAGCTTTGGCAGCTCCTGGAGATGGCCTCTTCAAGGCTGGCACCCAAACAACTCAGAAAGCTGGCTGAGCTGCCCGGGCTCTTCCGCCACCCTCGTGGTTCCCTCTGACAGCCACACCCCGCCCAGCTCTGCCGCTATCTGGGGGTGCGGATTGTTAATACGCCATGTAGGACCACAGGTGCGGGAGGGGCAGAAGCAGGTGGTCTCCGTGCATTCTAGGGCTCAAGTCCAGTGGTGTGCTCTGCAGTGCATACCCACCAGCCCCGAATGCGAGTATGGGCACAAAGCCCAGCAGCGTGCACCAGGCACCACTCCTCTCACCTGTGTGCCCAGCGCACACGTATGCACACCAGCCTGCATCCAGTGCACCCATCTTCCAGAGATGAAATAGGCTGGACCAGATTCAGAATTTTGTTTTTGTCCAATGACCATAATAAGGCTTCTGACCCACCAGTAAGAAGACAGAGCATGTGAGCCGTCTTCTAGAATGGGTCACTTAGATTTGTCACACTCGGTCGGCCCCACTCATGACCTCGTGAGAATACAGATGTTAAACGCAACAGCAAAATGACAGGTGAATCGCTCAGAGTTTCCGTGTTGGAGTCAGAACAACCCCAAACAAAAGGCCTTGCTGAAACCCAAGTCCAACGAAACTAATACCAATGAGCTCATTCGACTTAGTGACACTGCAAGCAGCAACAGGAAATAAGGAGGGAGGACACTGACATCTGTGAACGAAAGCAATCCTTGTACCAATTCAGAGAAGCTGATATCATCTTCATCATTTTACAGAATCTGAGCTTCGGAAAATCAGGGCGGGGCGAGGGTTTCATCCAGACGTATTTGTCTCCAGATCCGCCTGGTTCCTTGCTCTCCACTCCTTTCACCCCCGATAACACAGCCTCCCTGATGCAATTCATTCATTTATGCAGCAAAACTACATTTGTGAAACTGCGAGCAATACTGGAAAACAGTTCAGAGTGAAGGGCAAGTGTGACAGGTGGGGTTGGCCATCTTCGCCAAACATTACCCACTATAAGAGACCGTTCTGCGTGGCGTGGGCCCAGATAGGACCCACACCCACAGACAGGTTCTCCCATGGGGAATCAGTCCTGCACTGTACCTAGGCTGCTTTGAGAGTTGCTTTTGCTAAAACTCCCTCACCCTGAATTGAGGCAGCAAATGTTTACTGCATATCTTTAAAGTAACTTCCTAAAATCTATGCTAAATCTTCCAAGGATGAGTGTAACCAGTTCAACCACTTTTCCCTTTGCATTTGCAAATATCCTTCTTCTGTGATGTGATTAGCAGCATCCTCTCCTTTGTTTTCTGTAAAAGGTAACCACCTAAAGCGAACCTCTGCATAGTAAATGAGGACCATCAAGTTATGTGCCCAGAAAAGCAATAAAGGCTTGTCAAGGCAAGGGTCGCGCCGTTCTCCTCTTGAGAGAGTGGCCATGCCATCCCTTTTCCTCCATAGGACTCAATAGCCCGTGTGAATTTGTCATGTCTCATCCACAATGTCTCGGACCTCCATCAACCCACCAGGAAAAGATGAAAGCAAAACACACAAACAAAACAGTAAGGAAAGCAAACAGTGCCCCTTAGCCTACCCACACAAAAAAGGTGACATCAGCACATTTAAAAATAGAGAAGATAGAGCCCGAAAGAGCATTCTGGAGTCTGACAGTTCCGTTTTTTCTCTTACCCAACCTGTGCATTCTCACTCACCTGTCCAGCTGCTCTCTTCCCTGCAGCTCTCAGTCCCGGGCACCCCGCTGCCTGTCTGCTCACTTATCCAGAAAGCCTCATACCTCTCAGCCAAAATCCTCAGTCAAGACCAACTTAAATGCACCTCTGTGTGTGCATGCATCTGTGAACCTCGTGCAGATATCTGTACGGCCGGATAAGGTGACTCACCTTATAGCATGGCGCATGGCTGCGCTATTTGTTTCCTCGGTGTGCCCTAACAAAGTACTGCAAGCTGGGTGGCTTAAAGCAACAGAAATGCATTCACCCACAGTCTGAAATCAAGGGGTCACAGGGTTAGCATTCTCCTGAGGGCTTGGAGGGAGGATCTGCCCACGCCTCTCTCCTGGCTGCTGCTGAGGGCCTGCAGCCCTGGCTTCCAGCGGCACCACTCCGTTCTCTGCCTCTGTCCTTACTTGGCCTCCTTCCCTGTGTGTCTCTCTCAGTGCATCCTCTCCTCTCATAAGGACACCTGTCACATTGAATCCAGGGCCCACCCTGCTCCAAAAGGACCTCACCTTAACTAATTACATCTGCAACAGCCCTATCTCTAAACGGGGCTGCATTCGGAGCTACCCTGGGGTTAGGGCCTCAGCGTGTGTTTCCGGGCCACACAAGTCAACATGTAGCAGCTACTGTATGGCAGGCACCAGGAGCAGGCCCTCTGCTGTGCTGTGACACTCTCTTTATGCAGGAGACCAGTGTCTCTCGACCCACTCTGCGTGACCACACAGAGAACCATCCGCAGAGCTTGTTTCTTCTCTCAGACTCACGCCCATGGCCACTCACCAGAGGTCCTCATGTCATAGCTCCAGGCTGGGAACCAGCCATTTGAAAAAAAAAAAGTAGTTTCATAAGCGACTGCAATGCTCATTTAGGAATAAGAGTCACTGAGGTCGATCTTAACAATAACTTAAATTAGAAATGGAGGCCCATCTTCACAATAATTTAGATTAGAAAAAGGTGAAACGACAGGTCCAAAGTTCACTCAGTGCATAGATGGAACAGCGGGATTCAAACCCAGGTCTGTCTCGCAGCAAGCCCACTTCCTTCCTACTACCCGGTGCCTATCGGTGTCAACATGCATTTAGGCAGGTGTGACTACGGCCGTGTGTGTCACATATGACGTAGGCAAGTGTCTGAAGTACAAAACCAGAGGTGCACTGGTATGTGCTCTGTGGATTATTAGTGGAGGCACGAGTTTCTTTGGGGACAAATATTGGATGAACATCTTTGTGCATCCTGTCAACAAAGCATGAGAATGATCTCTACCCACTAACCTATGAGGTTGTCACTTACAATTCACTGTCACCCTCAGCACTGTTTGAAGTGCCTCATATGGCGTACTCAGCCCATAACACTCACAGAATAAATGAATGAACCAATGTCTAGCCGAATCAACGTCACCACAAACAAGAGTGGCCCTAGCTGGAATTTTATTTAATTTTCTCCTCATCATCACGTAGGGAAACAGTGATCCTTCTGCTCCAATTTCATTATTTTTGCATCCTTTTCTCCTTTTTAGACCAGAAAAAGAAACAGTTACTAATTTGGGTGCTGTCACTGATTTGAAAATAACTTCAATCCCATTAAATAACTGCTCACGGATATTCTACTGTACTAAATGTTGCCACTAGAGGAATGTAAAAGAGGAAGGGTTTTAAAGGTCCTGTGGTTCAGCCCCGAGGCTCTGGAATGAACTCTCCCGCCACAGTCTGCATGTCCTGGGACGTCGCTGCCTTGCCTTTACTGCCCACCAGTGTCAGCCCCCAGCTATCAACCACGTGGCAGCAGGAGGTCGCAGATTTGCAGGACAGCTTTGGTTTTAAATAGACTATTGCAATTTCCTCACAAGTCAGGGTGACAGTGTCCCGGAGGCAGGTGTGGTTGACCCTTGATGTCACAGCAGCAGCCACTCTCACCTGCAAATTGTCTTGGTTTAGAAAACATACAGGGTCTGGCAGAAGTAATGCCAGCTTGAGTGTGGTTGGTAGGGTAATAATATAGGTGTGATAATTTACAGTTTTAATTTGAACGTTTCGCCTAAAATGTCATAGTGTGTGCTTGCTTGAGTGTGATATTGCTGTGTTACAGAATTTCATGCCCATGAGTTTGTAATGAAAGATGTTGTAATAAAAAAGGGGCGTTACTTGCGCCAGACCCTGTGTCAGATGGCCATGCTTCCTAGCCATTTGCAACATGCACTCCCATCCGTCCTCAGGTGCGCATGCACGCCTCACAAAGGCCTCCTCGCTTACAACGCTTCTGAGTGTGCTCCTGTTCCTGCCCCTGTCTGAAATGCTCTCCTTCCTCACCTCCACTTATGTAAACCTTACCCATCTTTCAAAACTGTGCTCAGTCCCCGTTTCCATGCAGCCGCCTCTGTCTACTCTGCCCACACTGACTTCTCCCGTCTCTTAACTACTCCCGTGACATTTGCTTCGCTAAACCAGTGCAAGGAGTGAAAGGCACTCTTCCGTGATGGGTTCACTCCTCCAAGTGTTCTGCCTGCACTTCGTTCAGAAGCCTGCAGGTAGCACCTGCTATGTTAATTCGGTTCCTATTTCAGCAGGTCAGCTTTCTTCAAAGATGGCTCATTCGAAGAACTGAGAATGTAACGATTTATTTATGAGTGCATTTTTCTTACAAAGATGTTTAATTCTAAGAAAACTGCAACTAGAACACTCAAACCTGAGGCTCTCTTAGAGACCTCCTTGCCTACCTTCTTACCCAAAGCAGATGTATACCCCCCAGAATGCCTCCTAAACACACCCCCACACACACATACACACACGCGCACACGCAGTGCCAAAACGTCTATCCAAATGATTTGCAGACACGCGCTCATTTCTCTCTCCAGGCATGTTGCCCATCTCTCCAGGCACATTGCTCCCTTGCTGGGCAGCTCTCATTGGTAAAGTCCTTTCTCATAACACAGTACAGTTCACAAAGGTAAGTTTGTGGACCATCTGCAGCATAATTACTTGAGGTGTTTGGTAAAATCGCAGATTTTCAAGTCCAACTCCAGGCAGAGTGAATCAGCATCTGGAGCAAGGACAGAAACAATAACCTGTGCTGTTAGCAGAGTCCCCAGATGACGTCTGTTTTACCGAGTGTTAGATCCACTCTCCAAGTCCGTGGATTCTACAGCCGGGTGAATTCAGTGCTACCTTCCTAACAACGAAGGGGGAGGGACATACTCCTTTCCTTCGTGGCGGCCCTCAGACACTGGGGGAGAGGTCCACGCGCTCTCCTTCCCCTCATTAACGCTCGCTTGCAACCCAGGTTATCTAACGCTTCCTTCTGCAAAGGTCCCTACCCGGAACCCACGTGAGCACACCCCTCCGCATCTTCTCCTGCTCTTCAACGTCCCTCTCAACACAGGATGCCCCAACGAGGGAGACAGAGCTAGATTTTTACTGCTTTGCTGCACACCGCCCGTGTTGCGCAGTGTGTCAGTTTACACCCTGGCAGCTAATGATGCAATGCCCACTGTGGCCTGAACTAAGCAGGAGTGTTACTATATTTTGTAAATCCTTGCTCATTTCATAGGCACACGACCTTGACTCTTCACCATTGTTTTAATTTGGGTGCCTTTCTTTATATTTGTCACATATATACTGGCCTGTGATCGTACTTTTGTGAATTGTCTCCTCCTGTCTTTGTTTTCTCTTTTAGTTCCTTATGTCAGTCACTATGGCAAATTAGCCCTTCTAAAGCATTATCTCAATACATCTTCCAAACAATATTTCCCTCACTTTATACGTGAAGAAACAGAGCCTTTAAGAACTCCTAATGAGGAAATAGTCAGGTCTTCAGCTTCCTCACTGATTTATTCCTTCATTTAATCAACACGTTTTAGAGGCAAGCTCTTCATCTTCGGAACACTTTATAATGTGGGTTAATTGAGTCAAGCATTTGGGAGGAAGTTTTGAGAAAGGTTCAACAGAACACTTGGAATTTTCATAAGTGTATTACCTCCTTATATTCACCTAAAATTTCCTTTTCTCTCCTTGCTGCTTTTCCAAGCCTAGCAGGAACAGCGATCAAGTTATACTCAGTGGGTAGCAATGCCAGTTACTGATACAAGATTTAAGGAGGATGTATGTGTATGTTCATAGATTTGCCAGAGTGATAATATGTGGCTGACTCTAAAAGAGCACATGAAATCATCAAAGGCAGGAATCTCAAAATAAAACACAACTCCATAACAACTTACAAGCTATCAGTTGGCAGCAATATCAGTAGATTATATTTCAAAAGTATATAGACAAGTAAGACTGGCTTTCACTTTTTCCATCTTATGCTATCAAGACAAATGTTTATGCAATTAACTAAGATAAGAATGTTAATTCATTATTTGTAGGATTTTAGACCAAATAGCTGAGCTTCTCTTGGTTTCGGTTAATTTAATCGAAGTCCATGCAATTATATTTTCATTAAAATAGATGTGCATAAAGTTGAACTGATATTTAAATCAATTGAATGTACAACCAGATTAAAAGAAATGCAGACAATTAAGTACAGACATGAGTTGGAGACAAAATTAAAAATAATTTACCCCTACTCTGTTTTTCTATCAAGAAGGAAGAGAAGGTCCAGAGGTCAAGAGCTCTGAACGTCACACACTGAGCAGTAACGCTGAGATTCAAACCCAGGTTCCTGACTTTAAATCGAGAGCCTGAACAGCTGCAGCTGGGCCCTTAACTATTCCCAGTCTCACTCCGACAAACCCTGGACCTCCAATGCTTTCGTGAAGTTTCCCGAACAAAACCTATCAACGAGGCATCGAGACAGCTAATGTAATTTTAAAGGTCCTGGTTCCCAGCTTTGCGATTCCAAGCAGCCTGATAAAAGTCCTTGGGGGCAATATTCTTCTACTAGCTTTGATGGAAACTCAATTTCTTCCTTATTAGTTATTAATAGAAACTTATCCACTGGTAATTCCAAGGCCCCAAATCTTTCTTTCACATAATAAACAAAATAACAGGAAAAAATGTACTATTTCAATTATGATGCCCATTTCCCAAGCAGGAACATTTCTTTCTTCTTTACTATTCCAATTTCTGATTACTCTGTTTTCGGACTATTAATTTTAAGCTACACAAAAAATTTAAGTTCACTTTCTCAACACTAAAATTTTCGTTCCTCACAACTTACTAACCATGTTCTCTTCATGGAGTATAAAGAAAATTAAACATTGAAACAGATTGGCCTAAACAGAGACACAAAATAAATTTTAAAACTCAAAGGATACTCCGATGTGGTTGACTGTTGATTGTTTATACGCTTTCTAGCATTTGACCCTCCAGAACTTAGCCTGAATTATTTGCTCACCTACTCCCACCACCCGACAGGTGCTTCCACCCATCCCCACCTTCACCCACCAGCCACGCCCACCACCACCTATACGCCCTGCAGAAGAGTGGCCCCTCCCCCAGAGCCCCTTCCTCCACACACACCCCTGCCCCCCACGGACACACCCTACATAGGCAAACACTGCCTCATGCTCCTTCTCCCTCTCTCCCACCCAGCGCACAAACGGAAACCAACCCCGGGTGTCATCGTAAGCCAGCACGTTAATACCCTGGTTCGGCCCGCAGAGTCAAGCCCTAACACCACTCCCATTGGCCCCTTGGAAGCCACGTTAACTTGATACACTCCCTCTGTCAATGGCCTCACAAGGCACAAGCTCTTTCAAACCTCTCCTTGGAAATTCAGGCTCGGTGACCCCCGCTGTCTTCAGACTCCACGTGAAGGCCTCCCCCCCGGAGGGCAGAGCCAGGGGCGTGGGGAGCACACTCACTGCAAATCGGACTTGGCAGTTCTCCTCGCCCAGGTAGCACAGGTCCCCCGAGACGTTGGTCTCCAGCCACAGGTGCTCTCCGTTCACGGCGTTCTCCTGGAAGGAAGAGACCCACCCGACTTCAGTTTTTCTTTGCAGGCGTGGAAGGGGAGGCTCTCAAATTTTGTTTGGGGATGTGAGAAAGTTAGTGAACCCACGGAGTTTAAACACTTCTCATTTCACCCCTGAAAATATAGCTGGTGTTGGTCCTACCGATAGTTCGGAAATGAGAAAAGGTGTGTGGGAGAACTTTGAACCAATAACTAAAGTAGTCTCTCGGTCTGTAGATGCTTCATCCATGGACGTGGTAATCTTTGAAACATACATTAAACAAGTGAGGATAAAACCCTCAAATCGTTCAATGTAAGGCCTTATTTCTCCAGGCCAAACACTGCCGATTCCATGCCAATGGAAACAAATTCTATTCAAAGTTGCCTTTGCTGAGCAATTAGCTAAGGAGGAGGATAGTAGCATTAAAGTACTTCAAGTACAGCCTGTTTGAAAACACATCTATTCCAGTAATGGGTAAATTATACTTCTAAGCCAGAGGTCTCTTGAAACTCAGTTTTAAGTTTAAAGTCACTTTGTACTCAAAGCCTAAGAAATTTCTACTAATTCAAACATTCTGCCAGTTCAGTAGGGCCCTCACCCAATGAGTTCTAAATTTTTCAAATTTAAGGTTTTCCCTGGTCCTAAAAATATTCGAATACTCCTGGTGACAAACAGAGAACAGCCATAGGTTTGGAATCTAAGTTTTCACATAGTGATGGATGAGGACGATATTTGTAAAAATAACTTTAAAAAAGCAAGTCTTTGCTAGGTTTCCTAAAAACATGCATCTGCACAATCTAAAATATTCTACTACTGAGAATTTATCATCCCACTTGAATGTCTAACTATTTATAGAATAAAATATCTTTTCATCCTTTCATTCATTCAATAACCATTCATTCCACCTCACTGGCGCCAGGCACTGGGTTAGTGGGGTAAGCCACAGAGTGAAATCTACCAGAGAATGTGGAAACTCAACACACAATCACAGCAGCAAATACTAGGGGAGTCGAAACACAGCAAGAATCCTGCCATCCCTTTCAGAGACTGACATATAAAAGGCTGCAGTGGGGAAGTGGTCAAAAGCCATTGGCAACACCAGTGCGGACCGGCCAGAAGTTAAGTCCTTGGTAGGGCAGGTAAGGCAGGTATGAGCAGGCAAGCCCAGGGCGTCAGCCTTACCGGTGCATCCCGCCCTCGCTGGGCTACCAGGCGTCATCCCAGGCCAGGGGCTGCGTGTCCCCCTGAGCACCGCATCCCACCTGGCTGACAGACCCTCTCTCGTTCTGGCACAGCGGGACTCATGGCTAGCCCCACTCCTGAGTGCGGATCTGATTAGAAACACCGCTCTTCGTAAGGGAAGAGGAACGAGGGAAGGGAAACACGGAAGCTTTCTGCCACAGCGGCTCTAGCACACTGGTCCTCCAGTTCCACTGCTCAGGGCAGTGACCCGGGGAGTTCTTAAGAATTCCTGGGCACCGTTCGCAAGGAGTTTATTTTAACTAATCTGAGCTGAGACCTGGGTATCAGGAGTTTTCAAAGTTCTGGAGGTGGCTCTATGTCTGAGTCCCTGTAATCCAGTACACCCTACCCCACCTGTTCACGCTTAGATAATAGGTTCTAGAACTTGTCTCTGACTGATCTGTTAGACTTGCTACCTCTCTGCCCTGGGACAGTCAGCAGAGAAGAAGGTGAGAGAGGAGGAGAGATTACCAGGAAAGAGACATGAAACCACAGATACACAGCAGGTAAGCTCAAAGTTAGCAAGGTAGATCCTGGAGACAGGAGAAAGAAAACAAACTCATACATCCCTCTAAAGAAGCAATATTCACTACACTAAAGCATTTATACATTTACCTAGTAATCCCACTTTTGGAAATGTACCCTAAGAAAATAATCCTAAGGGAAGAAAAACCTACATACATTGTCCCCCACATCTTTGTAGCTGAGACTGCTAGCCATTCACTAACATCATTTTTCTTTTCTTCCTGAAGACACAGCTAGACCTTATTACCCAGGCTCCCCTACACTGTGACCAAGTTCTAACCATCAGAATGTGGGCAGCGGAGGCTCGTACTGTTTTCAGCCTTGGTCCATTAAAACCTCCCACACACATTCCTTCATGCTCTCTTCCCATACCGGATACCTGAAAAGCCAAGTGCTGGGGTGGCTTTAGAAGCCTCTTCATGAAAATGTAGAGCAACTGTCTGCTGGGTCACTGAGTGACAATGGAACGGGGTCAACCCCCTGCCAGCCTACCTGGGACAGCCTGGCCCGTTACACAAGGAAGACGTAAACTTCTGTGCTCAGCCATTACGTGCTTGAGTGTTTTATCAATTCCAACCCAGTCTACCCCAGCTGATACAGGCCTCTTCTCTGCACTCGTATTTTTTGTCTGGATTTTCTTTTAGTGTCTACATCTACCCCCAAGTGACTTACCATACACTGAGCAGCATGTCGGATCTCGGAGGCCTGGTGTCTTCTGCTCTGAACCCTGACCTTCTGACATTCTCTCTGATATTCTGCGCTGCTTTATACATTAAAACTTTCCTGAAGACATAGCTATGATCAGGCTTCTTTATTGCTCAGAATGCTTAAATGATTCCCTCTTATTCATAAAATGAAACCCAAGTTTAAGTGCCCATGCTAGACCTTCTGTTAATGGCATCAACCTGTCTGTCCTTGACCTTCCCAGTTCACCTTCACACACTGAACTCTCTCGTCACCCTTCTCTAAATGGAGCCATACTTCCCCTTTGTGTGTCCTGCTTTTCGTTTATCCCATTCTCCCCACCCAGGAACCTTTTTCTCTCTCTTCTGCACATCCATCTTGAAATACCCTCTTTAATAGTATACAGTTCAGAGTATCCATCTGTGCCAAACAAAAAAAATATGCAGCTCTCCCATTTCTAAACGAAGATAACATTTCTCCCACACTGGTGAGTGGTGACACAGGTCTCTACAGACACACCTAAGAATATCTGTCTCAATTTCAGTCCTTTCCTCCGAGTCCAAATCTTTCCTCCCACTGATTGACTCAAATGATTTACTATGACTTACCACTTTCTCTGCCTCATATAATCGACCTAAGAATCCACCTATATATCTAGAGAAATAGATGGGAGGGCATGATTCCTTGCCCTCAAGTTCTACGAAGCCCTAGGAAGAGTTATAGGTAAAAGACAACAGTTGGGGGTCGGTGTTACAGATGAGTAACACTCACAGAGTGCACTGACAGCAGCAGCCAATAACGACGCAAAATCATGACATTTACCTGTAAAAATGTTTGAAAACAATAAGAAAATTGTAAATGCATATCCTATGTAAATGTCCCCGCAAATTCAGAAAGAAAAAATGTCTCCCCTAAAAATCTTCACGACAACGATCGGTAAGACCTGTTCTGGATGGCGTGGCCTGTGCCGTCCCGTAAGGGGCTACTGGGCACCAGGCACGTGGGCGACGCTGGAGAAGTGCTGTCCTTGTAGAAGTCACAGCAGGTGTTGAAGACTGTGTGTGAAAAAAGAATGTGAGCCATCTCACTGATCACTCTTATATTGGTTGATTGCATGTCGAACTGGTAATATTTTGGATGTATTTGGCGAAACAAAATAGGGAGCTAAAATCCAATTTATCGATTTTCACTTTTTTTTAATGTGGCTACCAGAAAATTTAGAATTACTTTATACCTGATATAGATTTGTTGAGCTAATAACTTTCCCACAGGCAAGAAGATCAGGCCTAGATATTTCTCACTGACCTGTGAAGCTGGAGGGTTCTATGACTACCCCAGCAGCCAGTGTGATTGCATTTAAAGTTCTCACAATTTGGGGCAACGAAGGACTGGAGAGAGGACATCAAATCATGCGAGATCTTTCCCACTGTTAACATGGCTGACCATGTACAGGACCTGCCTGGATTTACAGCTGGTGCGTGCCCCATGCTCTCAACAATCTGATCTCTTGATTAACCTGACATTGTTTTTGAAATGGAGATGGGAGGGGGGTAAAATATGGGAGTCATTACTGGTGATGACACCCAAACCCGAAGGTGAAAATGCCGAGGCCTAAAGCTGGTAAAAGAGTCACAGGTCTGCCAGGACTTGTCATCTGAAAAAGACTAAAATGAGAACGCACACGCACAAGCTCCCGCACACACACCTGCCTCCTCCTGGCGTTTCATTCAAGGTTTCTAAAGATAAGATGACCTAGTTTCCTAACCCAGTTTAGAGCAATCCCACATGAAGATTCTCTTTCCCTAATCTTGTCCCTGAACCAAACAGCCAGGAGGTGCACTGAGTTACGTTTTGACCTGCCTAGGAGAGATGCCTACGTCTTAGCGTCATCAACTACAGGAGAGAAAAGGTGGTTTGGATTTCGGATCTGGCTTTGTTTGTGCTGAGGCTCGGTTTTCCTTAGCCCTCGGGACTGGAGAAAGTTTTCCAGTGAGGTAAGAAAAAAATACAGTCAAGGGTGCTAAGTTTAAACCAACATGCCCTTTAAAAAAAACTTGGTGGCTTTCTTTTCCACCATCGTTTTGAGAGGTGTTTTAGGCAGTACCACGTGCAAAAACAAATGATGAAAAAACAGTGGAGACAGAATAAGACCCCCCTCCCATCTTGTCTGCTATAATGTTAAAAACAGGGAAGAAACCTGTAAGGCCAGATGAAGTCTCTGTCACAAGAGAGGCATGTGACCTCTGAGAGAAGACACACGTTATCTACACAAGAGACACACTTCTAAATAGGCTAACTCACCCCACACTGGAAACTCGGACTCCAGCCCAGGAGAAGAGAATTTTTTTTTCCCTCTTGAGCATTACTCCCTTTCTAGCAAATTAGCTTGTTTTCCCCAAAACTAGCTTGGCTTGGCCAGCTGTCCGTGGGAGCAGCTGCTGCAGGTTGCCACCAGGAAGGTGAAGAGAGGATGCCATCAGGAGGTACGAAAAGATCAAACCACTGTGTGTTTTAAGACTTAACGCAATGCACTGTATTAGGAAGGAAACTTAAAGTGTTACTTGGAATTAAAATAGCATAAATCCACTTATGTTTAAAGCAGGCTTTGGACTCATGACTACTACCTTTTTCAGGAATGGGAGATTATCCAAGTGCCCATGGACTCCCAGTGGGTGACTTGGCTGAGTGAGCAGAAAAACTGTAATCAATCAGTCCCCTGACGTCAGTAACCAGCCAGCTACGAGGCCCATGACGCTATGCTTTCCACTGTGGAAAAGAAAGAACAAGCAAAAAATACTGTCCCTCCCTTCAAGGAGCCTGAGATCTAACTAAGGACCTAGAATAAGAAAATCTACTAAAAACACTAAGGTGGCTCTAAATTTTGTAAGACAGTGCATGGTGGGTAGAGATATTTGTGGGATCAAAGCAAAAAGTGAGTAAACAGAATCAGTTTGATTGAAAAGATGAGAGTGAGAGTAGTCTGGCAGACAGCAAGAGAGGAAATCGTTTCCACATCAGGTGGGGCCGACTGTCTGCTGCTGTTGAGAGAAATGCAGGCACCAGGCAGAAGACCGAGCTGGCTACTCCCCACACAGCAAGGTGAAGGGTTCGAACCCTGACATGCATGCAGGGAAAGGCCTGCGCGCGGGCTGCAAGGATGAATGTTGGCCAAGAGTCACCAAGGAAATGAAACTGGGTGAGGCGGAGGATCCTGTAGGTCACAATAAGCCATCTGAGCAAATCAGAGCAGAAGAGAAGCTTTGGACTTTGAGGAACAGACTAAAAATAAGAGAGAGAATATATCACAGAGTAGGAAAATGAGAAAATGAAAATGGAATACTTGGAGGAAACTCTTAAGTTCAGGTACTCAAAGCGTAAGAACTGACTCCTGTCACAGTGTACTGCTCACCGAGACGCACAGGCCCCGGCAGTCCGAGCTCACTGATTCAGTGCTCACCTGGGTCTCCGCCCCCACCAGCCAGCCGCTCCTCAAATCCCCTTGCAAAAAGACATTTAGGAAATAACTGTGCCCCTCCTGAAGACTTTAGCACATACGCTCAAGTCAAAACAGGGCCCTTTGGGGGTTCTACGATAAGTAGAAACTTGGGGAATAAGATCGTAAGTCCAGGTTCACCCTGATTTGCCATGCAACTTCAAAGTCACCATGAACAGCTCTGTATCTGTTTTCTCAGTGGTGAAATGATGTATGTCAGGGTGGATCACAGTGCTATAGGCCTTTGAGATGACCCTCATTTCCCGAATCAAACGGTAATGGAGCAAAGAGAATTTCAACCCGAGAGGCAGGGGAGGTGGGATGGGGAGCAACGGGACGCTTGTCAGCCCTGCTCCGCCCCAGTCCTGCCAAAAGCATAACTTGGCCCTATCCAGGCCCTTCATCCTCACCAAGGAATTGGAGATCCTCTTTGTTTTATTTATTTTTTAAATTTTTGCCATCCTCCTCCTCATTTGGAAGACCCTTAAGATACTCCAAAACAAATTAACACTAAATAAACAGCAGTGAATAAGTAAAGATTGACCACTTTAATATATTTAGTCCCGAAGAGTGGGCTCTGAGGGAGAGACAGACAGTCGTGCTCTTTTTTTATAGGGGTGCAGGCAAGCGGGGTGCGGGGTGGGAATGGCAGAGACAGGTCAAGCCAGAAAACTAGTCTTACACTTTGCACAGAAAAAAAAAATCCTGGTTTACCTGCTTAAATAGATGTGCAAACTAACGTGACATAAATGAAATTGGTGAAAAGCACACTCATTAGGAAAAGCCAAAAATGTCGAAGCAAGGCCAAGTCTTAGCAGAACAATACACAGCGGGGTGAAGGCAGTCTCTTCCATTAACGGTGTTGGAACACTGGTCAGAAAGATGCAAAACAGTGAAAGTGGGCCACTCTTACACCATATGCCAAAATAAACTCAAAATGGATTAAAGACCTAAATGTAAGACCTGAAACTGGAAAACTGCTAGAAGAAGACACAGGCACTGAACTCCTGGACATAGTTCTTTGTAATATTTTTTGGATATGTCTTCCTGGGCAAGGGCACTGAAAACAAATATAAACAAATGGGACTGCATCAAACTAAAAAGGTTTTGCACAGTGAAGGAAACAATCAGCAAGATGAAAATTCAACCCACTGAATTCGAGAACAGATTTGCAAATGATATTTGAAATGGTTAATATCCATTAACCAAAATACATAAGGAACTCATCCGACTCAACATCGGAAAGTCCCCACAATGATTTTAAGAATCTGTTTCTTCCTCTCTTCTGAGAAAAATGTTTCGCATGACTGTAGTAAAAAATTGTAGGGTTGGTCACAGTTTGGCTTCTGTTTGCTAACAGCAATATTAGCCCACAATTATTGTTTTTTCAGGTCACAGCTTAAAACTCTTCCCACAGCATCTCTCTAATACGCCTTCAGATCAGACGAGACTTCTGGTTTTCCCTCCATTGTTAAAATTCCCAAAGTGTTTCCTGCCACCACGAAAATTCTAGAGGCCACGTGACAGGGTGCCCACAACCAAAGGAGAGGAGGACGTCAAGAACCATTACACAGGAATCCAGCCTTTGCTCCTATTAGCTCTTCCTTTACAGTATACTGCGGCCTCCCGCCACCAGCCCCAAATACCATTTTGATGAAATGTTAGAGTACATATCTCTCTGCGGGAATCAGAAGATAATACATACTAGCCCAGATGTGGCTCAAGCAGGACACCTCTTTGTAAAAGCATTTCTAATAACCATTTCCAACATCAAATGCGGATGGATTGTGCTTCCTCACACTCCAGGGACGCTCTCTGTGCTTCTCTGGTCTAAGTGTCCCCGCCCTGCATCTTACCTGCTGGCTTCTCCTCCGCCCACTGCATTCTAAGATTCTTAGAGACAGAAACATCTCCCTCACCTCAGAATTCCAAGAAACCAACACAGGCTCTCGGACAAGGCAAGTACTCATATGTGTGATGAATTAATACATTCTTCAATTATTTTATTTATAAATAAGTAAGCCTGCAGGCTGCACAGTTTACAAAGAACTTCCACATTTGCCGCCACATTTGATCCTAACAACACTCATGAAGCCCCTTCAGGAGGGGCCACAGCCGCCCCCATCACAGATGAGAACACAGAGCAGAACACAAGGAGCAGAAAAAGGGTCTAATGAATGTTTCTATCCAAATAATTTAAACTGTCATGAAATCTTGCATCTTGAATAGAGGACTGTTTGAAGCATTATGAATACTAAACTAACTTATTTGGGTCCCTGATATATAATATACATTTTTAATACATATTTTAGTATATATATTTTAATCCTTACCCAAGGATATTTTTATTAATTTCACAGACAGGGTGGGGGGAACATCAGCATGAGAGAGAAACATCAACTGTATGCATCCTGACCAGGGTTTCGAACCCACAACCTAGGTATGTGCCCTGACTAGGAATCAGACCTGCAACCTTTTGGTGTATGGGATCAACACTCCAACCAACTGACCCATTGGGCCAGGGCTGGGTCCCCGACTTACAACACACACTCACACTCATCATTGGTCTGTGTGTGTCTTTCTTTGATTTTATTTATCTGTTTGTACATTGACTTCTTTTTTAATTATGTAATCACTGACATAAATATATCTTATACTCTGTTATGATTTAAGAGTTTATTAAATAGCTGTCCTGGAATAAAGGGAAACTCCGGGAGAGGAACAGTCTTCCTGAACAACAATTCAACATGCTCAGGTGGTATCTGACTCTCTCAACACTGCTGTAAAACAAAAACGTTAATAAGTGTGTGCTTGAGAGAGAGAGAAATATTGTCATATAAAAAATTAAGTCAGAGCATTTGTACTAAAAAATAAATTTAATTTAATTTTAAAACTTCTCTCTTTTCCCCTACCCTGCTGTGCTCTTTCTTACAGGAAAAAAGAAAATGAATTTCCCCTATGTTAACTACAAAGGCTAAACAAATTCATCATCAAGACTAGACAGGCAGATTTTCAGAGCAGCCTCTTCTCTCTTCATGCTATTCCTCACATTCCTTCAGAAAGGGACAAAACCTTTTCAATCCACAGTTAGAGATGTCTTCCACCAAGAACTTGACTCACTGATGACTTTCAACAAATGTGTTCTAACTGACTTAAGAATTTCCGGCTGCAATCTTGAACTCCGGTTAACAGTTTTTGTGGAGGTCTTTTGGTTAAAATGTTAAAATCAGTACAGATACCCACTCCCACTGAGACAAAACCTATCTACCTTTGGGTGAGGGGAGGAAGTATAACAGGCAGGAGGACATGAAGTGCCTGGGATGTAAAGTGAGGTCATCCTCTATTAAGAAAAAAGAAAAAAAAGAAAAGAAAAGGAAGGGAGGGAGGGGAGG
>CM052549.1:73434966-73488991 GCA_028533065.1 Trachops cirrhosus
CTGATCCATGAGGATTTGATTTTAGTCTTCAACACATCTGACTTCATATAAAGAACTTATGTTCCTGGGAGTCTGCAACTGGCTTAGCTATGTGAAGATTGGTCAGTGAACAACAATGAGAATACCAAGTCCCTACAACCAAGATTTCTCTACCCAGCAAGGCCATCATTCAAAATGGAAGAAGAAATAACGAGCTTCCCAGAAAAGAAAAAGCTAAAGGAGTTCACCACCACCAAATGGATATTAAATGTTAAAGGGTCTTCTTTGAAAAGGAAACAAAAGATCAAAACTATGAACAATAACATGGCAATAAATACACTCTACCAACAACTGAAACGAAAAACCAAAATAAACAAGCAGAATAGAAACCAACTCATAGATACAGAGAACGTTTTGACAGCTGCCAGATGAGAATTGGGGGAGTAGGTGAAAAAGGTGAAGGGATTAAGTAGTACAAATTGGCTGGTACAGAACAGTCATGGGGATGTAAAGTACAGCATAGGCACTGTAGTCAATAATATTCTAATAACTGCGCATGGTGTCGGATGGGTACCATATTTACTGGGATGATCACTTAGAAAGTTATACAATGTCTAATCACTGGGTTAGGCACCTGACACTAATATAATGTTGTAAATCAACTGTAATTTAAAAATAAAAATTATTTTAAAAATGAATAAAAAAATAAAAATAATTAAGTCTTGCTTGTAGCTATGGGAACCCTGAGAAAGAGACAGACACGCATGCAGTCGAATCGTGATTAAACAAGAAAGCTGGCACCTACACTCCAGTCCAGAGTCGCTCTGGGCTCCTTCGCTGGACCATTTGCCACAGGAAGGCCGAGGGGGGGAGCAGGAGCCAGGTGCTGCAGGCCTGCCCGGGAGATTGCTTTCCTGCAGCAAGAAGAAAAAAATACAAAGAAAAACCAACATCAGAAGGTAATACAGACCTAAAAATTTCCCCTGGGGTAGAAATGATGCGTGAGTTAGTCTCCTGCATGTGCAAACCTTCACAAATGTACTGGACTATATCTCTCGGAAGGTCATGGTGAAGGTAGAAGGTGGCAGATCTCAAAGACAGGGCGGTTGAGGGCGGTCATGTTGGGGAAATATTGCTTGAGGACCAGAAATTTAAAATGTAAGCCCCTGTTTAGGGTAGAGGAGAGAAGGCAGGTCTGTTTGCAGAAAAAGGCCTAGGGCGAGGGCGGTCCCAATACGTGCACAAGTTTAAAGCTGCCAGACAGTCAAAGCAAGGAAAGCAGACTCGTGAGGTCTTTGGCTGAAATTCTTCCACGTCCCACCAAAGGGCTCTCCAAGTTGATCACAGCTCCAAGTTCACTCTGGCTCCTCTCAAGAACATCCTCCCTTTCCCCTGCAGAAGACTTCTACAGGCAGCTCGGGATTCTCAGTGGGAGAAGACTGGTTTTTATCTGCCAAGAAATAGCAAACACGGAAAGACTGACATCTCACCAAGGTCCATGGCAAGAAAAATCTAGAACATGTTGTTTGGATTTTAGGTTTGTTGAGTGGAACATTACAGAATTCAGGTGAGAAAGGTGGGAAAGGTCAAGAAAGTCAGCCCTGACCTTGGTCTGCAAAGACGAGAAATGAGAGGAGCCCCTTTAGCAAGCAAATATGATTATTGCTAAGAGAAGGGAGGGGAGATAACAATGGGGAGAATGAAAACAGCAAGAAGAAGAAAGCAGGAATCACCCAGGGAGACCCTGTAGTGCCATCATGAATAATACTAGTCAGTGTCTGAACATCCCCGTCAAAAATGTCAGACAAGGGTCTCGCGCTCAAATAGGAGTGCTGCTCTGTGATAAACTAAGTGGCGCCTGGAAGAGCCAGGAGCTTTCCCGCTGCAGAAGTGCCCACGCATGCTCTGAGAATTTCCTGAACTAGAATCAACAGAGTGCTGACTGGTCTGAGGGTGAGGGCCGGGTATCTGCATTCACATGCGCAGAGTCCTTCCGTAAGCTAACGTTTTCAAACGTCTCTATGGGACCATGGAAGGATTTTAATCTACAGTGGAGCTGGAGGACAAGAAATGCAGACTCTCGCACATGTGCCCTCAGGAAAGCAAAGCTTAAGAACTGAGAGACTGATTTCCCATACATGCCTGATGTACAGAAGATAGAAACTTATCCCTGGACCAATGAACATCTGCCAAGAATCTCTCCCCATCCTCTAGCCAATGAACTTGCTGCTTGGACTCTGGCTGGACTCCAGATTCCCTGCACTCTTCGCCCATAAAAACAGCTCACCCCCCAATATCGACAAACTCACCTGTAACTTGCTAAAGTTTGTGTGTCCCTAACGGCAATCCTCCTGCTATTTCTGGTAACTCAATGTTGCGTCAGCGTACCTCTTAATTTAGGTTGACAAGGCGGGGGCTAGGGGAGCACTAACTACCCAGGCCTGCCAAGGGGGAGCCCTGAAGGAAAGCACCAGCAACTTCATTCTGCACGTTACCCCCCATTAGCTCTCTGAAGCCTGTCTCACAGGACATGGGCATTGCTGTGACATTTGCCATCTGACACTGGACCCCCAGCCACACCAGGTCCCCGGCGAGGCCCAGGTCCTCAGACTCCTTCACCCATCTCACCACACAGAATAGAGGCTACACACAGCACGATGGGAAAAGAAACACGGTGATGCCAGACAGGTGGTGCACCCCATCCACTGGGCCACTGAAGGAAAAGGAACTTGCCCAGGTAAGGGGAGGGGCAAGGCCAGAATCTAAAGGCTTTGTTGGGCTCTCGAAGGCGGATGAGCTCTCCGCACTGTCCGCTGAGCCCTGCAGACTTCACCCAGAATGGAATCTGTAAAGTTGAGGGAGAGGAACAGCAGCCCCACCACCCGAAGAAAGGCTGAGTAAGAATCCAGGAAGGAACCCAGGGTTGTGCAGTCACTAAGCAATGACCGATTATGTCTGAGAGCTCAGCAAGTGGCCTGCCCTTTATGTGTGTGTGTGTGTACATACACACACACACACACACACACACACACTCTCTCTCTTACGTTCCTACACAGCAAGTCCCAGAAATAGTGGCTAGGTCTTCAGCAGTCAGAAGTGATCACATCACACTTGCCCGTAGCCTACTTTCAGACTCTCCCACCAGGCAGTAGGCAATGAACTTGCTTTATATAAGCCCCCAAGGAGTCATCACAAGTATGTAGGTCTTTAATGAAGGCAGTCTGAGGACGCAATATTCTCTTTCCTCATTTTGACCAAAGCATACAATTAACAACATCAATTTTGGTCCCTCATCCCAAAGTATATTCTGTTTTATTGAGCAATGAGAAAAAAGTACTGGAAGAGTCTTATATGGTGATCCTCTGTTCCCCAGGTGTTTTCAGCCACCTGAGTTCAAAGAACTTCTTTAGCATTTTTCTTGAGGACTTTTGTCCAGCTCTGAAGGAGTCTGAACAGTGATTCTGAGCCACTGTCTTCATCACCAAAACATGAGATCTTTGTAGAGTCAGAACCTATAGGTTTCACCTTTGACTCCTGAACGGTCACCACAACCTACTGTCACAGTAGAAAACACAGGACAAATGATTTTAACTCATGAGATGCTGTAGACTCTGACCACCGAAACCTGGCTCCTCTCCCTGATGAGGACCACCGGCAGAGGCGCACTGCTCAGATAAGCAAATAAGGATGCAAGGGATGTACGTGTCTCTAGAGGGGCAAAGTGGCTCCAAGATGAGAGGCATGCAAATGTTCACCGCTGGCCAAGCTCTGCAGTGAAAGTACAGTCACATCACGCTCCTCCCCAGCCTGTGAATAGAAACGATTAAGTACGGGCTTTTATGGATTATTTATTCCTCACTGTGGATGTAAGTTTAAAGGTGGTTTTCTGTAACATTAATAGCAGAAAATTGTATACCTACTACACATATAAACATCAATTACACGGGAAATAAGCAAGAAACATCAAGGTGGCTTCTGGTTTGTAAGGTTCATGGGCCTCACAAAAGATGTTATGTAAGAAAGCAAATAAAAGAAATATCTGTGGGGGGGAGGTGGAAGATAACTTCTGATTATAGCTTTCCATTTTTCTAAATAACCATGGAGAAAATCGTTTTTTCCAAGAGTTCACATATGTATACACATTTTCTTTCAAAATAAGAACGTAATTTCATCATTTCTCAGACCTTAAATAAAATTAGTATACGTTGCTTTTCTACTAGGATTCATCTCGGTTGACAAGATGACATTTAAGAGTCTGGTAGAATTTGGTGTGCATTAGGGAGCAGGGATTTTATGTTTCAATTTGTTCCAATAAAAAAACAGTCAATGGTGTTTCAATTTCTCATTCGTTTCTCCTGCTATGAATCCTCTCAAACCCACAGTCAGTAAAATCGTGAAATGTCAATGATTCTTTCTATTAATTTTACAGCATTGTGTCGGGGATGACAATAATGGCAAAAGAGTGTTCGAAATGGAGAAACCGCCAGGAAAAGACCTCTAACATATTTCAAGTGCAAAAGCCACCATACATTTTAAACAGCATTCTATTATGTCCTTCACTTCCTTCAATAAGACTATAAACTCCTAAAGGACAGGGCTCAATTCATCCACTAATCTTATTACATCCTAGCCCAGGGGTGGGCACAACATATATTCAGTAAATGCTTTCCGAGCTAATGAATGAACTTGACCAAGAAGCGAAGCAAAACAGCCTCATGATTAGATCAGTGGTTGAGAAATCTGATTAGAATGATCTGAATTATATCCCAGGCCTTACATTTCATTGATATTCTTTCCTGAGAAGGCCAGAACTCCTTCAAAGCAGCTCTTGGAAGATAAAGGCAAATAGAGAGAATTCAGTGTTCAGAAGCCAAAGACAGCTCGGTGGTCAGCATTAAAATGGAAGCCTTGTGCCACGACATTTGCACAGGACATGCGATAGTAGTGTTAATACTTTTATGATGTATTTATTGGTAGAAATATGCAGCATATATTCTTCATAAAAATATTTAAAATTTTATGGGAAAACATGTGAATAACTGGTTTTTTAGCCAAGGTCCCTCCAATTATCCATTTTGCAGATTTCTCTTAATTCACCCCGGTTCTTCTCTTCTTTCGGTTCTACATAGCTCCCATACTCAACCCATCTCCATCATGCCAATTCCGCCTCCCAGTGATTCCACCAGCGAGCAGAGTACAAGGAGCCCACTGAGAGAAGACAGCACGAGAGAACCAGGAGGTCCCCTTAGCCAGGAAATCTCCTAACACAAGCAACCCACACATTAGAGATTGGTGAACTCATCTTCTTGCTCTGGAGAAGAAACCAGCTACCTAAAAAAGTGACTCTGCATCTTGGTTTAATTCCCCAAGGGCCTCAAGAGAGATCTAAATCACTGGGTGTGTTGGTGTCCCCCCTCCATACTATATTGGTGCTAACGTGGCTTTTAATAAAAGCCACCCACAATGCTTCTTGGTTGATCTAGACAAGCCACCTGCAATGTTAAAAATAGTCCACATAATAAAAAAAATTGTACCAAGCCCCCACAAATCCCAAATAATCCCACCAGAGATTCATGTAGGGATTACTTTGAGCCCAAATCCTACCTCCTACTCCATATGAACTCAAAGCACTTTTTGATGGTTTGAATGTACATATATTGAAATTCTGAAGAATGCAATTACTATTGAAACAAAGGTTGTGTTGAGTTTCCTAAGGATTGTAAGCCATTCAGAAAATTGTCTTTGCTATGATCACTATGCCTGTATCATTCTATTTTTGTAGCTGCAACTTCCACAGTGATTCTCCAACAGTGGCCTCAGCCTCAGTCTGCGGGGGGGGGCCTGAGAGCCAGGGGGGCCATGTAAAGCCTTCCAGGTGCCGCTAACCGTAATCTAGGCTGAGAAACACTGTCCCACACAGATGTGCAAACAGCTGACCACTTTATCGTGCCTGCTAACGTATCCAAGCCCTGGCATTTCCATATCGAAATATGCTCCTTCACTGAACAATGTATTTACTGAATGTCTCTTTTATACCAAGCACTGTTCTAGATATATAAGATACATGAATGCATAAAAGAGACATAAATTGCTGTCTTTGTGAAGCTTACATTCTAGCAGAAAATACATTTTTGCCAGTGCTGAATTACTTTGCATATCTTATATATTCTCCACAACAATAAGGTTGGTACCTTTATTATCCTCTAGTTTATATTTTATTATTTAAAAATAATAGCCTCTGCAGCTCAGCTAGTTGCAGTGTCATCTTGTATACCGAAAGGTTTGATTCCTGGCGAGGGCACACACCTGCGTTGCGGGTTCAATCCCCAGTCAGGGAGCCTACAAGAGGCAACCAATAAATGCTTCTTTCTAACATCGATGTTTTTTTTTCTCTTTCTCTCTCCCCCTCTTCTCTCTCGAAAACCAATGTAAAAATGTTGTTGGGTGAGGATTAAAAAAAAGAAAAGAATAGCAAAGAATAGTTAAGCTACATGTCCAAGATCACACGGATCAGAAGAGGTCCCAGTGAGCTCTGAATCCAGGCCTCCAACTTCAGACTGCACACACTTAACCATTACACAATGCCACACTTTCCCAAAATGCTAACAGCGCACACACACACAAAAAAAGAGACACGTAGTACAATCAGCCTCTTACTATACTAATCTTCTAATTGCCTCAATTATAAACATCAATTATAAAAAGAGAGAGGCCAGTTTGGGAGGTGTAAGAGTGCAGGGATTAAGAACAGACCTTACCTTACCAATCAACAGCTATGTTGTCAAGTTGCTGGACCTCTCTTAGCCTTAGCTTTGTTCTTTGTAAAGTCAGAACACCATTACCCAATTCAGAGAGTCGCTGAGATCATTTCTTTGAAATGCGCGCACAGTGCTTGGCACTCAGTAAGCATATTCACTGCTCTCACTGTTCTCTTACACACCGGCGGCCCCCACAGCACCTGGGCAAAGCTGGGTCTATGGTAAATCTCTGGATAAATATGTGCTTATTTGATGGCTCTCAAATATTACAAGTTCCCTGGACACTTTCGCTCACTCAACAAACATTTAACAAGTTTCCATTGAGGGCCAGGCAGTTCAGAAGGGTTATTCAAATAGAAGAACCTTCTAGCCATGGTAGTAATTCCATGGTTGCCAAAGGAATCTTTTCTTGTCTCCAAACTTGCCTACCTGCTTCATGCAAAATTAAAATGCACCACACTCTCCCCTCAGACAAATTTACCAACATATTTTTAAAAATGCACTCCGAATGCCATTGGAATTATTGGGTTATGTGAGTATCAATGAGGAAAACACCAAGAAAGCACGTTCTGGTTTGTCTGTTTCATCTGTAAGGCATACTGGTCGCTAAAGCCCCTGAGAACTTGTGACCCCGTTTGTCACACACGATTTATTTCCCAAACCTCATCCCTCACAACCACATTCCTAAAGCAATGTCAGTTTGGGCTTGGTGTGGGATGTGACAATAAACCTTATTTTAAAACAAGATGCGATTTCTTAACTGGGGTTCTCTCAGGAGTTAATGGCATTCTCCTCCTTAAGTGTTCCCTTCAGGGAAGAGCGATCATATTGTCATGGGCTGGACTGCATGCCCCCGCCGCCACCACCAAAATGCTCACGTTCAAGTCCAAACGGCAGACAGGGTCTTTACAGAGGCAATCTCGTCACCACGAGACCCTTAGGGTGAGGTCCCTAAGCCGGTATGACTGGTGTCCTCATACAAAGGGGACATCAGAACACAGAGACACGCCCAGGGAGAACATGATGTGAACATGAAGACAGAGATTAGGCTGATGTGACTACAAGCTAAGGACACCAAAGATGGCCCCCGAACCTCCAAGGGTTCGGGGGGAACCCTGGGACAGGTTCATCCATCCCCACAGCCTGCAGAAGGAACCAGTCTGCAGGAGCTGATCTCAAACCGCCAGCCTCCAGAACAATGAGACAATACATTTCTGTTGTTTAAGCCCCACCGTGTGTGGTCCTTGGTTACAGAAGCCCTAGAAAATACACACGCTTCAAACCGGATCCAAAGCCTGGATTTAGTATGGCAGGTTTGGCTAACTTCGAAATGTTCGCTTCTCTTTCCCAATTGCTCCCATGAACCTTTGGGTCCCTTCCAACCATAATGCTCCCCTTCAGAAAGTAAGAATACTCACACAGAAAACACGTTCCTATTAAAAAAAACCACTATTAAAAACAACATTCTCATACAAATAGATAGTAAGCATCTGACAAAGTTTTACTTAACTCATTAATGAAGTAACCGACATGGAAGACAAATACAGAATCAAAATGTGTACAAGAAACTGAGATTTAAAATTCTGGGGAGAAAATGCAGACAACTGTAACTGAACAACAATAAAGTAATTTTTAAAAAATAGTCAAGAAAGAAATGCCCCAAAGACTGCTAAATCAGAGGCAAGACTTCAATCCCTGTGGTGTTCACTATTTCTTTTGTCTGTAAAATCAGCTTTCCACGGGTTAACCTCTAACCTGACGGCGACACAAATTGTCAGGACCTCTATCAGTTTCGGGTTACTAATCAAATATAAAGAGGGAACAAAATTACAGTACCCATGAGTATCAGGTAAAAGTCCATTACTAAATAACAAGGTTCTGCTTCTATCGGAACAGGCTCATTAGAACATACTGTAGTAAAATAAGATTTAAAAAAATCAAGCAATATCTATTTTTTCATTACCAAAATTTGGGATAATCCTATTCTCACTATTCATAGTTCCAATTTAATTCAAATTCCTTGAGTAGTTCTAGATATATGTCTGGAACATTCTGGAAAATCTCATAAATTAAATTCTCTTATTCATTCTCCAAACAATAATAATTTCCTGGGCATGTTGTATGCACTGAATATCCCTTTTACCATTTTCTGTAGGTTGAAACAGATCTGAAACGGACGCTTTCAGGTTTATAGGCGCGTCGGGGGGAGTGAGAGGCTGAACTGTGATGCAGTTGCAACAGGAGCCTCGGCGGATCTCACAGGAAACTCTGGAGCTGAAACGATCTCTGAGACTTGCCCCGCTTCAGGCAGCCGAACGTCTGCATCAGCCGGTCCTTGGGTATGGACAGCCCCTTCCAGACCACAACTCTACGCCAGGGGCAGTGCCTGGGCCTCGGCTCAGCGGTAGACAGCCGAACGTCTGCATCAGCCGGTCCTTGGGTATGGACAGCCCCTTCCAGACCACAACTCTACGCCAGGGGCAGTGCCTGGGCCTCGGCTCAGCTGTAGACCACTGGCAGCCAACACTCCTAGAAGCTGGAGAAACAAGCACCGTGGCCCTGAGCAGGCAGCAAATGACGGCACCTGCTCTGGACCTCTAATACACAGGACAATGGGTAATTTTATTGGAACCACTTTTACTTAAGGAACTGACGTTGGCAAGTTGAAGTAACTTGCATAAGCCACACAGCTAATAATAATAAAGCCAATAGAAGCCCAGGTGTCTGGCTCCGAAGGTTCTGTCACTTTGCATTCCCTGAAAAAGAGAGTAAGACAAGAGAAGGAAAGGCACAGAAGGGGAAGGGACAGGAGGACGCAAAGAGGGCACCAGGCGTGGGCACGCAATGCTCTGACGTGACCGGTGAAACGCCCTGGTGAAGGGGTGGCTGAAAGACATTTTAAAACACAGCCTAATGTTCAAGTGGCAGTTTTTGCACTGCTGTGATGGAAATGCCTCCTTTGTCTCCTCTCCCATATTTCCCCCTTGCACTTAAATCTGTAGGGAAGTCTAGCGCTTGCCTTAAAGGCAGGGGGTTTTATGAACATGGAAATTGTAGAAGGGGCTGAGTTTTACAACTAGGTCAATGAACACCGAATAGACTTTGCCTACTGGAGTACAGAGATAATCAGAAATTGAACGAATTTAGAAAAAGCATTAGCCTGAGAACAGAAATAACCTTAAGAACATAAGCTCTCAGGAAATTTATAGAAATTGTAGGGAAAACGATTTAGATTTCCATAGGGTTGTCCCAGCAAAACTACGAACAAGACAAGTTTACCTTTCTATGCTAAAACACTATTCGTACCCCACTTCAATTTCTCATCACCCTGAAACCTGTGCTGTGTCACCACAATCTTGCTTAACTAATAGTGCCTCTAAATAGAACACCCAACACAATGTTGTCAACTCAGAACAGTTTATGATACGACCTTCATAAGGGTATGTATCTGCATTCTCAAAAGGGACTCCAAATGCCAACGCCTGCATGACCCACAGGAACAGAGTCAATGATGTTCAAAGCAGTTCAAATCATTTCCCTCCACTAACCCCAGGTCATTGTAAATATTGATGGGAGATGGAGGGTTGGGGTTAGAGCAGAGACCTACCTACTTTGAAGTCAACCCTAGTCGTAATGACCCAAGAACATACCTACATGTTGAGAAGACATTGCCAATGTGTATCAGTTAGAGGCAAAAAAAAAACACCCTGGCAAAAAAAAAAAAACAACACCCCAACAGGTTCTGATGAAGAGTCTTTGGTAAAGGAACTAATTCAAAGTGGAGTTAGGGAATGGAGCATTACTCAAGCTCAAGACTTAGGATAAAAAGCTAAGGAAACCAAGAGCATGTGATATTGAAGAAACAAGATGTCAAGGCCCTCAGCTGTACCTCTGAATGCTAGGTAGGCAGCAAACTGCCTTATTGAAGGTCAAGTAGCTAGTTGGTGGCAGCACCAGGAACAGAAATCAGGTCTCTTCCCTTCAGCCCAGTTTGTCTGCATTATCACTGTATGGCTTTGTCCATCCCATCCGGTTTTGCCTGTGGATGTACATGTTTTTATTTTCCTTGCCTCCCTAGCAACTAATTCATCACTACATAGACCCTCCTCCTTCCTATGTGTCCTGCAAGCCTACTTGCAAAAAAAGAAATAATGGTAAAATGTTCAACAAGCTGGAAAGAGAAAAGAATGTCCTTAATCTGATGAAGGGTACGTATGAAAAATCTACAAGTAGCATCATACATGATGGTGAAAGATGAACACTTTGCCCCTAACAGGGAAACAAAGTAAGTATGTCTGCTCTCACCACTTCCAGTCAACACTGTTCTGGAAGTCTTGACCAGTGCAGTACAAAAGGGGGTAAAAAAAGGCAAAGAAAAAGGCATACCGATTGGAAAGAAAAAAAGGAAAATTTATTATTTGAAAATGGCATGACTGTGTAAAACCCCAAGTAATACTACAAAAATCTACCAAAATTAATATGTGAGTTTGCAGTCACAGTGTACAAGCTATATACAAAAGGCAACTGCATTTCTATATTTAAACAACTACAAATTAAAAAATAAAAATTAGATACCAGTTAACAATGGCGTTCAAAACATGAATTACTAAATGACAATCTATTAAAATATGTCTAAGACCTTACACTGAAAACTATAAAACATTGCTGAAAAAATTAAAGAGGCTGTAAATAAATCAAGATATCATATTTGTGTATTAAAAGACTCGATACTGTTACAACATCAAATCTTCTCAAAGGGATACATAAATTCAACACAATCCCTCTCAAAACCCATTCAATTTTAAAACATACAGGAAAAAAGGACATAAAGTAGTCAAATAGTAATCTTGACAATGTTGGAGAACTTTCACTACCCAATTGCAAGACTTATTATAAAGGCAAATTAATCAAGAGCATGTAGTACCAAAGGACTGACAATTAGATCAATGAAAAAGAATTGAGAGTCCAGAAATAGACCCACACGTGTACAGCTTCAAAACAGCAAACAAATAGATGGAGAAAAGAATATTCTTTTAACAAATGAAGCTGGAAAAACTGGTTATTCTTATTGGAAAAAAATTAGTCTTGACCCCTATTATACAATGTATAAATAATGCTTCAAGAGGGATCACAGATGAAAACCTCAAAGCTAAAACCACAAATCTTCTAGAAGAAAACATTAAAAAGTACCTTCATGACCTTGGTGTAGGCAATGATTTTTTTAGACAGGATTCAGAAAGTTCTAACCATAAAAGAAAAAACTGAGAAACTGGACTTCATCAAAATTAAAAATTTCTGTGTATCAAAATAAATATCAGAAGATACTTCTACTCATTCTGCCGTCCCCATTCCTGTGCCAGCTGTGAAAACAGCAGAGTCAGAGCCTCTGAAAAGCTGCTCCTTCTTAAAAGCGATGAGACTACTCGCAAAAATTGTCAAGAATCATACTTTTTATAACTCTGGAAATTACCGATTGATTGGATGAGTTCGGCAGCAGCCCTGGCCTTGGCTGGTCGCGAGGGCAGGCTGAGCTCACGTCTTGGCCTGGGGGCAGCTTCAGCACGCTCCACCGACTGGGGGGCCGATCCCGCAAGGCTCCCTCATCAGGGACTGCTGAGCAAGACGTGGTCCTGCCTTCCAGTGGGTGCCAGGTGGCCATAGCATCGTGCCGCAACCACTCTACGTTTAACCAGTTTAACCACTCTAAGCTGTCTTTTCCTCAGCTGTGAAGGAGAAAAGACGGTATCTTACAGAAAACGAGACTACAAACTGCCTTACAAAATAAAAATATTTATTTGTAGAGCTCCAGTGTCTTTGATGTGATAAAATGAGGAACGTACCCTCTTCAGTACAAGTGGATTTATCATGAAACTAATGAAGCTTAAATTGGCCTCTTACTTTTATGGATCACTCTGAGTACTGGGATTCACTGGATTTGCATGTGGGAGGGGGAGATCGAATGCAATTAGTGTTTATCTGTAAACATTTTTGGTGTATTGTCCAAAGAGATCTCAGAAAATACAGGGTCCAAGTCACAAAGACCCCATCATGGGTCTGTAAGAAAAATGTGTCTTGAATATTGACACTAAGTGATAGAAGAAAAAACAAACCTTCCCTGGATATCTGACTCCAGCTAGCCTTTAAATGGGCTTGTTCCCTGGGCTGTCCAAAAGACTTCAATTTAAATGTTTAATATGAAGTCGTTATGGGTTAACAAATTTCCCTGAGCGTCTTGGGAACAAATACAGACCCTCCCTAGAGAAACCAATTTCCAAACCAGGTGTCTAAGAATTCTCAAAAAGTATCAAGACAAATGAAATTCCCATCAAAAATTGCAAATACAGGAAAATAAACAGGATTGAATGAGTAAAAGTCAGCAAAAACAACAAACTCTAGAATACTCAAAATGTTTCAATAATATAAAATAATTATGTTTAATGTCATTAAAGAAATAAAAGATAAGGTTTAAATTAAAGAATAAGAGAATCTAAATAAGTTAACTTTAGTTTTAAAAGAATAACAATAACTTTTATATTAGAGAAACTATAATTAAGAATAAATACTAAGTGGGTGTATAGTAGGTAAAAGTGAGAAAAATAAGTGTTATTAAACTACAATGTATATCTAAGGAAGTTATCTAGAATGCATAAAAGAGACAAAATCTGAGAAAGGCAAGTTAAGAGATGCAGAGAGCAGTGAGAAAGTAAACTGAACATAGATCTCTCAGAGTTTCAGAAAGAGAAGAGACAGAATTGGGCTGAGACAATATTTAGAGGCATATTAGGAAATGATTAAAATCATCCAAATAAGTTGTGTTCATGTAATAAAAAGTTTAATATTTTAAAGATGTCAATTCTCCCTGAATGATCTATGGATTCATAAAATTCCAATCGAGATTCCCATTGGCTTCTGGGTGAATCTGCTGGACAAATTTTAAAATGTATGTAGGAAAGCAAAAACAAGAGTAACCAAGACCCCTGGGAAAAAAAAGTTGGAAGTAGGGAGACTTGTTATAAAACCCTAACAACTCATACAGTGTAGTATTGAGACAGGAACAGAAAAAATGACTACTAAGACAAAAATAAGAGAAACTCAATAACAGACCAAATGTGTGTGTGTACACACACATATATATGAAAACATCATTTATCACAGAGCAGGCATTGTAGAATAGTGAGGAGAGGCACATTTTTCATTAAATGGTCTCAGAAAAACTGATTATCCTTACAGAAAAAAATAAAATTGAACCCTACCTCAACGAATACATAAAAATTGATCCCAGGTAAATTAAAGATGAAAATATGAAATACAAAACTACTTAATATTTAGAAGACAACATAGAAAAGCAGATTTTTTTTAATCAAAGTAGAGGGAAGCATTTAACAAACATGCAAAAATGGAGATTTTCTAATAGAATTTATAAAGTCAATTAAATTAATTCTGTTTATCAAAAATATAATGAAAAGAGTGAAAAGACAAGCTAAAAAATAAAAAGATATTTTCCATATATGATAATATACAACCATGTATAATATCATATAATTAATATAATGTGTAATTAGTAGAAACCAACAAGAAAAAGAAAAAAGCAATACCCTTTCTTCCAAAAAAAAAACGGTGAACAAAGATTTGAACAGGCACTTTACAAAAGAGGAAATCCAAATAGAAAAGAGAAAAAAGGAAGAAGGAAGGAACAAATTCATTGCAATTGGGCTGGCAAAAATTACATTTTTATTTTTAATATTGATTCTTGAAAGTACTATCCCTTGGGAAGATGTAGAACTGTTAGAAGGCATGACCGCTGGGAAAACAACTGGTGTTACACAGAAATGGTGAAGGAGGACATAGCACACGAATGACCAATTACTCTCAAGTATAGTCCCTAGATAATCTCTGGCACGCACACACAAGATAATATCAAAACATATATCAGCACTATTTATATAAAAAATACAGAAACAGCCCTAATGTCCAATGGAAGCAGAAAAGATAAATACATTGCAATATATCCACACAATTAAAGAATACTCTATAGCAATAAAAATGAATGCTCTACAGCTTCAAAGAACAGAATAGATGAAATCAGGAACACAGTGGTGATTGAAAAATGCCAACTGCAGAATACATACAGCTGAATTTCGTTACATAACATTTTAAAACACCAAAAAGAACTACAGTATGTATCCTGGAGAGGCGGCATGGCAGAGATGTTAAGAGCACATAACCTTCAGCCGGACTTCCAGAGCTGGCATTCTCTACTTCATCCCCTAACTATGTAAGCAGACAGTTACTAAACCTCTATACACCGCCGTTTCCTCATCTGTAAAATGGGGGTATTAGTCTACCTACCTCTGAGGATTGTTTTTAGGGTTAAATTAGTATGTGGCACTTACAAGTTTCTCGCACAGAGAAATCACTCTATGAAAGTGTTATGCTGTCATAATCATTAGAGATAGAAATATTTTGGTAAAAAAAAAATAAGGAAAAGCCAGGTAGTGATAAGTACACATTTGAGATGATTTAGAGGAGGCTAAGGGATGGATTAAGGAAGATATCTGGGGGGACCTCCGAGTTTATGGTAGCGCCCTGTGTTATTAAAATGGGTAGTGAGTACTCAGGTACTTGTGATATTATTCTTTATAGTTTACCAACATTTTATAAATATTTTGTTATAGTCTGTTTCATGCTCTCTCCCTCCCATGAAAAATATTTTTAAGCTTTGTTAAAGTAGACACAGAAAAGGGCTGAGTGAGTCTTTCCACGGTCAAGGTACCACTCCCCACTGATGGCTGCCACCCTAGAAAAACACACAGTCTCTCTCGATAACAAACGGTGTTCAGTAAGGTTCCAGTTTCGTGCACCCAGCATCAGAGAGTCCTCTTTATGGAAAGGCCTTCCGAACCTGCGGCCATTCTTCGGAATGTTCTGGATGTTGGCAGCCTCCATCCTTTGAGGACAGACTTTATAACCCAACCCGCAGCGAGCTATCTGAAACCAAGTGTGACAGACAAGATGGGTGGCTGGCTCTGTGGTAGGTAAGTGAGCGGACACTGTGTTTCAAAGCAGTTTCCCAAAGTAACTCCACAGAATAACCGGTTTCCAGGGTTCGCAAACAAAATCCAACTTTCCTCACAATTCAGGGACTAGTTCTACCAGGATTCCTAACAAATGGCTAGTCAGTTGCAGCTTGGAATTTCCAAGTCACATAAAAATAGGCAAAACACTTAAGAGCAAGGAAGGTGATAAGCGTCGATACTTACCCACTGTTCTATTTGCCACATTTTCTAAATGTATAATCTTTTGTTACATGACACTGATTAATACTGAACCATCATTTCAATTTCTAGATATCGAAATCCGATTCCTATCATCACTCGCATTAGCTCTCTTTCCCAGGGGAGGATAAGTTAAAGTTGATACGCTGACAAGCATTCCCCCGTGATTCACCTAAGTCATTGATGAAAGTTACAACCAGGACATGACCGAGTGCAGAATTTCTGCTCAGAGAGAAACCTGCCTCCATCTTGGAATTTGTTAATAATATCCGTGGGGGTGGTTTCTATCTTGACCGTAGGAAAATCATACACAAACAATCAGATGCATCGCTGAAGTCTAGACACAGGTTATCTATGGAATGACTATAGTAACCATATCCAAGTCATGAAATGAGGCTCGCTGCATACATTTCTTTTGGGGAGCACACACCAGCTCCCCGTGACTTCCCTGTCTAAGTCTACGTAACATACTGTTTAGGGACTCCTGCAGGAATTTTGCAGAGGCTGCCGGTAAACTTACTGAGCAATAGGTTCATCCGCCCAGTTTTGACAATGGAAATATTTTTGCTTTTACCAATCTTCCAGGAAATCTATAATTTTCATTATTTTCAGACATTATTGGTCCATGGTCTTACAATCAAATTTGCAAGATCTCTCATTATCTGTGACATATTATATTAAATGTAGAATGCTTCCCTTCTCAAAGAAAATGGACTATTTCAAAATATATTCTTTCTGACCTTGGATTCTTTTATATTGTCAATATGTGCTCCTCTCCTCCAGTTTTAAGACAATTCTCCTTACCCCAGGCTGGTATAGCTCAGGAGGTTGAGCGTGGGCCTGTGAACCAAAGGGTCACTGGTTCGATTCCCAGTCAGGGCACATGCCTGGGTTGCAGGCCAGGTCCCTAGTAAGGGGCACACAAGAGGCAACCACACATTGATGTTTCTCTCCCTCTCTTTCCCTTCCCCTCTCTCTAAAAATAAATAAATAAAATCTTAAAAACAAAAAAAAGACAATTCTCCTTAGTGGAATTATCTGAAGAAAGACTGGGTTAGTTACAAATTCATGTCCACTATAGATCTAAAATACTGATATTATTTTCCTTAGGATTTATGATTGTTTGAGGGTAAAAAAGTGTTCAAAACATCCAACACAAACTTGCTTTTAAAGGTATATTTTAAACAAAGAAGACTGTCTTAAGGCAATTTTCATCTTAAAAATGGGTGCCCATAGTTCTTGCTTTTCCATTTTTCTTCTATTTTTTTTTTTGCACCGACATTTACCCCAGGACAATGAGATATTCGGCATGGGAATGAAGCCAGGGGAGTGGAGGAGGCAAGAGAAGCAGGGGTGGGGGGAGGAGAAGAGCATGGATTGCCAAAATTCCACGTTAGATCTTGGTTCCTCAAGCAACATAGGAGGCAGCCAGCCTCCCACAGCTACCACACAGATGGGTCCTGGACAAAGTCCTTTCTGTGTATTTCTGTCAGTTCACCTTGTTAGGGACTAAAGTTTATGTCCCAAACCAACTCTGCACGCTGAAGCTCTGACTCCCACTGTGATAGTATCAGGAGGTGAGGCTTTCTCGAGATACCCAGATGTAGGTGAGCTCATGAGGGTGGGCTCCCACAATCGCATGAGCACCCTCGTAAAAAGAGAAGGAGACCAGAACTGCGCTGCTGCCCTCTCCCTCTCCCCAGCCCTCTCCCTCTCCCTCTGCCGCACCCTGCCTGCCCCACGTGAGGACGCGTGACGCGGTGAGAAGGTCATCTGCAGGTGAGTCAGAGAACCGAACCCGTGAGCACCTTGACTTTGGATTTCTCAGCCTCCGGAACTGTGAGAAATAAATTCCTGTTGTTGAAGCCAGCTCCTCTATTTTTTTTAATGCGGTCCAAGCTAAGACACACCCTCACCATAGCAATAAGACGTCTTACTGAAATTCAATATTATCTATAAAATGACTCCCCTGCTTAGAAAGGAAGCAACTCCTTGTTTCCAACCGAGACTTTGAGTCGCCTCACCCACCGCACCCCTGCATCCATTCGGGCAAGGGTCTCTCAACCTCACTAAATCACATATCAGGTGAACGCTCATCTCCGTGCCTTCACAAAACTAATTCTTCCACCTCACCTTCAAGCTGTTTATGCTGTTATCTTCTTCTAGTCCTCCTTCCCGATCAGAAAACAAAAATCAAAATAACCATCATAAAAATTACTAAACATGAGCTATGAGGAAACCCCCAACTTACTACACATGTGGCATGGCTAATCTTCGGGGAGCACAGAAAAGGTGGCGGTTTCTGCCTAAAAGAGGGAAGCAGGGAAGGCTTCACCGAGGAGGTGGCATTTGAGCTGGGCCTGAGAAATTTCACCCGATGAAGAAGCAGGTGCAACACTTGCTAGGAGAGGGGAAAGCACGGCAGGGAACGTCTCCTGCCCGTCGGTGCAGGCGGTCCCTGTGATGCCTCGCACGGAGCGGAGCGCGTCTGCAGGAAAGAAACAGCAGGACGCTGGGCTGTCTGGGAGCGAGAGGGTGAGACCTGGAACGACCTACCGGGGAGGTCGCAGACAGTGGGAGTTACCAAAGCTTTTACATAAGAGAACCCATTACCATCTGGTCTCTGCCAAATCCCTGAGTCACAGCTTTAATAGAACCACAATAGAATATTCAACGTGCGAGGTCTCTGGGAATCGTGATACACCCGTACGGCTGTCTTATTACCATTTCGCAGCATCTTCAGACAATCCGAACATTCATGAGTAGATTCATTGTCAGAATAAAAACCGTGAGAAAGGCCTTTAATTGACTGCAAAATTTCCTAAGAAAAGCTTGCCGACTATTCAAGCTCATGATCAATCCCCGCAGGTATCCCCAACTGCTATCGCATTCAGTTGCTATAACAACCTGCCACTCACTTCTCTTTACACCAGGAACCTGAAGACGGCTGGATCCAGAATAGGTTAACTCAAACAGAAAGCGAAAGACGCCAGTGGAGGAAAGCTCAGTGGGGAGGTAATTAAAAGTGAAATCACTATTCCCTTAATGATCTTTAAAAGCAAATGATAATGCAGTCTCCTGAACACACGCAGTGTCTGTTGAAGGACTGAAAGGTACACCAAGAGTGAGCATTTTATCACTGACCAAGAAAGGTTCTCCCCTCAAGGCCCACACTGCATCCCCGCCCTCCATCGCTGCAAAAGGCTCTCCGAGCAAATCCCCCTTAACCTCTCCGTCCTGGATTTAAACATTTCTCAGCACCGTTACAGCCCTACTCCTTTGCCTCTGCCTCTGGGGGAGAACGAAAACAACAATGACGCTACCTCCTGGCTTAAGCAAATTTTGCCACCAGTGTTGGTTGCAGTCCGTTTCTGCCTGCCTCCTGTGGAATGTTACAGGAAAACATCCTTCGCTCACTGCTGACTGGACCTCTCCTTCCAGCCTAGACCGGCTCTTCGCTTTCCTAAGGGAACTTGCCCTACTCCACTTGTACTGTAAGGTCGGATCACATTCCTGATCTTTCTTATTGGATTATAGATTCCTCGGGGACAGGGACGTGTGTCTTATTTTGGGCCACAACACGACCAGCAAATAGTAGGTGGCCGATATCTGTGACTGTGATTGGAGCTACATGAAGTAGTTTTGCCTTGTACACGGAAAACCTCCGAAAGTATTGCCTTCTTCCATTTGGTGGCTTACAGCCTGTGGGATGTGGAAGGCCCTTATTTAATCATGGGTAGAAATGGTTCAGATGTATTTTTCTTGCCTCTCAAGAAGGAAAAGGGAAAGAAAGATTGTATTGTTTTTCCTGACTTAGAAGAAACCAGAACTCTATTTAAAATGAGTCGTTGGCATTTTGGCTGCAGGGAACATTTCTCAGGCAAATGAAAAAATGAAATAAAATGAAAGAGTAGAAAGGCTCATTTTAAGTGACATCAGCATCTTGTAAAATCCTATGGAGCTTCTGCGAGGCTTAAAGATATGTCCACTTGCTCATTTACAGTCTAGTGAGGGCACCACTCAGTAACAGTTACACTGTGTGTGCATACTTGTAAACGTGTTTTTAATTTTTATTGTAGATATTTGGAAGTTTTAAGTTAAATGTCCATGCAAATTAATGAAAAGAGGAATATTATGTGGAGTGGAAACGAGGCACGAAGAAGGAAAAGATGAAATTCTAACAAGAGGACATGCTGAACAACGGCCCCATACTTCCCCGTTGAAGACTCCTCACACAAAGGTTGCTGCCAATGGCCACTCCTGGCTGCAAAATATCTCCGCACCTACTTATGACACTGTTTCCATACACATTACCTCCGATGGCTTACACCTCCCCTAGCTACCTTGTGGCAAAATATGCGACGCACCCAGTGGAAGGAGCAGCCGTGTGCCCTGCTCTCTCCCATCAGAAGAGGGGCACTCCTGGGAGGCGGCCGTCTCAGGACGAGGAGCCGTGACTCACCCAAAGGGCCCTCCTGCCCACTCACAGCATCTCAAGTGAATCCAAACGAGAACCAACTGGACCAGCCAGAAGGCTCTTAGTCTGTGAGGGTAACAGCGATGAGCAATTGCACACTTACTTTCTGTCAGACAACATATGAGGAGCTTTTTCAAAAGCAAACACTAGACATTATTATTATTATTGTTGTTATTATTATTGTTATTATTATTAGAGCAGCTTTGTGGATGAGTGTGATAACGCCCAGGGCGGTTACGTAACTTGTCCAAAATGACAAGTTAATAAAGAATGCAGTTGGGATTTGAACCCACAGCGTGGCCCCTTGGGGAACAGATGCCCGCGCTGCCAGGAGGTGTGACGGGAGTGTTGGCAGGCGAGGCTGAGAAAGGAGCCAGGGCCTGACAGCAAGAGGCATTCTAACTGAAAGTGGAAGAGTTCTCCTCTATACAGCACCAGTCTGCAGGACGGACTTTCTCTGTCAGACACACACACGGCTCCAGCCACCCGGCCGGGCACAGACAGGGTCGGAAGGTGGCTGCGGCCCGGCAGATGTGGAGGGGAAGCTCTCCCAATGCCCTGATGTCCGGGGAGGGCTGCGGCAAACATGGGCCCGGTCCCAGTTCTGGAAGAAAATAGTCCCTCGGGACACCACGAGCAGTCCCCCAGGCCCTGCGGGAAGCAGGAGAGGAGAGCCACCTACCAGAAGCACGATGACTTTGGAGCCCAGGTTCGACTATGCGATGCCACCTGACTGAACAATTGTCCTGTTGGAGGGACTTATGGCCAATGTGATCCCAAGGAAACAGGACCACATTTGTCAACAATATGAATTTCTTTTTTTTTCTTTTTATTCTTGTTCAATTACAGGTGTCCACACTTTTCCCCGTTGCTCTCCCCTGCCCCCCCATGCCGCCCCCACAGTCAATCCGTGTAAAACACACGAGGGCCATGGTCGTCCACTCTCTCAGCATCTCGGTCAGCACAAGGTTCCTGGTCTTGGCACATAATGCTTTCGTGTCTTGGACATCTAGATTTTTGTAGATGCCCCTGAAATTTAAACAGGGCACAAAACCTGAACCCACACAAAATGTGCCCTAAAAGGTACCTAGCTGTTGTTTGCAGCCCACCTAGGATTCCCAGCAAACAGTGGAAAGGTGTGCGCTCTCGGACCCCTGACCGACCCACAGCTGCCCTGGGCCCCGTGGGGACAAGGCGACTCCCCACATCAGAAACCTTCTCCCCAGCACGGGCTTCCCAGCAGCCTCTGCCTCCGAGCAGTAGTTACACCTGTCTCACCTTTTTCAGGAATCTCTCTTTAAAGCAGATGATTTTCTTGGTGAGTCTACATTTGGTCAACAGATCGCAGTTCAAGAGTAATAGATCACCATTTGCCCCTTGAACAGGAATCTGTCATTTTCTCAGCCAAATTCAACAAGGTTTTCCAGTGACGAGGGTGGGAAAATGACATTCCCGCAGGGTTCCTTTGAGACTGGCTGGGAAGGCTTCACCCCTCAGCACGGAAGTCCCCCGAAACCTACCAGTGTAATACATTTATTTTTATTTTATGCTTAGAGATGTGTTATACTTCTAATTCTCTGAGTTACTGGCTTACTACACATAGGAAAAGGATGAAGAGGAAAGTATTCTCTAACTGGAATTTTCCTTTGACATTCCCATTACTCAAGACTTATTTTTAAAGTTGTCGGACATCCATACCCTGCCGATGGTGCCTTTTGTTATCTCGAGCATCACATGTTCAAGGCCAGGCTCACCTGGAGCCCAGGCGAGTTCTGAAAGCCAGTCACAAAGCAGGAACTGAAGCAGTCGTGTGGCTGCAGAGAGCAGTGCAAACAGCTGAAGCCCGCTCCTTCTCCAAAGACCGTGATTACTCACAGAGCAAGAAATACAGAAGCCAGCAAGGGCTAAGCTGATCTAATATTCTGGTCCTGACATTCTTCCAGCTTACACCGTGCATTCATTTTGCAGGAGGTCCTCACATGCCCGGTGAACACCGCAAATCCTCAAGCTACACTGGCAGCTACAACGTCTGCTGAGGACCCTGTGCTCTCTCACTTTTAAGGAACTTTTAAGGAACTAATATTATCTTAGAACTGAAAGCAAAATCTAAAATTCATCAGTCTTAAGATTTTTCACACTAAAAAGAGGCTTGAGTCTTTAGAGTGATACGCAAAGTGGAATTTTTGGTAAAAAGTTATTAGATATTTAATGTTTCTGTGATAGTATTTCTAAATCCAGATCTTTTCTACTCTTTCAAATCTTTTTTTATTTTTGTTGATTTTAGAGCGAGAGAGGAAGGGAGGGAAAGAGAACGGAACACTGTCTTACTGTTCCACCCATTTATGCATTCACTGCTTGATTCCCGCATGTGCCCTGACCAGGAATCGAACCCACAACCTCGGCCTGTAGAGATGATGCTCCAACCACCTGAGCCATCTGGCCGGGGTCTTTCAAATCTTAGCCCTGTTAAAAGATTTAAGAATGTATACATTCTTCTCTAACATGAATTAATCACACTCACATGTTATTACAACCATTTTATATTTGAAATTTTTCTTAACATTTGTTTTATACTGTATAAGAATCTCATGTGCTATCCCTCCCTAACACACAATTTCACACTTATTACACTCATATTTATTTTTGCCTTGGGATTTATAATTATGGTTTAAACTTCTATCATGTCAGAGCTTTCTCAAGAGAAAAGTAGTTATATACTAGTCTGTTTGTTTTCCTCTCAACTGCTGCATCATCTGTCAGCTCTTCATTACGTCTCCATGATTTTTTAAAACTATTATTATTTTCATCCTTCATACATACAGATACAAAAACCAGGTAGTACCCAAAAAGTAAGTTTCCTTATGAATATTAGCCTCCAATCCTTTTACAATTTTATGCAAAATATTTACATTAAAAGATTTTATGTATCTTTCCAGAACTATGTTACACATTTACAAGTATGTGTGTGTGTGTGTTCAAATAGACTTTGATATCATAAATCACAGCATGCTATTCATTGTTCTTGGCCATCATTATTTACCAGCACATAAAGCCTCCCACACTACTTTTTAAGTACTGCATGATATTTCATTGTTTGGACTTACTGTAATGAGTAATTAATTTACGAGGTGCACAAATGCAGGGCCCTCTCACTGTCTTCTATGTGAGCAGCAGGCCCCAGGGCTGTGCAAGGTCTTGTACAGCATTGTTTCTGAGCCTACGGCAAACAGTCCTGCAGTCAGTATCATCATAAACAAGGCCTTCTGCGCATACCCAGTGCCCAGTCCATCTGTAGGATAAAACCCAAGAAGTGAACTAATGGATTAACCGGTCCCCCTAAATGACACCATCTACACCTGCATCGCCGCCCCAGCCATCCCCAAGTCCTCTTGACGCTACCTCAAATCTACACCACCTCCCCATCACTGCCACCGCCACCCTAGACCAGGTCACTGTGACCTGTTTCTTGGACTATTGTAAAGCCTTCTCGACCGGCCACCCTGCGTTCCACGTGCCTGCCTTCCTGTCCACCCTCTCTGCAGGGGTACCACGGGGACCACCGAAAAAGCAAACCTGTGCATCTAATGTTCCTGCTTAAAACCACGTAATGCTTCCCACTGCCAAAGGTTAAGTCCAGACTCACCAGCACAGACGACCAGGCCTCCACCATCTGGCCCGCGCTTACTAACCAGGCTCACCTCTGACCCTGTTGCATGCCCACTCTGCACTCTGCCCATACGGAGCCCTCTGTCATGTCCTGGATGGAAGTGGTCATGGGCTGTCCCTTGGCACCCGTGACTCCATTTTCCCAGAATACTCACTCCTACCGAATTCCAACCCTCCACCTAGCCAGCTACGCCTCCTTTCTCGGTCCTCAGCTTGGACGTACAGCACAGTGGTTAGCAGCACAGGCTCCAGAACCAGGCTGCCTTCGACTAGCTGCGCATCCTGGGAATGGCTTAATCTACTTTCCTACACCTTCTTGTCCCCACCTGTAAAATGGGGCTAACAACGGTATCAACGCCACACCTTTTTTGTGAGGACTGAATCAGTTACTGCACGTAAGGTACTAAAGCACAGCAGGTGGCTGGTACTAAGTGCTCAGTACTTGTGAGGTGCGTACCCCTCCTTAGAGAGGTCTTCGTGAGCCCTTTCACCCAGGTTGGGTCCCTTTGCAAGGGCAGCCCTGCCGTGATGTATAAGTCTAAAGAGAGACCTTCATCTGAAGGTTTGCCGATGATTAACTTACTAACGTGACTGCCTCCATTCATTCGCTTACGCGACGCGTTTATATGTGAGAACTCTGCTCCAGGCACCACGCCAGACACCTGTGAGCGGGGAGCAGACCCACCACTGCCTTCCGCAGAGCTGCCAAAATAAGAAGTCGCACAAATCAAAAACTGATCTCCCTGGGTATTGATTTTGCTCTTCAGTCAGCTAATATTTATGGAGCTAACAGTTATACCTCACGGTCAGGCAGTCTGCTGGATGTGAAAATAAAACAGAAAAGCCTTAACCAGGCCCCTGGCTGAGAGGTAGAGAGTCAGACAACAAACACACTTTTAATGCGGAGTTAAATCACGAGAGCGGCGGCGGCTAACAGAGCAGAGTGAGGGATGCTCCTCTGGAGAAGGCTGTAGCCAAGTCCTCTCAGAGGAAGTGACCCGTGAGCAGATCCTTAAAGGAAGTGAGAGAAAGCCAAGTTCTATTTGGTGGGAGCGCGTTCCAGACAGAGGTAACTCCAAGCGCAAAGCCTGTTCGATTTTCGTCTTTTGGGGGAAGAGCAAGGAGATGGGTGCAGCTCGGCCTCTGTGAGTGGGGGACAGTGACAGGAGAGGGGAGTGGAGCGGCATCGGGGGCTTTCTCTGCCACGAGGAGCGCTTGGGTTTCCTGAGTGTGAATAGAGGCTATTGGAGGTTTTTGAGACCGGGCGTGATGTGAACAGAACTGTTGTAAAGGCTCCCATGAGCTGGTGTGTGAAGAGTTTATCTGAATGCAGTGGAAGGAGACAGGTGTAGCGGGAGCACCCATTAAGGAGGCTGCAGCAATAATCCAGAAAACAGCGGTTTGGGTTGGAGGGTAACAGAGCTGGTGGCACGTGGAGATTCCACATAGATCTTGAAAAGAGAGCTAATATTTTACTAATAGACTGAGGCAGATTATGAGCAAAACAGAAGCCAAGATGACTCAAAGTGTCGGGACAAGCAGTGGTATGCTCATTGAGATGGGGACCCCGGGGGAAGACCAAGTATTAAGAGCCGAGGAACTCCATCCAGCATACGGTTTTGCACAAGTTAAGTCTGAGATGCCCAGAAGACATCCAAACCAAGACGCCGGGTAGGTAGGTAGTCTGGAGTGCAGGCAACAGCTGAGGACTGGAGAGGGACATTTGGGAGCCTTGGCACATGGAAGGCGTTAAAGGCATTGGGCCAGATGAGGTCTCCTCGGGGAGCGGCTGGGAATAGAGAGGGAAAGGTACACTAACACTGCGCCCGGAGGCTGTCTGACAGTTATACATTGGAAAGGTAAGATTGTTCCAGCAAGAGGCTGAAAGCAGTAGCGAGTGATGGAGGAAGACCTTCATAGTGGAAAGGGGGTAACTCTTTATAGAGGGAAGGAGGGGGGTGAGGGGCGAGAAGGATTCCTGAAGGAACTCAGTTGTTCTGCTGGTACCACCCCCTCTCTGTTCGTTAAAACCACTCCCTCCCAGAGCCTGTGGTTTCTCTCCCGTGCCCGCTCCTTATGCTTCTTTCCTCCTTCCATATATGCTGTGCCGCGTGTGTGTGTGTGTGTGTGTGTGTGAATGCACACTTGCCTTAGGCAGCCAAGAAAAATGCTGGTCAAAAGATCAACAGAGGAGAGAGAAATCAGAACCATCCTTGGTATTTTTGTTTTGTTTTGTTTTGTATAAGAAATCTACAGCTCAAGATATTTGAAATATAGCCTCCTGGGCAGAGATACAAGACAGGCCACCTTAACAAACAGTCCAAATAACTAAATTTTCCCTAATCCAATATCTTCCCCCAAGCCATTAAATTTTTAGGTCTACAGCATCCTCCCTCTGGTCTTCCTTATTCTATCACTGTGTCCCTGAGGTGACCTGGAGACATCACAGGACAACATTAAAACTTTGAAGCTTGTTTTGAAACTTCCCTTCAACTTGAAAAAGAGGTTCTAACAAAGGTATCTTATTTCAAATGCCTTAAAAACTCTTATATAATTTTATTTTTAAAAAAGATTTTTATTTCTTTTTAGAGAGAGGGGAAGAAAGGAGAAAGACTGAGATAGAAACACTAATGTACGATGTGCAAGAGAAACATCAATCAGTTGCCTCTCACACACCCCCAACCCAGGACCTGGCCCGCAACCCAGGCATGCGCCCTGACCAGGAATCCAACCGCTGACCTTTCATTTTGTGGGACAACGCCCAGGCCACTCAGCCTCACCAGTCAGGGCTATTGTATAATTTTTTTAAACTTTGTCATATTTCTTGCATTACAAAACATAAGTAGATTTAACTAACCTGAGAAAACTAAAAGTGGTGCTAATTTATTTTCTTTTCTTATGCCTTTGTTTCCTGACTTCTGATAACAGCCACTATTTCCCTTTCAGGCATAACTTGCCAGGTAAATCAAACCCAAAGAGAACAAAATGCAAAGTTTTAAATTTCTCTCTAAGCCTAACACCCTTGCTCTCTATAAGTCTCCTGACAGACTTCCACTGTCCCTGGCCCTGATCACCGTCCCTCTGCCTTGAGACTATCGTCTCTTATTCTTATGGATGTCACGCTGTGCCTAAGGATAGTTATGAAACAGAATGTTCAAATCCTCCCCAGCCTCGGCTGTTGCAACATGCCGCATCTGTGGTCCAAGAGTCTCAACTCGTATTTCCCACAGGCTGTTTCAGATGTCACCTTGAAGACCCCTCCTGCCTACCATACCCCAAACTGAACTTTTGGTCCTTCCGCATCTCAGGTAATCGCCCTCTCACCCGCTTCTTGGGGACTCCATCACCCTTAACCTCCAAAATGAATGAGCACTAATCCAGTCCATTCTACCTCCACACCATGCCTTGAAGCTCTCCTTTCACTGCATCTCCTCTGTCCCCACGGGAACCCAAGCCACCCTCCCCCAGGCTGCTGCAAGAGCTTCCGAACGGGTCTCTCCTCTTGCCTACTTCCTCTCCCCATCCAAGTCCAGTCTCAGAGCATTTGTCTTATGGACACCATTCTGAGAAAGAAAATCAGGTAAAATAATCCCCTGGTTACAAAAACACAACCCTGTCAGATAAAATCATTAATCAAAACACAATGGCACTGAAGTATGATGCTAGTTGCTAAAAATATCTGAGTTCCAAGAATCCAAGAAAAATACTGATTCTAATTTAATAATTCACACAGGGTGTGGTCATGAGCTTGCTTTTTTTCTGTGAGTTCTTCCACGGATGGATCAAATATTGACATCTGGGGCAAAATCATCAACCACCCATGCTTCATGAAGTCAGCTGAGAACCAGGTAAGAATCTCTAAAACTGCGTCTCTATAAAAAATATCTTTTAGGAGTCAAGGATTCTTGATGTATTACTATTGACCCCTGCTACTGACCGTACACATTTATGAACAATGTTGATGATCCATCACCTTCTCTATTTTAATTTCCTCGGAAAAAACTTACCTTGCAGGTGCTGGTAAAACTTTTACGACCTCCCCCTGGTGGTCTAGTCCTCATTCCTGGATGACCTTGCTACTTTGCTCTGACAGGTCTGACATAAATTCTGATGAAATAGTTCTTATTTATATGTTTCCATTTTATTTATCAAAGCATCTATTTATTAAGGGTGCTAGCATCTGTTAGTTAAGGGCGCTATTGTTTTCAAGATGTGCACAGGAAAACAAAATGTCGTCTGCCAAGGAGATGTTCACTTCCCGAAGCTACTTCCTAATGCCATTTCCATGGAAACAGGACCCTGTGCCTTAACTGAGATGACATTAATAACCAGGTGTCTAAAGACATACAAATGGGAGAAAGGGGGCAGAAGTCACTGGCCAACCTCTTCCACAGCAACGGTGAGCACGAGCATTGTGACCGTCATCTAAGAGGAGAGACACTCAACAAGTTAATATTTCATCTTGGTTTTATCCCTAAAAACATCAGGTGACAAAAACAAAAAATTGTCCTCACAAAGAGATTTTGAGCACAGCCACCCAACCAACAATCACAGGGGCTCTGCTGAGTCCCACGGCTCCTCAGCAAAGCCTGCCCACACCCAGCGTGTACCACCCAGAGTCAAGTGCACAGTCAAGTTCGGGTCAAGTGCAGAAGGCAGGGATATTTACATAAAGAGGTAACACTGCCCCTACACCGGCTTTGTTTACCTAACAACAAAGGAACAGATGAAAAAAGTAGGGGAGGAACTCAAATGATTCAATCAGAATGTTTACAAACCTGTGAACTTCACCAACTGCATCTCAAACACTCAAATGACTAAATTAAAAAGAAATTCCCCCAGACACTCATGGACATGTCAACAGCCTCGAGCCTTATAAGTGAAATAATTTGCAAACCACAAGGAAAACTACATATAATTTTTCATAGCAAAAGCTTAAACCAGAACATTTTGTTTGTGGTCAGAACTGAAGGTCTAGGAAACTATTTTACTGTGATGAAACCCTACTCCACCCACCCCTTTCACGATCCGCACGACAAATAATCCATCATAGCAGAAACAAGGACGAAACAAAAACTGGCGTGGTGTCTGTCATCACAGGACAATCCAAACCACGTGAGTAAAATTAGGTGAATAAAAAATTTACAAAAGTTGGAGCTACCCCCCACAAGAAACAAAGGAAAAATACTTTGAACTGGCTGAAAATTGCTTGGTGAAAAACGGCAAATGGTATTTTTTAACACAATTTTCTGCAGAACGTCTGGTCAATAAACGTGCTATTAATTCAGTGTTTTCTTCAAAATGATATTTGGGGGAGGGGGGACTTTAAAAGAAAAACCATGGCAAGCCACAATGCAGTCCAAAACAGTGGTAACGTTTCCTTCAGATACACCCAGAAGTGCGAGTGCAGGATCATACGGTAGTTCCATTTTTAATTGTTTTTAGAAACGCCATACTGTTTTCCGCAGTGACTGTACCGTGTTAGTGTACAGGGTTCTCTTAATCAGTATCTTGAAGAGGTATCTGTACCCCCATGTTCATGCCGCACTATTCACAACAGCCAAGATACAGAAGCCACCTAAGTGTCCTTTGATGAATAAATGGATAAAGAAAAAGGGGTGTATGGACACAATGGAGCATTATTAAGCCATAACAAAACACGGATGAACCTGGAGGGCATTATGCAAGTGACATCAGCCAAACAGAGGACAAATACCGTATAATCTCACTTACCTGTGGAATCTTTCACAGAAACAGCATAGAAGGGTGGTTTCCAGGGGCAAAAGGGTACCATGTTTCAGTTACAAGAAGAATAAGTTTTGAGGATGGAAAGTGCAGCTTGGTGACTGTGGTTACAACACAGTATTGACACTTGAAAGTTACTGAGAACAAGCCTTAGGCATGCTCACCACACACACACACACAGAGTTCACCATATACGTGAGGTATGGATGTGTTACCCTGATCTTGGTAATCATTTCCCAGTATACCTGCCTATCAAATAGCCACAATGTACACCGTGAATATGTACACTTACATTTGCCAATTTTTTCTCAATAAACTTGGGGGGGAGAAAAAATTTTCTTAAAAAAGCAGTGACAATATCAAAGTTTGTTCCCACCTGGGAAAAGTCACAGCTGGGAGTTGCAATGGCTAATGTCACAGAGTGCCCCCCACCAGACTTTGTCAGCACATTCAAGAATCTCCTTCCACAGCTGAGACGGAGGGATAAACCCAGAATGTCAGATTACTGATTTCTATCAGAGAAAGTTGCACAGGGTCCTGAATTCTCAGCCTGCATGGGAAGCAGTATCTACACCCAGCACTAGAGCATCCCCTCCTGCTTGGAAAGAGAAGGGGGTGAGTCTGGTGCAGTGAATGTAAGGGGTGGCATCAGGCCTCTGGGACTTAATGCACCCATCTGGTCTGGACCCTGCAACCCAAGTACCCAATGGCATCCATTTGCTGAGGTTCCCTTTGGTCTAATCAGTGTGTGGATCAGCACCACCAGCTCTTTGCCCCAGGGGCTTCTCTGTTTCCATGGTGAATCTGCCTCCCCACTCATCAATACACTGTTCCATCAGACATATGAATGCCTTTAATCCCACTGAAGTCAAGCCCAACTGGCTGGGAGCCATTCCATATCTTTTAAGGTGACTGCGTACATTTCTCTGTTACAACTGGTTTTGAAGTCTAACTTCAATGGGTAATCTCGTGTCCTTTTTTGGTGAAGGTCTTGGGGGTTCAGCCACATGTCTCTAGCTCCCAAAGACTAACAATAATTTCATGATCCTAGTCAGTTCACTTTGTCCAAATTAATGCTCTCTCAGAAAACTTAAAAAGCTTTTTTAAAAGATGGCTGTTAACAGGAATTAGAATCATTGAGAAAAAAATGGGGTGATGGATAGAGGTGCCAATTTATTTATTTTGCCAAGTAGGCACTTTTAAAAGAAAACTTAGTAACACTAAGTAACACATTTAGTAACACTAAGTAAAGAAATACTCCAAATAATGGAAAAAAGACCATCTCAGGCTAAAGCAGTGCCCTTAATTGTGGTAGGCACCCTGAGCTTTGTCACTTTCTGGGCTCCTGTCTTTATTTGGGCGTGGTCTGCTGGAGCAGCAGGTGGGAGAGCATCCAGATGTCTCTGATCTTCCGACAGTCTCCCCCCAGACCTCAGGGCAGGACGCTGCCCCGAATTAAGGACATCTGCCTCCTAGCAAAGAGATTCCAAGTGTTAAGAAGCAAAGGTGACAAATCATAAAAACTCCTATAACTCTTTGATTTGGGACAAAATTTACAAAAATACTATAGGCTATTTCATTAAAATGCCTACTTGTCTCTTTCAATGCTGAGCTTCCGGGAAGAACAGACCTCACTTTTCTGGTTGAATCTATTGTAATCTGGCCTCTGCCCTCTTGTGCCACTGAAATCGCTCTTGACAAGGCCATTACTAACCTTCTCGTGGCTAAATCCAATGAATGCATGTCAGTTCTTATTGGATTCGGTCTACGCTGACTACTTCCTTTTTCTGGAAATTCTCTTGGCTTCTAAGACCACTCCTTCATCCCTGATGGTTTCAAGCTTACTGCTTAAATCAGGAATGGAAACAGGAATTCATCTTCCGTGTCCACACTGATCAAACGCAGTGGGCTCTAAGGACGCTCTGCTAAGCGATTTCCGAAGGGAAGAGTGTTACAATCAACAAGCAGCGTTTCCCATGAATATGAAAGGAGGCGCGGGGCAAAAAGCATGCCAAATATCTTCAACCTCATTTCAAATACTGATCCTTCCCAGAGCTTCATCCCACGCCCTTCTCATCCCTGCAGTATGGCCTTTGTGCCTCTGGCTTCGACAACCTCTCATGCACCGCTCCCACGCCTCCACTTCAAAACCCAAAGTCTCCCCGAGTTCAATTCCCAGTTGACCTGGACATCCCACAGGCACCCCAATCTCAGCACGCCTACAGCGGCCATCCCCTCTGTCTAGAACCTGCTCGTCCAGACGTTTTCACTGCTGGCCAAGCCCCCACATCGGCAGTCATCCCAGAATCCTTCCTTCTCTTGTCCCTCATTCGAATTCGTCCCTAGGTGCCGTCAGTTTCACCCTCGAGCCCCGCGCCTCCTTGCTCTCCACAGCCACTCTACAGCTGCTCCGTTCAGTTCTGTACCAGCTCCGCCCTGGAGTTCCGTGCTGGCTCTTAAACTCATCTCCTAGACACCCTTCCAAAACTATAAAGGTCACTCCCTTGCTTTACACTCCTTCAAGACCTCCCCCACATTTTTAAAACATTTTCCCTTACAACTTTACTGAGGTGTCAGCTGCCACACAAGAACCTGCACTTACTGAAAGTGTACGATTTGATGAGTTTTAACAAATGTATACCATCACCACAATTAAGGCAATGCACACACCCATCCCCGCCCCCTACCAAATGTCCCTGTGTCCCTGTAATGCCTCCTAAGCAACCTGTGTGTGCTCTGCAATCAGACCGCCTGGGTCCAAACCCTCATTCCAGTTTCCTTCGAAGCTGATTTTGGGCAAGTCACTTAAGATCTCTCTGTCTCTGCTTCCGCGCTGAAGTAAAAAGGCAGTAATAACATTACCCGTCTCACACAAGTGTGGCGAGGGTAACAGAGCTAAAGTTTCAGACTGCTCACAGCAGCCTCTGCTGGTTTCCCATTTCACTAGATTAGAAGACAGAGCCCTTTCAATCACCACAGTGAGGCTCTGCACAATCTAGCCTGCCCCTGGTGCTTGCCAAGCAGTTTCTTTGGGAGATACTACAGCCTCTGTGTCCATTCTCCCTCTGTTCATCGCGCTCTTCCCCAACACGCCTGGCTTGTGCCCATACGGATACCGTAGCTCTGCTCAAAATGCCAGGCCTTCCCTGAGCATCCCACGTGGAATTTTCACCCCCTTCCCAGCCCTCTTCAGTTCACTCTGCTCCTCCCATTTTCCAAGGTGCTTATCACCCTCCAACTTCCTAGATATGTGCCTATGTATCTGTTATCCCTCCACTTCCACATGAGCTTCATAAGAACAGGGGCTTTGTCCATTTAGTTTACCCTTTCTCCAGCACTGGGCACATACGAGCTACTAAAAATCTTCGTGGCATTAACAGTTCCGGCACGCAGTACAGACCCCACTAATGGTAGCTGTTAACAGCAGCCTAAGTGTCCTCATTGTCGCCACCAGGTGTGCCCAGCTGTGTCACCACACCTCGTGAACCTCAAACTCTAGAAGGAACTGGAGATCGAACCCTTTCCTCCATGAATCAAGCCAACATCTATATTCTGATGACAATGTCATTATCTCAAGTTCTATTTCTCTAGTCCTTGACCTTGCCTAACCTTGATTTCTGGAATTAGTTGCTCCCCATGTTTGCTTTCTTGGCTTCCTAAATCTTGCCTCACTGCTGAATACACCGCAGACCCTCTGTCTGGAGCTTGGCCCACCTGACCCTCAAGAATCTGCTGAAATGAACCCGACTTGCTGGTCCCAAAATAAAAACCCACAGCATATCTCAGTCCTCACCTCCGCCTGATCAGGCCATCTGCAACTAACTGCTCACCCTCTAGTTGGACCATGCAACTTTAAATGAATTATGTATGTTTATGGGACAATCTCTAATTCATATAAACACTTCTGTGTCTCAGTAAAAGTTCCCATCTTCCAACAACACTTTACAACTCATTCACGGTTCTTGCAAAAAACTGCAGCTCTGTCATATGTAATATGAATTTATTTGCCTACGTGGCAATTGCTATGCTCATACTAGTTATGCAAATACTAGCTAGTAGACCCAATAGTGATCTAGTCTCACAACACTATACATATAATCACTTGTGAATAGGTATTCATCAATATACATTTTGCACACCTTTCATACAGTGGAGACTTATAGGTAGTAAATGAAGATGCAAGACATTGCTCATGTTGCAAAGAAGCTGTGCAACGGAGCTCTAGCACTTAATCCCGGGTCATTTAAACCTTGCTTGATTTGCAGCGCCCGAGTACTTTGCATGCAACACATCTGTTCTAGTCAAATGTTCTAATTCAGGGGCTCTCACAAGTCTAGCATGCTAAAAGAATGTTCAACCATTTACTTCCTCCCATCAATGCCTTTCACCACAACTGCACTAGCACCTGTGCTCCTAAGTGCCCTAAACCACGGACCTCTTCCTGCAGCGCAACTAAGCTTAGTCTTAGAAGCATTTCCTGGGATCTGAAAGGCACCAGAATGAGACAGACTTTGTGAATCATCTTAAGCCACTGTAACATCACTATAGGGTTTGCTCCAAATGTCCCCATGTACCACATCTTCAGCTACTTGGCAAGTCCCAAACATTGTTCCTTCGTAAGGGTAGACATGAAAAGGCACCTCGGTTTTCTTCCTCGCTTCCCTCAACCCATCTCCCATATTATTGTTCATTGACGATTTAATAGTCTCATGTCCAAACAGCCTCCCCACCCCGGCACTGATTCTCTCCACCACACACACACACACACACACACACACACACACACACATACTCTACATCTACTCCTCCCAGCCTGAAAATACTCTCAAATCTCAGTCCTTTCTTAGACAAGGTTCGTGTAGCTCACGTCACCCCAGCTTCCCAATCGTTGCTCAGCCCACAGCACTTCAGCCCGCGCTCCCAGTCTCCCAGTGAACCTGTTCGCACCAAGATGACCAATGGTCTGTGTGTTGGTGAAGGAGGGAAGCAAAAGCCCAAGTCTTGATCCTTCAAATTCAAAGTTAAGGACAGCATTTAGGACAGACCAAGTGGGCCCTTCCAGGCCCAGTGACAGGGAAGGGCAACGTTTCCTGAGAAACAAAGGGACTCAGAGCAGAAATCAGGGCTGGTGACCCGCAGGGAACACCCGTGCTGCCTGCAGTGTGCCGGGTGAGTGACGCCAGGCACTCTTGCCGGCCCTGCTGCCCTGGCCCCGGGAGCAGAGGCTGAAGATGAGGGAGTGAGCGTGGCTGAGCACCCAGCACAGGGCTCCACACAGCTCACTGTGTTGTACTTGGAGCCACTGGATACGGACGGATGCGGCGTTTGCTTCTTTTCCCACAAAGTTCTCCTCTCTCCTTCCCCACCCCAGCTGATTCTAACTTCTCCCAAGATAAACCAATGGGAATTCAAAGAAAACATCATTGATTGGGCCTCACTCTCTTAATAAATGTCGAAACAGATTTTGCAGTCTGGCCAACGTGAACGCTGGGAACATCAGGAAATCATTTCCAGCATTAACATGGAATATATTTAGCACGCACTCTCTATCCAGCTAGGCTTCTGAAACAGGCAGAGCATCCTTCGGCGATGGCCAGGGTTTGAGGGAAACATACACCTGAATGTCAGACCTGGCGCAACCTCCTGTTAGCTATGTGACAGTGGGAACATTATTGAGTTCTTCTGCAGCTTATTTTTGAAAAGACAAAACGGGACTAGCAGTAGTCCTGACCTCATCAGGTTGCCGTGAAGAATAAATGAGAGAATGCACTGAAGTGCTTAGCAATCAATAAATCCAAGTCTGAAAACAGTGAGCTGAAGGAGAAGACACGTTAAACCTTTTTGTAAGTGAAGGTCAAGCAACAGACCCGCAAAGCGCATCCTGCCTGCCCTACGCAAAACAAACATCGAGGAAAAACACTGGAAGCAAAGGGAACTTGAGGTGGACGTATGGCATCGTCTGCTCCTTATAAAAACCGCCTAATTTAATCAGAAGCCTCTAGCTTCCAAGGGGCCTGACTGAACAGGAGGAGGAAACAGTTTTTGTCAATCAAGATCTTGTGTCAGGCCCTCAACACTAGGCATGGAGGCATGGGTAAGTTAATCATGAACGGCAAGATAAGAGAAGCACCCTGTCCAATTTTTTCTAGTATCTGCCCTCACATCATTAACAACAGTGGCTTTAAAGAGCGATCTTCATTTGTTATCTCTTATAAATCAGGGTGAAGCAGAAGTTTGAGCAGTCTATGAAGCAATGCCTAAAAATTATAGCTAATCAGTTTCAAAAAAATAAACTGAAAACTACTGCGCTAATACAATTGGGTGGCAAAAAAAACATGACGGTGTTTTTGAAAGCGGACCCCCAAATACTCAGTTTTCTACGTTGTGGCTGTGTGTGCTCACCAAATGGTGTTCACTTTCCTCGAAAATATTTAGATGTGCCTTATTTTTAAAAAATACATGCAAATGTTCAAAGCAGGGACATTACAAGACAACTATTTGCATTTGAAACGATTCCTGATTCACAGGAAATACTCATGGAAGAATTCCTGTGAGCAGCAAGATGCCTTGGAACATAAAGAAACTCCGTGCAGGAGAATCTGCAGTCTATTTTCCAAAGTTCTAACTGTACCAGTGCCTGTAAGGAATTAATAAAAATAACTGAAATCTTAGTGTCAGAAAACAGAAAAGCAGGAGACCTGAAAGATCACTGAGGCTAATCGTTTCATTTGATTTCAGAAGGTCAGTGCAAGCAGGTGCAGTGAGATCTCTGATCATCTTGGACTGGAGCCCGAGCCCCTGACTTGGTGGCCGGGGGCTTATCGTCACCCCAAACACACCTCCTGTGTTCCTGTGTACTGTTTGATGCCATGCTTTGAGACGCCTGTAAACCAGCGACTTTCAACCGTTTTCATCTCATGGCACACAAAAACTCATTACTAAACTTCTGCAGCACAGCAAAAGATATATTTTTGTCAATCTGACAAAAAAATTAGGTACAATTTTGATTCATTCACAGTGGATGGCTATTGTTGCGTTGGTCATTGTCATTTTGGTACTGGCCACCCTAAGGGCAGAGGCCAGTGCCCCTGACTAAATAGCCAGGTACTGCGTGCATTAAAAATCCTCGCGGCCCACCGGTTGAAAATCGCTGCTCTAAACATCAGCTGTCAACGGAAGGGCAGATCCATCCGGAGTTCAACGAAGTGTGGCAACAGATACGCCACACCGAAGAAAAGGCCCGGCCGCCTGGGAGCTAATTTCACACATAACATCTCTGGCAATCCGAGGCTTCACCGCACTGGAGCTACGAAGAAATGGGGCCGTTAATTTATTCAACCAATATCTGTTGTTTCTCTGTGGGCCCCAAATCTGGGAATAACATGAAATAAGGCAGAAATAGTCCCTCATAGTCCACTGGCAGTAGCAGCCAACATTTACCAAGGGTTTCCGTGTTCCGGACACGGTTCTGATCAATCACATGGGTTCCCGCATTCAATACACCCAGTATACGGCCCTATGACATACGTCCTATGGCGACTGTCATTGTACAGGCGCAGAATGAAGCACAGAGAGATTAAGGAACTTCACCAGGGTCACACAGCTACTAACGGACAGAAGTGAACTTTGAAACCAACCTCAGGGCCTCCATCCTTAGCCAGAGGGCGAGATGCACTCTAAGTGAATGGGGGAGACGCACATTAAACACGAACCTACAAATAATGAACTACATTATAACTGTAATGAGGCATATACAAAGGGGAGCCTGGGCTACTCAAAGATTATTTACAAGAAAGATCTCATCACCATAACGTAGGGCTATCTTCACTACCAAAGAATTTGTCATGACTTGTCAATATATATTACATTGACTTTGACCTTCCGATAAAAAAATGCCATATAAATAAAAGGCACTTGTAGCAACTTTGGGAGGAAGGTCCGTTATAACCTTCAGCATTAACTGCTGGCACCAACCTGACTCGGTACATTTGAATTCTGGCTCCTGAGGAAATGTCCTTTTGCCGTGGTGTGAACTTGGAAAATGGTTCCTCAAACAACCCCTCCCTGTCTTGAACTTTTTTTTTAATACACAGAGAAGCAGGGTTTTCTCTTTTCCCTTTTCACATCCAATTCACTGGATAGTCATGGTGAAGTTTGCCAGACTTTCATTAAGTCTCTTTCCTTTGCTACAGTTTTGAAGATGCCCATCATCAGTCAGACCAGCACATGCAGGTCTGGTTTCACTCTAATTATTCATGTCGGCAACCACAAAGAAGAAAAGACAGATTCACCCCTCATCCTTCAAGTCTGATTGATTTATGTCAAATAAGGGTGATTAGGAGACATATGGACACCTTCATCTACCTGATGAAGAGCTTACTCCCTCACTCAGTAATGCTACCCATCCCGATCCATATTAAATGAGCTGGAGAACCAGGCAGAGACACTCTGTACAGAGCACGGTGACTGAATCACAAATCAGGGACCAGGAGCTCACGTCCACCCGCACTCAGATCTCTAAGCCATGATCCGGTCTGGCTGTGTGTGCGCCTGGAAGGGGGCACCTCTTCCTTTGCACAAAGCCACCTCCGCTGGCTAAGCCATGGGCCTGTAGGGCTCAGTTCTCCCATGGAGCAGTTTGGTGAATTCACACCAGGTACCTGATAGACTAGCTGGGGCCCCAGAATTATTCCGCCCTGTGAAAGTCACATCTTCTCACTGGTGCTCGTTTTCCTCATCTCTAAAATGAAAGGATGGACAAAGTAAATTCTAAGCCTCCTCCCGTGTCTAAAATGCTAAACAAAAAAAGTTTAGGCTTCCCTGGATTTTTCAGAGATGCTGCATGATCTGCATAAAAGGAAAAGCAGCTGGAAATTGGGATGGTGTGGCTTCCTACGGGACCTCGGGCAGGACTTCTCTGTGGACGCCAGTTCTGGTTCTCCTGCTGATCTCGCAAGGGGAGGTCTTAGACCCTGGTCCCTCCCTCCCCTGGGAAGAACAGCGCCATTTGCCCAACACACAGTGTAGCGGTCAGAACAACCAATGGGAGGGTGGCTATGAAAGGGTTTGGCAAATATAAAAAGTGCTCCACGGACGTGTCTGCTAGGTCCTCCCGGAGGCTTTTGATCTTCCAGACCATCCAAAGGAAGTTCCCTTTGGACACATGCCCCCTGATTCCCTTCTTCCCTATTTTTCCTATTTGTCAATACAGCAGATGAGAGTGAACAGCTGCTTCCCAGTCTGTTCTTGCCAATTGCAGAATGGACTTGGCTGACCAGAGAAGATTGGCACGGAGGACTTCTTGATTCCTCCAGGTGTTGCCCAGTAATTTTGCTCCCCTGTGACTTCCAGGTTGGAAAAGGAAAAGAGCAGCCTCTCATTGCAACAGAGAACATCAACCCATCACTTGCCTTGGAGTAAAACTGAGGGGTAAGCCCTCCACAGCAAGGCACTTCTGAGTAGCCCCCTCTCCCTGAAGTCCTGCAACAGGACTTGGAGATGAGGACCTCTAAGAAATTGAAACACACACTCTGCTTCTGCAGCCCGAGAGACACGCTGCAGACATGCATGTTCTGAAATAAATTTAAAATATCTCGGTTCATTAATCCTGGAGGAGAGACGGGCTTCCTCCGTTTCCCACTTCGGATTTTGTTCACACCATTCTGGAGGAAAAGTGAGACTGAATCAGTAGGGCTTGGCAGGAACTCTGGATGTTGGATGCGAGGCATTTCCACGGGGAGGATGCCTGAGGTCGGGCTGCACAGAAGCTCCCCTGGGGCATCAGCCTGGCTGCCCCGTGTCTCCACGCTGGCAGGGGCAGGTGTGCGGGGAACATCCATCAAGCTGTCCTCAGGGACTCACCACAGTCACTCCTCCAGCATCGAAAAGGGAGAACCGGAGAATGTCTCGCTCAGAAATGGAAACTAGAAATCACTGAGGCAGCCCAATCCCTTTCTCCCTCCACATCAATCAGCCCCATGCTTGGCTGTTCAGTGTGTTCTGAAGCCGTGCAAATATTTAACCAAGGGAACATCTCTGGAAAGCTTCTCTGGCTTGCCGGTGTTGGAATGCTCAGCCCAAGATGGTCATTTTAAATAACCATCACCAAAAGCGAAACCCGCCTCAACTGCGGCTGCTGTCAGATCAAAGCTGGCTGGACTGTTCGGCCGCACCCCATGTGCCAGGCCACCGGAACACTGCCGGCGAAGTGGGCTTTGGAGGTGGCTCCAGGGGCAAATCCCAGTCCATCACACGCTGAGCAACTGGACAAGTTATTGAACCTCTCTGAGCCTCAATTTCCTCACCTTCAAACAGGCTAAGAAATCTTCACTTGAAGGGCTGTTTTGCAAACTAGAAAAATACATGTAAACGGGCCAATGGCATGCCCATCCCAGCGTGGAAGGACTGTACCATTTTCGCTTGCAGCAAGCCATTCGCCTCTCCTTCCGTGCCTCCCACCCGATCAGAAACACCAAAAAGGAGAAAACCAATCTGGCAGATGCTGTGCCCAGGGAAGGTCTCACTATACAATCTCCTTAATTTGACTAGTAAGACACAGTAAGTGTGCAACAGTCAGCCCGCCGCAGGCACACACTTCTGTGCATACACATTGGATGTATTATTCATTCCAGCGTGATTTACAGATGCCTCTGCACACAAACCTGACATTTGCAATACTCAGAGCAAACGCAGATAGATGGAGGCGGGGGGAAGGTGGAGGTTCGAGAAGAGGGCATGCAAAAAACATGACCCAACTTAAAGAAGAGAGTTAATCCCACAAGGTTCCTTCTGGCTTATCTCTGATTCCAAATATGTCGCGTCCCTCTGTACGCTGACTCCTTGTTAGGATCACGGGGAGGTCGTGGCTGACACAGAAAGATGTCAGCAGGAAGCACGGGGCGGTGCTCCAAGGGACACCTGTGCCTGAGTGACAGAACGACCCAACCCCCAGGTGCTGGGTTTGATTGGAACCTGCTCGCCATCAGGACCACCTGTGCCCAAATACCTATTTGAATCGCTGTGAGTGCCAGTCCCTCAGGGACTCGGGGTTGAAGCCAGTTTGATCGCTGTGGGGACAAATCTGGATGCTCGCTCCAATTTCACGCATTTGCAACGTTGTGGGTGACTTGAAACAGTGCACTCGAGAGTTGAAAATGAAACCTCCTAGTCCTAGCAATGCTGAAAACCATAGGGGCTGCTATCCAATAACACACCTCTATGCTAATGCCTTTACGTCTGCAAACACAGGGCAGAAGCACAATTTTGGTTCTCTTAAAAAGATTCTCGTCAAGAGCTTACATCTGCCTTATTGGGTACCTGGACAAAACTTAGCGGGAGTCCCCAGCAAGTTTCAGTGGCCAAAGTAAGTCACAACCTCTCCCTTCCTCTACTAACTGAAAAATCAACTAGCTGTTCCTTAATAACGATCTCCCATAAATAGTTCCCGGCTTGAGTCAGATTTACAGCATGCCTTCTTCCACGGAGGGAAAGAGACGAATGCTCTCATATTGTTCTCAAATGCCAAAGGCAGTTCCTTGGCTCGGAGGCTGTTCCCAAACTGATGACTGCCATTCCTCGTGCCACCTCCACCACCCTCACCCACCCACTGCCATGCAATTCTGTCAGTTCTGGCAGCGGTGGGGGAGCTGTTACCTCCAAGAGGAAGAGATAGAACGTTAAAATCCTTCCCAGTTAGGGTCCCCTGGCAGTAGAGAACCTGAGGGATTCTGGGTAGAAACAGAGCTTCAATTAAGGAAGTGCCCAAGAGCCAGCCTGGGACCACTGCCCCGGCCAGGTGTGCACAGGGACACCCACGGGAGCTCTCCATCACCCCGCCCTCCCCCACAGACAGGCAGGACCTGACCACGCAGACCCAGGTGCACGCCAAAGTCATTTCGGAGGCAGAAACAGGCTCAGACCTACGTGGTGAGATCAATATGCAAACCACAAAGGAAATGCTCACAGAACGAAAGCCCCGGTATATAAATAGCCTATGTTTCATTCAGGGCTACCGCAAGAAAGAGAACAAATGAGAAAAAAATTGAAGTTGGGAAGGAAAGATTAAGTGGGTGAGTGAGGAAAAAGGGCTTGGCCCAGAAGTAACCCCAACAGGACTAAAATTTTTATATAAAATGGAGTTTGTTATATAAAGGGATGCATGGGAAGACAAGACATGGAAATGCGAGACTGTTTCATTATAATCCTAATACCTAACATAAGGGAATTCTGCTGGGAACTGGACTTTTAAAATTGCTGTGAAGTTGTAAAAACACCCATTTGTAGGTTTTTGCCTTACAAAGTGAAGGCTATATTTTTTTTTCTTTGGGGCAGGTGGAGGACAAGTTCCTTCCCATTCTTTTTTGGGAAAGCCTGAATCCCCCGCAAAAAAAAAAAAAACCCAGTCTAAAAACTTCAGACTAACATATTCAGTATCTATTTAAGGATGAAAATGGCTGCATGAACAGAACTGTGAGTGCAGGGGTAAAATGGGGGGTTTGTTTTTGTTTCTCTCCCAAAGCTTGATTCGCAACTGATCAATCCTCGAGATTCTGGTTTGTTTGTTCTTGAGTCATCCTGCTTGCATCTCCAGACTTCTGCTCCTGGGAGACAGAGGCTGGGATCTCGGGAGGGAGGTAAAGCCCTATGCTCCCTCCCCGGCCCTTCGAGGGAAGGCCACACAGAGGTGACACAGACTTGCCAAAGCACAACCTGCATGGGCCGTTGGAGTCCCCAAAGGCAGGGCTTGAGCCCGAATAATCCAGATTTGGGTCAATGTGCTGTCAATCACTGCGTTATATTGTCAGGGATACGGCATACAGCCATACTGTGAAACGTTCGCAGGAAGAAAGTGGGTTTTCACTGGCAGTCATCCTGGATGTAGTAATCCAGAGATGGGGTGTGTGTGTGTGTGTGTGTGTGTGTGTGTGTGTGTGTGTGTTTAAATGCCTTGACACAGGGCAGGGAACTCGGGTCTGGACGCTCAAGCACGGAGAGGCTTGAAGCAGTGCCTGTGGTGGGGTTGAGAGGGAGGCGAGTCCAGAATTAGCAGAACAGGAGTCTCTCATGTTAGGTTTAGGTCTGAGGCTCCTGAGTCCACACACGCCTGGTAACAGCTCTAAGTGATTGTCTGTGGTTTACTGGCTTTCGCCTCGAGGCCTCAGTGTGTTCCTCTGAACTGAGCCCCGTGGTGACGGTCCTGAAGGGAATGCGGGAAAACACAAGAAGAGGGCACAGCGGTGGCCACCAAAATGGTGGTGGGCAGGACAGGCACAGTGCAAGTGCTCTCAGTGGTACCAGGTTGGCAAAGGGGCAAGAGGAGGGCACCAGCATGAGAAAATCTAGGACCTCTTACAGCCATGGCCGGGTGGCTCAGTCAGTTCTAGCGTCGTCCCGTACAGCAAAAGGTCTAGGGTTCGATTCCTGGTCCGGGTACACAACTGGTTGCAGGTTCAATCCCCAGTCAAGGCACGTACGGGAGGCAACCGATTGATGTTTCTCACATCCATGTCCCTCCCTCCCTCTCTCTCTCTATAAGAATCAATAAACATATCAAGTAAGGGTTAAAAACAAACAAACAAATAAATAAATAAACTCTTAGAGAACACCTAGATGGCAGGACACTGCAAATTCCTCAGAATCCCTGAAAGGTATTCTGAGAGTAAGTTACTTCTAGCACTTGGGCTCCTGAGATTCCTTGCCATTATAACTTAAGGTAAAGAAAACAGAATGTAATCTAAGTTTTTTTAACCACAGGCCGGTGAAGGTCGGGATGATGCCAACACTGACCGAAGTCACTGTCACTAGACCCTGCTGCAAAACCACCAGTTCTCACCACTCCCGGTCTCCTTCCCTCCCTAGGGGCCCGAGCGCCTTCCTCCAGCCCTGTACTTGAGTGCAGCCACATGCCTAGATCTGCGCAGTGACGCGGGAGCAGCGGTGATAGCCGATGTGGAATTTTCCCGAATCAGGCCGTTAACGTGGCTGCTGTCACCGGTCTGCCTTCGCCTTTGCTGCCGAAGATCCCATGTTGAGATGGGATGGCAGAATCACAAAAAGAAGGCGACCTGGACCCTGAGTCAAAGAGAGAGGAGAGCATTCCACCCACCCCACCCCTACCCCGACCCACCCATCCAGCCGTGACGCGGACTTTGTGTGAGCAGAAAACACTCTGGTATTGTGTTGAACCCATCAGATGCCAGGGCTTATTTGTTATGACAACATACTCCAGCTTGCCTACCCTAACAAATGCAAACCCATTTTACAGACAGAGAAACAAGGTTTACAAAGTATAAGACACTTGTCCAAGGTCAATTACTATGGGAGAGAAGAGATTCAGAATCAGGTTCTTCTAACTCCAGAATCTTACCTCTTAATTTTGTCCATATATCACTACCATCATCATCATCATCATTACCATCAAACACTACCTGCACCTAAATGCTGATTCTAAAATACAGCTCTGCAGATGATGAATGAAGGCACAAAAAAGGAAAGGCCAACTCCCAATTTCTTAATCACTAAGAGTTGAAATATAAACAAAATGTCCCCAAATCATTACTTTACATCATGCTACTTCCATTCTATTTTTTCCTGATCCCCTAAAAACTTCCAAGTATAGATATATCTATGGTTGGAATGAATGAGTCAGGTATAAATCTGAAACACAGAATATGATTTAAAGGTGTAACCATTAATATGTAATCTTCTTACACATGTATGTAGAAAGAAAAGACTTGAAGGATACACCTAAACTAGTGACTCATCCATCCCACAGACATCTGTTGAGTGTCTACGTTCCGAGTACTGTTTGGAACAGACACGGGGCACACACAGGACAGACAATACCTCTGCCTTTTGGACAGCTTACATTCTAGTATCATTTCTTGGTGGAAGGGAGAAGTCATACGGAATTTTTATTTTCTTTTGTGTATTTTTTTACTTTTCAATTACTTAAGACCTTATTTTACTGTCTATAAAATAGGTTTGCATTCATTAGAATAGACTAGCTAGACGATGCTGCTGTAACAAATAGACCCTGGAATCTAATTGGTTTAGCACAACTAAAGAGGATGTTTGCTCACTCAATATCTCATAGTATACTGCTTATATACCATCAAAAATTTATTTTAATCCGCCATGCTCAACCTAACTGCACCAAACAAATCATGATCCAGTCCTTTTAAAACCTTTAGAGAAATACTAGTCAGAATTGAGAGAGAACATCTTAAAGACACATGGGTAAGGGGAGGAAATTACGACTGAGGTTATTAACATTTTATAATTTACAAGTCACTGGTTTCTTCCAATAAAATTGCCAAAGAGATAACAATGAAAATTGAGTTGGATGACAAGATAATTTAGCATCATGCTTCACAGACTATAACAGCAACCGGTGATTACATTTTCTGAACCAAATATTAACATATAAGTTATGACTGCAGGATTATTTATGGAGACAACAGAAGGCAGTATTTGAAATGGAAATGTACGGTTGCTGTATCCAGAGTGATCATCAAGAATTTATGAATCCAGCTCTGGCCATTCTACTATCATTAAACTAATAAAACAAAAGTCTTACATTCGCCTATGATAAACAGCTCCTCTGTCTTCTTTCAGTGCTCAAATCATAAAATATCAGCTGTCTGTGTTTCTTCAATTTGCAAAACGCAAGAGCAGAACGCTATGGTAAGGGAAGAACTGTGGGGCTCTCCACCTCCCCCACCATTCTTCCTGACTGATACATCCTCTATCACTTCGAGAGATACTGTTCATTTTTCCCAAGCAAAGTCCCCCCTCCAACCACAGGCATCAAGGGGCTGTCACGTCCCACTTTGGTATCCAACTGGCCCATCTTACTCAAGATCTAAAGAATTCCTGTTTTTCTCTCGCTTTCACTTTTTTTTGGAGGGTTGGGGGCTGCATAAAAATTCCTGGTTATTTTTACAACTTTAGCTAACATAATACTCAATCAGTTGTAGGCAGAAGAAGTGAGAGGGAGCGGAAAAAGTGATTGAAAAGAAGAAATTTTAATCCTGTCCAGCATGGACACTCACAATAGGGGCACTCCAGTTGGTTGAGCATCATCCCACAAAGCCAAAGGTCTCCAGTTCGATTCCCAGTCAGGGCACATGTCTGGTTGCAGATTTGGTCCCTGATTGGAGCGCATGCAAGGGGCAACCGATTGATGTTTCTCTCCCTCTCTTTCTCCCTCTCTTCCCCTCCCTCTAAAAACAAATAAATAAAATCTTTAAAAAAAGAATAATAAGAAAAAATTTTATAGGCTGGATGTTTAACCGAACAGGGATATTTAAGTTTACCAACTTCAAACTTATCATTTTACACATGAGAAATCAGGATACCTGAGGTTACCCAAAATCCAACCCTAATTCCCCATCTGCAAATACACAGGCTATGCAAGCAGGGACTTGAACTTCTTCACCTTATGTCCTTGCCTAGGACACTGTTAAATGAGTGAATTGACATGCAGTGAATAAATGCCATCCCAGAAGTGGAGACAATGTGCCAGAAGTCCTGACTCCGGATGTAGGTAGAGATGGGGCTGTTCCCTGCAACGACTGGGCCTCCAGTGGGACCCAGAATCTGGAGCTCGACATGCTCAGTGGGGTTGGGTAGGAGCCAGAAAACAGGACCAGAACTGGCTGCAAAGACCAGGAAAATGCAGACTGGCAGAGCACAGTGTCACGAGTGACAGTGGCCAGCACAAGGACACACCACTGGCATCAGGTTGTCCTCCCAAGAGGCAGCTGGATGGGAAAAAAAAACAGGAGGCCCTAAGGTCAAGCACAATCAGAAAAGAAGGCAGCCCTGAGCCTGGGGAAGGGAGGAGAACACAGTCCTAGAGAAACCAAGGTAGAGCTGTCAACAAGACATAGTAGGTGCTCAATAAATACCACGTGAATGAACAAATGATTACTGGTTGGCAGGTGAATGGAAGTTCAAGGCTCTCCTCATGACCTGTAGGCCATTTCCTCATCCACCCATCCCTATGCCTCCCCCCAAATAAAGCCCCATGGCAGCAGTATAAAAATAGGGGCACTCCAGCAGAGCCAAAAGCCCCACCCAACCTGGGAAGGTCTACCCGCATAGAGAGTCCCCCAGGGAAGCTGGGAGAAGACAGAGTCTTAAGGCGCTCAGTCAATACTTCACTCCCCCAATTGTGATGTTGGGAATTCTGTGGACAAAGAAAGGACTGGCATGTTAATGAAGGTCTTTAAGGCCATGAGACTTTACACTAATAACACTGAGATGTTCTGTGCACCTCAGAGACTCTGGCTTAAAAATTGCAGAGAGAAAAAAATACTGTAATAGAATTTAAAGACCAGGCAGTCAGAAATCCTACGTTCCATAGACAATTTTATACAGCTAACGAGACCTCTTGGCCCCAGTTTCTTCAGTTATAAAATGAGTGAGATATTAGTCGAAGATCCCTAATCTACTTTGGTTTTAATCATATTTTGGTTCCTAACGAAGGCCTAAAATGAGGCATCTCTGAGTCTATAATAACTGTGAGGCTCATGCCAAATAGCCAAGGCTCCTCCTCCCCCTTCTTTGGAAAAAACAAGCCTCCTCTAGCACAGAGCAAAGGTCTACCTCAGCGAACAGCTGGAGGCAACAGAGCCCTCCTTTACTGCTGCAAGAAGCAAGCGTCTCTAGCCACGATCTGCTTCTTAACTTCCATTCCAGTTTGCACCTTCCACACTGGGCTACAGAAGTCATTTTATGTCCTCTGAATCTCATAACAGTATGTACCGTACTTTGCCGTGTATAACACGCACCCACTTTTTGTGCACATTATACATGGGATTATCATACCCACTCTTATACCCACGTATAATGCACATCCTTATTTTTCCCTCAAAAATTTGGGCAAAAAACATGCACATTATACATGGCAAAAATACGGTATTTTTCTACCGACACTGTAGTGCCTGTCAGACATCCTTATTAAACAGCAGATTCCTCCTATTGGAAAGGTAACTCTCTGAGCTCAGGACGTATTCCATTGACCTGAGCATCTCTCAGAGCACCTGACAGGCTACCTTGCACTTGGCAGGGCCTGTCAATATCTGTCCCTATACATGGTGCAGGGGTCCCTCTCCTGCAAGTTCAGTTGGTTTAGAATCTCCCTGTGCACAAATAAGGACTCATTCTTCCATTATAGATCCCCTTACATATACCAAATCATTAGGCTATATACCTGAAACTAATAAAATGTTATATGTCAATTATAAGTCAATAAAACAGAGCCCCTATTTCATATCACTGTACACCTTTTGAAAGTAGACAAAGGAAAAGAGTAAATCAACCCAGAACGTGGCAACTTGGGTCTGTTAAGAGTCAAATACTAAATATTTTAGGCTTTATGGGCCACAGAGACTCTGTCACAACTACTAAACTCCACAATGTACTTGTGTTTCAATAAAGCTTTATTTATGAGAACAGGCAGTGGGCCATATTGACCTGTGCACTATAGTTTTCCAATCCCTGGATTAAATCTTGGAACACAAAAACAAGCATAAGAACAATTTATTATTGTTTCTCCAGTCTCACGGAGAAACATTTGATCCTATACGGACTCTTAACAAGGGTGTTAAGAAAACAGACAACAACAATATGATAATAACAATAAAAAACTAAAGCAACATCTCTGTTCATTGATTATGTGTAGACACTAGCCAATCATTTAACTATATTTAATACAATGTACATACGACTGTCTGTGGATTTAAATACATAACCACAATCTGTCAATATGTTTCAAAATCATAAATTCTGCCACAATGACATTCAGACTAAAACGCTAGCTATTTCTAAAACCTATCCACAGAACAAACCCCCTTCAGCCTGTTCCAGAAAGGTTTTTCCCTGTATAATAAACTCTAGGGGAAACCAAGAGGAAGAGGTGGGCAATTAATTATGAACATCTGTGGGTGGCAAACTCCCGTCCCTCCCATAACATAATCAATACAAAAATAAGAGAACAGTCAGATCTCACAATCTCCACAAAGGCATAAGTAGGGGTCCTGATTCACAAACTTTTGTCTGTAAAGAGGGGCGAAAAGAAAGGCCTACTATTTATCGACTACATTTTTTGCTTCGGCTACGACGTAGAACAAAAACCGGGCAGTCCCTCTCTACTCACCAGCCATCTGAGGATGAGGACACTGGCCCTGCACGACTGTCCTCGTTCCTGCAGCTTCTGCAAAAGAGATTCATCCACCCCAGACTCATCCTTCCACACAGCTGCTGGCACTCACGGGCTCACGGGCACACACCAGACATACGCGCGCACACTACGCGCCTGGAAGACTGGGACTCTGGGTGCAGTGCAGTCGCCTCAACTCCTCCCCACGAGGTCCCTAAATAATAAACCAAGTTAAGCTTCAGTGGTCTGACCACTGAGAGGAGGAGAAAGAAAAAGATCGGGTGCCTCTGCCAAAAGATAACAAAGGCTGCAAACCGATCCCCGGGAGCTTGGAGTCAGTTTAAATGGCACCAGGATACTCGCAGATCCAGACACACTCTGGCGCTAGACACTGGCCCGGAAAGTGGATTAGCTGGGCAGATGGCATTAGACTTGGAGCCGGGATCCCTGGGAGAGTCTGCCAGCTACTGTTGGAGCGCCCACCAGAGTATGCAGGAAGCCTGCAAGAATTCCAAGGCCTTTCAGGACCCAGCTGCCCTGTCCCCAAGCAGTCTGCCTATGAGTGCGTGCACACACACACACACACACGCACACTGAGGGGAAGGTTTAGTCTGCCCCTCACTGACAAAGGATAGAGAGGGGCAGAGAAGAGTCAAAAACACCTAGAGAGGAACAGGGTGTCAAGTCTGAGCCAGTTGATGCACAAAGGCAAGGCTGATAGAACGCTTTGCAAATTCACTTTGCATTCTCTGTGACTTGAATTCAGTCTTTCTCTCTGTCAGGTTCCCAGTCCTAGGTGAACAGAGGACATGGACTGAGCAACTCAGTTCCTGATCTAAAACAACAAGGACATCTGCACTGTTATAACAGCTCTGGGAGCAAATCCCACCAGCTCCCAGGGAGCAGCCCCAAATGAATGGCAGAGAAGTGAGAAAACAGCCTCAGGGCCACCAGTCCCACTGGGATGGGGCAACCAATGATTCTGCTCCAATATTCTTATTTAAAGGGGAAGGAAAGGAGAAGTTTCCAAAAAGGGAACCTAAGTTGTAAATTGTCAATGAGAAGCAAGAAAACAGCAGCAGCAAAACAACAACGAAACAAACTACCTAGTCCAGAGTCCAAGAAGACAGAAAGAGTGTGTGAGGGAGGCAAGGAGACACAGCTGGCCAAGGACAGAGCAGGCATGGGCCACCGGAGGGCACTCCCGTGCCCACCGCCCCCCACAGCTAATGCACTCCCACCAGGTGGAGGGTGGGGGTGCACTTGCTCCCCCAGCAGCCCCTACCCAGGCCTCACGTCTGCCCCTCCTGTGACTTGGGAATATAACACAACTGATCCCCTCTGCAGAGAGATCACCACCTCTGTGTCCTGCTCCGTGCATTTCCAAGTGGGCTTTTCAAAGGTAAGCAGACACGGGTGAGAAGGGCAGCATCGGAGTCAGCCGGGCAACCGGCCCAGGATTTCCCCCGGGGACGTCTGGAGCCATTCACTGGCTGATGTGCAGCAAGGAAGGTCTGTTGCACCCTTTTCACCTGGAGCTGTCCCCGGGTGACCTCCGCCCCCTCTCCGTCTCACCTCGGGGCACCTGCCTCAAATAACGTCCCTGGTGTTGTCATTCACCTCATGGATAATTGATAGCACGTCAAGCTGCTGCTAAGAAAAGAACAAGGTGGTGAGTGTGTGCCTGCTATAAATAGACTCACGACATGACCAGCATTTGCCAACTTTTGAGGGAAGAAAGGCAGAGGCAGACACGGCAGCTTCCCCCGGGGCCTTGGGGGAGCCGGCTTCTCATCAGCAGCCACAGCCCTATCCAGGGGCTTCGATCCGCAGCAGAGGGCTGGGAAGATGAGGCTTCTCCCCATCTGGGAGCCAAAGTAAAAACATCACACATGCAGGAACTTGGAGGGTTGTTTGACAGATGCAGCAGAAGAGCTTAACAGCTTTAAAACATTTGCCTTCTTCCTTCCATTGTTGTCTTTTTCTCTCTCATGTGTTAAGCACTGTATGTCTGCATTTTGCTCTTGCGGGCAATTCTGGTTCTAAGCTTTTGTAGACACGCACTCACCCAAGCAAACAAAAATGTTGCTGGCACCTAGATGGGCTATAAATGCAGTACATGTCAGAGCCGGCAGATACCAAGAGGAAACAAAAAATTTTCAAGGCCTGTAGCCTCAGGAGGCATTAGTCAAAAAGCCTGTAGTTACGAGTAGCAAAAACCAAATCAAAAGAGAAAGAAACACAAATGGAAAAATTACACGGATACAAGCTTGGCCTTACCCAACACCTCCCACTAAGTGTTTGCCACCAAACAAGGGAGCCAGCCCAGAGCAAAATGTAGATTAAGGCCTTCCCATCAATGTGGCCTCAAGCTGGTTGCCTTTAATTGGTGGGGGTGGGGGGGGGTGATCAGAGAACAGAGGCAAGCCTGCAAAGCTTTTCGGGCTTAAAATTCACTTCTATGTCTAAATGGAGATCTTCAGCTTGGTTACTCACACATGGAACAAACTGGAAACAAGCTGAACTGAATACTCTTAATTCTTTGGGAGCACTGAACTGCCAAATGAACAAGCCCAGTCTAGAAAATTCTGTAACTGCCCATTCCCCAAAGTGACCTCCACTTGCCCAACCCTCCACCCACAAGGAGGCTGTGCAAGCTGTGCAGGCCTGGGGAAGGTCCCCCTCACCTGTGGCCACTTCAGCTGTGTCGCAGAGAAGAGTGGGCAAGGAGGAGGGTGGGGAGAAGCTCTAGGAAGAGACAGCCAACTGCGACCACTGTAAGGAGTCATGACCTTTCAGGATCACAGGAACTGACAGCATAGACTCTAAGCACTGGTGTCTACAAGCAAAGCAGCCAACTAGAAACACTGGAGCCCTGGCTGGTGTGGCTCAGTGGATTGAGTGCTGGCCTGCAAACCAAAGGGTAGCCAGTTCGATTCCCAGTTAGGGCACATGCCTGAGTTGCAGGCCAGGCCCCCAGTAGGGGTCCCACAAGAGGCAACCACACATTGATGTTTCTCTCCTTCTCTTTCTCCCTCCCTTCCCCTCTTTCTAAAAATACATAAATCTTTCAAAAAGAAAAGAAAACACTGGAATATAAAGGAAGAGGCTTGGGTGCAAGAGTCCAGTTCCTAATGGGTGACTGAGAAAGCCTCTCAATGTTGCAAAAGGAGGTCAATTGTGGAAGATTCTTGGGAGACATGTATTTGGAGCCAGACATTCACCAAGCACATCATTTACACTAATTAAGTTCTTCCTCAACAACAACTGACAGAGAAGAGTCGTAGCTTAGCAGGCAACAGAACCACCAGTGCACACGCATCCCCAATAAACCTGTTTCCTGCAGAAGCCTCACTAACCAAGCAGACGGATCTCTCCCCTGTTTCCGAGGGAGCATCTCATCAATAATCCAGACCGGAGATCAGATGCCAAGACGTGCTGCGCCCTCGCAGGCACGCAAGACCCCAGGGGCTCCTGGTTATCCTGCGTCCAGTTCGCACCTAGGGGATGATGGAGACGTACCCTTGGCTCCACAGCTCTTCTCTGATTCATTTGTAAGCTACACTAATAATCCCACGATGCAAACACAGGGGGGGAAATCACTAAGGAACCGTCAGGAAGGTTATTTTTGCGAGACATAAGGGAATGATTATAATGATTTATTAAAATCTTACAATGTGAGAAAGTAAGATTGGCAAACAAAATCCAATTAAGGAATTCACCGGGTAGAAAGGAACTGCACTCCTCCAGCCTGAGGCTGACAAAGAAGCCATTCAGGAAAGGGCTTTATATGCTAAACTTAACTGGGTAAACCCAGTTATTTTCCATGCCGAGCTGTTCTTAACAGAGCTATTTAACTTCAATCATCTCTGGGATCTAAATGGCTAAGTATTTAGACTTGTGGAGATTTTTTTATTATCGAAATTCCAATTTTAACATGAACTTGCCTCGGAGACTGCGTTGAATGGGTTTAAGAGTTGCTTAATGCAGCGTTCCTAGGGCTAACTGAACATTTCTACCTTCCCTTGCCTCCTCCTCCCTTTCTCTCTCCTTTCCTAATATCTAACCCCCTTCAGTTTCCCTCCTCTTGGCCTGTTAGATTTATTCACCTTCTCTCTCAGCCATGCCGGCTCCACATATTTTGGATGTGTTTCTGCAAACGTAAACTGTTTATTTGTTTTTTAAAGTATTTCCCTTTTGTATTTGGTTCTTCCCTGGAGAGTAGCAATAAACATTCTCCAGCATCTCAAAAGCAAAAGGAGGAAAGGTGCCTTCGGACTCTTCAAACCTCTCTCCTGGGCCCACGCTCCGTTCCGCTCCGCACTCTTCAATCTGCGGCCCCTCAGGTCTCCCCCTCCCACTGCAGGGAAACCTCTCACCAAATCCACCAGTTCTGCCCCGAAGGCCAAGGTTCGGTGGCGTTTCTCAGTCCCTTCCACAGCCACCTGCACAGGTAACCATGTCCTTCTCTTTACCACACTTTTTTCCTTTGACTTCCTGAGTGGTTCCCTCCTGGTTTTTCTATCCCCTCTCCGTCCCAGGCCTCCCTCCTTCCTTCAGTAACTGTTGGTGTCCCCGGGTTTCTGGGCTCCCCTCTTCACAAGATTTCGCTAGAAGTCACCCAGTTTCATGCTATCCCCTCTCCTCAATGGCAAGGAGTCCCAGCATTTCATCTCTGCCAGAGACCTTTCCCCTGACCGGCTAGAAGTGAACAGCTTACATTCAAAATGTCCAAAGCTGTACCCATGATCTGTCCCTACATACCTGTCCTCCTACCTCTGCCTCCTATGAGAACAAATCATTCAAGACGGGACCTGGAAATCAGCTTAATACACCACTCTTCATTCCTCTTACAGCCAGTCACTATGTCCGCCCTCCTCCCCCACCCTCGGCTGCCACCAGACCAGTTCAGGACATCCTCCGTCCCACCTGGGTCTTCCTGCTTCCGGTGCAGCAAGGC